>JAMPIV010018374.1:117500-157369 GCA_024509875.1 Oreohelix idahoensis | reverse complement strand
TTTTGACAAATATATTGAACGGGAAGAAAGAAGATTAGAAAAAGAGGCTGAAAGAAAATTAGATGCTGAAAAAGAGATTAAGAGGTTGCAGATTGAGGCTGAGGCTAAGAGGTTGCAGATTGAGGCTGAGGCTAAGAGGTTGCAGATTGAGGCTGAGGCTAAGAGGTTGCAGATTGAGGCTGACAAAGAGGCTAAAGCATTGGAAGCCGAGGAAAGAAGACAGGCTGCAGAAAGAGAAGAGAAGAAATTAGCTGCAGAAAGGGAAGACAAGCGATTGGCTGCAGAAAGGGAAGCAGAGGATAAGAGATTACAAAGGGAACATGAGTTACGACTAAGGGAGGTTGAGTTTCAAGGCCATGCTCCTGAAAATTGTGCCAGTCCCTTTACCTCTGATGCCACTGCTAGCCAGGGAGCCTCAACCTCAACTATGAATTTTCATTTAGATCATTTTGTTGAGAAAGACGATGATATTGAGAGCTATCTAAATAGATATGAACTATTAGCTACCACATATGGGTTAGAGAGAGAAAGGTGGAGCTTAAAGTTATCTCAAGGTCTTCGTGGGGCAGCTTATGAAGTTTTTGCCAAAATGAGCAGAGGTGATCAGGAAAATTATGACATGCTAAAGCAGGCTCTTTTGTTAAGATATGAAAAGAACGCAGAATTTTATAGGAAAAAATTTAGGAATGCTAAACTACTGTCAGGTGAAACCTATCACCAGTTCTCTGCACGGTTAGAGACATACTTGGAGAAATGGACTTCTCTGGGGAAAACCCAAGATCTTAAGGAAATGGTCCTTATAGAACAATTAAGAGAGTCCATGGCTCCAGACCTGAGAAAGTTTCTCATGGAACAAGGTGCAGAGAGGCTGGGTGAGTTGCTAAATGTTGCAGAAAGGTATCAAGCGGCTCAGGCAGAAGTATCAGGTAATAAAAAGAAACAGGTAGAAAATTTTAGGGCACCACAGAACTTTAATAAATTTGATCCTAGAGATCAAAACAAAGGTAAGCACCAGTTTGATAGGCCACGGTATGACAATAAAAATAAAACCCTACAATTCGATGAAAGGAAATATGATGAAAGAAAATCTTTCAACCAAGGAAAAAGGTGGTGTAAAAATTGTAAGATGAACAATCATGACACTGACCGTTGCAGAAGGAACCCTATAGTTATGGCCACCCTTCAGGTCAGGTCGACCTCAAGAAAGGAGGAGGATATTATGTTAGATACCACTCCAGACGAGATGAGGAAGGCACAGGCTGGGGATAAGACCCTCAAGCCTTGTTTCAGGAAATTGTCAACTTGTCATACAACTCCAGGCAAGGGAGATTTTTACATGAAAAACAAGTTGATGTATAGGAAGACTGGAGCTAGATCCAAAGGTCAGGGACAGCTGGTACTTCCTAAAAGATATAGGGCAGAATTAATAAGGAACCTACATGTGAAACCAGATGGGGACCATGAAAAAATAGGTACCATCGTCCAAAAGGTGGCTCACAATTATTATTGGCCCAAGGCAAGGTGGGACATTGAGAATTTTGTAGAGAGGTGTAGCATAGCACATGAGGGAACACCCACAAGTGGGAACATTGATCAGGACCTGGACACGCCAAGGGGCAAAATTAGGCCTGATAATAAAAAGAAAAATAAATTTGATAAAGTGAACCAAAGGGAATGGGAAGCCCCTTTTCACGGACAAGCTTCACTTAACTGTTTTACAATGGCCACTATGCGGAGAGTGCAAAAAGATGTCTTACCCCAGGATAAGCCGGAAATCCCTCAATCGGACTTAAACAAACTGGAGGAAGAGGATGTAGAGAGGAAATCTCTCATCAAGAATTCTAAGTGGGGAGAAAGCTCCAAGAGAAAAATTGGTAGCGGTCGTTTTGGGAATGAAAATTTTGGAAAGAGAACATCAGGAAGAGACACACTTGTTGACCTTGTCCATTGCAATGGAGATGAAAAAGGAACCACTTTCATCATTTGAATATCCATTACATCCCTGTGAGACAGCGGCACAGGTGAAAATGTGTACACATTTAACGAAAACTCAGAAAGAGAGAGTGCAACAGGTTCTAGATAATCATACAGAGGTGTTAACAGACCGACCAGGGCATACAAACCTATTGGAATATGATATGAAACTGATGGACCCCACACCTGTCTGTATGAAACCCTATTCGATTCCTTTTGCTAAGGAGAAAGCTTTGAAGGAAGAGATAGACTATTTGTTGAAGGAAGGAATTATTTCACACAGTGAATCTTCGTATAGTTCCGGTGTTGTACTTTTAAGGAAACCCTCTGGAGAACATAGACTCTGTATAGATTACAGGAGACTGAATGCTATTACAGAAGGACAGGTGGATCCATTGCCGGATACAAATCAGCTGTTTGCCAGACTAAATAAAGCTAAATATTTCTCAAAAGTGGATCTGAGTAAAGAATACTATCAGATTCCAGTAAAGCCTGAGGTTAGACCATACCTAGCTTTTAGTACCTCAGAAGGACACTATGAGTTTAATAGATTGCCATTTGGATTGAAGAATGCGCCTAGTGTCTTCTCTAGAATGATGAGAAAATTATTGGACCCTCTGAATAATCCATGTATCACAAATTTCATGGATGATATCCTTATAGCAACAGAAACATTTGAGGAACACATTGACTCTCTGAACATGCTGTTTAATCGACTTAGGGAAGCGAATTTAACAGCCCGACCAACCAAATGTTGCGTTGGATGTAAAGAATTGGAATTCTTGGGACACACAGTTTATCAGGGAAACATGACCCCTGACCCCAAGAATTTAGAGAAACTAAAGAAAGCCCCGAGACCACAAACCAAAAAAGACGTGAGATCCTTTGTCTCATTATGTGGTTTCTACCAAAAGTATATCAAAAACTTTAATTCCATATGTGCACCGTTAACTGATTTGACACGTAAGGGAAATCCAGATCGAATTACATGGACACCACAATGTGAAACGGCTTACCAAGAATTGAAGGAAAAGCTCACAAGTAAACCTATTTTGAAATTACCTGACTTAAGTCAAGAATTCATAGTAAGGACAGATGCCAGTAATATTGGGTTAGGTGCAACTTTGCTACAGAAATCAGATGCATTGGATGGGGAATTAAGCCCAGTGGCATATGCTAGCAGAAAGTTGAATAAAGCTGAAACCAATTACTCAACTAGCGAAAAGGAATGTCTTGCAGTAATATGGGCGATAAAGAAATTCAATATTTATCTGTATGGGAAGGCATTTAAGTTGCAAACGGATCACAATACTCGAAATCCCCCTTGTTTTCTCCTTCGTCTGCAAATTGTAACGTTTCACGTTGATAGTAAAAGCCTACGGCTTCAATACCCGCTTTCTACGATAAAACGTGTACTGCCTTTCTAAGAAAAACCTTGAGATACGCAAGCTGACCTATATTTAATATTCCATTCATGTTATTTTATACACTAAGTTACCATAAACGAAAGACAGATGGACTAAGGATAGAAAGAAAGGGAGGGGCGGAAAGCCGGAACGCAGGCAATACTACCACAGTCTCGCGATACACAATTAATGCCACCCCTAACACGCGTGTAAGGCCACAAGCACTAGCTTTTTCAAATCGACAGTGATAAAAAACACTACCCATACGAGAGTTAGGTTTTAAAAACTTACAAAACGCTTATTAGGAAACATGACATTCTACTGTTTTATGTCTAAAATCCTGACATTAGTCTGACAGTACAGCAGGACAGGTGGCGGTTCTAAACATAAAAAATAAAAAAGACTACACGACTATCCTGGAAAATACATATTTTGAACGCAGCCCCTTAGCCCCATTAAATTTATATATTTGGGTTCCTTAGGACTTGCTGACAAAGAATATGTTAAACGTTACGCAAATAGTCTAGGAATTAACAAATTATAGCCAAAAGAAATAGTGAGGGATGTCAGACAACACCAAAATCAGAATCGCTCAGTGGCAGATTTTCACACCACCATTGTACGGGAAATAGGTCCCCATGTTACCTCCTATTTGATTGGCGGAAAGTAAATGTAAGGCTAAACACGATTAGTCGGGCTATAAATATTGATTCTTTGTTGTTAGGGAAACGTGAGTAGGAGTACTTTTTTTCAAACGCTTGTGTAAACATGGCTCGATTGGTTAGACCCGCCAATATAGGCAATTTGAAGCGTTAGTTCAGCACCACATTTTCAAATAAACTTACTAAAGAACCAGTGCGTTGAGCGCCAGTGCATATTTTTCTAAATAAAAGCCTGGGACATCGGCAGGTCGAAATTGTGCTATATTCATTGCCAGTCAACGTAACTGTGTATTATTCCATGAATTGTGGTAAGCTTGAAATATTTGATATCTTTTAATGAAAATTGAATGTAAATTGATAATTTATGTCTGTATATGTGTGGTTCAGTAGCGAACATGAGGTAAAGCCTATATAGTGCTCCAACCTGAACAGAAGGTGCCGGAGGAAAGTAAAACTACGTGGAATTGCCAAACAGTACACTGACACCTATCTTATTGACTAGAAAGAAATAATGCTGGAATTGCAGAGGCGTGGTAACCATTAGGGAGGAGTATACTGGTGAAAATTGTTTCAGATGAAGATAGCAGTTGGCCTACCGCTCTGAACTCAGTGTTTGTTATGTATTGTGTTCAGTCTGGAAATTTATTATAAATTAGTTCTGAAATAGGAGGTACAACCTTCTTGTTTCAGGGACCGTGGTCCTAAAGTTATTGAGCAGCACCTGGTCTGAGCTTTGCTGAACCTAGAGGCTGACAGCATACTCCTGGGTCCAGATAGTGACCAGTGAGGTGTCTCCAGAACACAGGGAGGCTATCGAGCAGAGGAGTCCTTTCCTGCCGCCATCACGAAAGATAAGCGTCTGTGGCCAGAGGAGCTCAACATTATCCCCCCCCCCCCCCCCCCCCCCTCAAAATCTGACTTTATAATAAAACAGAGGGAAAATACAGTGTTTAAATTGATAGGAACTGTGAACTTTTCCCCATACTATTTCCAAGATAAACAAACACTTGAAGTCATGATGACAAATAACAACATAGCTTGAAAAAACAAAACCAGTATTACCTCATATTACTACTACACAACTGACACACATAGGATAATATTAATAAAATATGTCACTACAAGGTTCATATTGATAAATTCTGTACATATAAATTGTAATTACAATTGATTGCGATTCCTGGTTCACTTTGTAGTTGAATCAGGACATATATATTAGTGACAGTAATTAATACATATTTATATTTGAAACTTTACCAGTGCCTCATTTAAGATAGTCTTATAGAGTGTTAAATGTGTGTGAGTGTCACAGTGTTGTCAAGTGTGGTGGAATAAATTAAATTGTTTATCTGTCTGTTGTGGTTGTGACTTACACTTCATCATATACATACCCTAGACATTTAACGTAGTCATCACAATATTCCAGAATAATTCTGACTGAAGTATAATGTGGTAGCAAGTAAGGTTATCTGCAAAACACTACACCTATTAGATACAGATACCTTCACAGCTGATTTCAGTCAGTACACTAAGTCCCCTATAAATATTTATAACATCCCACTTTACCACAGGCACAAGAATTTGAGAATGAATGGATTTAGCGGAGTCTTGTACCATACGTACAAGTACGCCATTCCTCATCGTAATCCAAGATTTACGATTTGTATACTTATTCGGATCACCTTTTGTTGCCAGAGTAAAGAATTTCTTTAGAGTAGGATCATCTTCCTGCTGTTTTATAAAGGAGTCATGGGAAATCTTCAAGGGATCATCTTGGATCTGCGCATCATTATCTTCAGAATGTGAAGATTGCGGCATATTAAGAGCTTGAGCCCTAGTGATTACTGCATTAGCAGATTGCATATTAACATTTTCCCAATTAGAAATTTGCTGTGGAGTGCATTCTTTCACTCCATGAATGCGACCGATGATAAGATCAGCGATCGGATTCGGCAAGACCATACTGGCTGTGGTAAAGTGGGATGTTATAAATATTTATAGGGGACTTAGTGTACTGACTGAGATCAGCTGTGAAGGTATCTATATCTAATAAGGGTAGTGTATTATAGATAACCTTACTTGCTACCACATATTTCTACCTCAGTCAGAATTATTCTGGAATATAGTGATGACTACGTTGAATGTCTAGGGTATGTATATGATGAAGTGTAAGTCACAACAACAACAGACAGATAAACAATTTAATTTATTCCACCACACTTTACAACACTGTGACACTCACATACATATAACACTCTATGAGGATATCTTAAATGAGTCACTGATAAATTTTCAAATATCAATATGTATTCAGTGCTGTCATTAATGTATATGTGTCCTGATTCAAATACAAAGTGAACCAGGAATCACAATCAATTTTAATTACAAGTTATATGTACAGAATTTATCAATATGAATCTTGTAGTGACATATATTATTAATAGTATCCTATGTGTGTCAGTTGTGTAGTAGTAATATGAGGTAATACTGGTTTTGTTTTGTTTTTTCAAGCTCTGTTGGTATTTGTCATCATGACTTCAATAGTTTGTTTTTGTTGGAACTAGTATTGGAGATGTTCTCAGTTCCTGGCATTAAAACAATTAAATTCCCCTCTTAATTTTATTTTACAATGTCAGTTTAAGATGGGGGTACATTATGTTGAGCTCCATGGCCACACTTTCTTAACTTTCGTGATGACTGCAGTAAAAGACTCCTCTGCTCGATTACTTTAATGAGTTCTGGAGCCACCTCACTGGTTGCTATATGGACCAAGGAGTATGCTGTCCGCCTCTGGATTCAGCAAAGCTCTGACCAGGTGCTGCTCAATAACTTTAAGACCACGGTCCCTGAAACAAGAAGGTTGTACCTCCTACTTCAGAACTAATTTATACTCTATTTCTACACTGAGCACAATACATAACAAACCTGAGTTCAGAGCGTTAGGCCAACTGTCAGCTTCATCTGAAAGACTTTACACCAGTATATTCCTCCTTAATGGTTACTACGCCTCTGCAATTCCAGCATTATTTCTTTCTAGTCAATAATCTAGGTGTCAGTGTACTGCTTGGCAGTACCATGTAGTTTTACTTTCCTCCGACACCTTCTGTTCAGGCTGGAGCACTATAGGCTTTACCTCATGTTCGCTACTGAACCACACATATATACAGACATAAGTATCAATTTACATTCAATTTTTATTTAAAAGGATATCAAATATTTCAAACCTACCACAATTCATGGAAATAATACACAGTGACGTTGAATGGCAATGAATATAGCACAACTCCGATCTGCCGATGTCCCAGGCTTTTATTTAGAAAAAATATACCCTGGTGCTCAACGCACTGTTTCTTAGTAGGTTTATTACAAGATGTGGCCCGGAACAGACGCCCTGAATTGAGTATATTCGCAGCTCTAACCAATCAAGCCATGTCTATGTTGCGCTCCAATCAAATAGGAGTTAACATGGTAGGCTATTTCCGTAACGTAATGTTTTTTCAAACACGTTATAAAAAAATTTTATGAGCAGAAATGATTTCATGCTGTCAGGCACCCCCACTATTTTATTTTGGCTATAATTTGGTAATTCCTAGACTATTTGCGTAACGTTTTACATATTCTTTGTCAGCAAGTCCTAAGGAACCCAAATATGCAAATTTAAAAGAGCTAAGTGGCTGCGTTCAAAATATGCAATTTCTTCTACCTCCTGTTTACTTCGAAGATGTGCTGTCTGGGTACTGTAATGTTTTCAAACGTAAACCAGTATAATGTCATATTTCCCAATAAGCGTTTTTCAGGATTTTAAAACCTAACTCTGGTATGGGTAGTGAATTTTATCACTGTCGATTTGAAAAAGTTAGTGCTAGTGGCCTTACACGCGTGATGGTAGTAATTGTGTATCGCGCGACTCGTGTTAGTATTGCCTGTGTCCCTGCTTTCTGCCTCTCCCTTCTCTCTATCCTTTAGTCCATCTGTCTTTTGTTTTTGGTAACATAGTGTAGAAAAAGACATGAATGGAATTTTAAATCTAGGTCAACTTGCGTATTTCAAGGTTTTTCTTAGAAATGGAGTACATTTTTTAGGGTGTTTGGGAAACGCGTGTATGTTGCAGAAGGCTTTTACTATCAACGTGAAACGTTACAATTTGCAGACGCAGGAGAACACAAGGGGGATTTCGAGTACAGTCATTGTGACAGCACTGTTCTTTACCATTTTTCTTTCCTTTTATTGAATTTATGTGTTTGGCTTTACATTTACGTTTTAATTTATATATGTGGATTAGAATTTCTCACGACACTGGCCACCACTGTAGAATACACTTTGCTGTAGACTAAACGTGTTGTTGTGTATTGGCCACTGTTGTAGAATGTCTGGATGCGGATGTTATGTTTAGAGTCATGCACTGATCATCACTGAAGAAAGTCTTCTTCAGTTACCTCTGCATCATCGAATGAACCTGTCATATTGACATTGAGTGGGAGTGTCAAGTAACGCGAATGGTGTAGTAGTTCGGTGTAACAGACCACTTGATAATACCTCTCACACACTCTCATGTAATGCAATGACGACTTGAACTGCCGCTGACATTTCAATAGTTTAATGAAGGCACGCACACTGGACAGCACGGATACAGTCATGGGTACATGTTGACATAAATTCATTGGTTATTTGAATCGTGGATGATACATTCATGTAGTAGTGAAATAACATTCAACCTAAGGTAGCATTCACTGTTCTGGTAACTAATCGCCGTATCCTCTACTGACTGAACGCGTCAATGAGTCGGTAAACATACAAAAGTCATTGGCCCAACCTTCATTTCATGGCTAAGTTCTTAAGCTGAGATATGTCCAATGTTTGTATAATAATCATAAACCACGATAGTGGGTTTTCACCTCATAACAAGATCTCGATACCACTGCCCGATAGTAGGATACATAATCTGTTCTCTTGACAGTGATCAAAAATATGATGACAGGAATATAACATGGCCGCCTTCCTGAGTTGTCGCTCACTCACTCGCAGGAGGGTAGATATAAGCCAAAGTTAATTTAGAATGTGCATATAAATAATTCCATAAAGTTTTCCCATACAGCTCTACATTAATCACGTTACTTCATGTAGACATAACTGCTGTAGGAAAGCCTGTCATCTTCGTCGATACAAAACACGACCCTAGCGATACGAAGCACAATGTTCCATCTAGGTCTAACCGACTCGAGATCATCAAAAATAGGGTCTGGCATACCTGGAGTCCGAATCACACATATGAGGAGGATCTCTGACAAATAGACTCTTGCAGAGACATAAACCTCTCCTGGAAAAACATCTACGAATCACTGTTAAACCTTAAACAGTGCCAGCCCTGGAAAACACACTCAGCCATTCTTGGGCGACATTATCGGAACTCTTCACAACCCAGTAGGACTACAAAAACCTGCGCTAGATTCCGGCAGAAAGAATATAGTCCGACCTGAACATACAAAGGTATACAATATACGACTGAATCTTCTTTCACTAGACAAGTAGTACACATGAATTCAGGCCATAAACATAACAAGCAAAATTTATCTTTTTTCTGGCCCGAACAAATAAGAATGGACATGAATTCAATATCCATGCGCCGAATCAATATCAAGAATGATCAATCATATAATCAAAAGTGTAAATCAATCATGAATTATCTAGCTTTACCTTAGGAAGCATTTTCATACACAAATGAATGCAAATATATATTTTCCATATTAAATAGCCATATCGTATTTTTGTAATATGTGCGTCAAAATATGCACGCAACAGAGGTCTTGTTAACAAAATGGGTGTAAGTTATACCCCAGATGAGTGGCGACTTTTCATTGACAGCTCCAAAAGAAGTTTGAAGGGTGTTCTCTTACACAATGGTAACAAATATGGCTCAATTCCAATTGCTCATTCTACTACAATGAAGGAGGAGTATGCTACAATAAGCACAGTTCTGGAAAAATTGAAGTATTTAGAACATAACTGGATGGTTTGTGTAGATCTTAAAATGATGAACTTCTTGCTTTGCCAGCAAATGAGATTCACCAAATATCCATGCTTTATATGTTTGTGGGATAGCAGGGCAAAAGATATGCACTGGACAAAGAAACAGTGGCCGTTGAGGGATGAATTTAAAGTTGGAGAAAAAAGTATTGTCAATAAGCCTCTCATTGATCGAAACAGAGTTCTACTGCCACCATTACATATAAAGCTTGGCTTGATGAAGCAATTTGTTAAGGCACTGAACAAAGATGGTACCTGTTTTAATTACTTATGCAGAAAGTTTCCAGAATTGAGCATAGACAAACTTAAAGCTGGAATTTTTGATGGACCTCAAATTAGAAAGTTAATAAACGATCCTTCTTCTTCTTCTTCTTCTTCCTCGTTCGCCTTCAGACTTCCACATTTATGACTCTAATAAAGGCAGCAGTCAACTCAAGGTTCCCGACATCTCCAAACAGTTTTTCGTTGACAGAAGTGGGTTGTTGCCATATGCTACCCCGTTCATTACTGTAGGTTGGGCAGTACTGCAGCAGGTGTTCGACTGTCATCGGGCTGGTACCGCAGGTGCAGAGATCTGTTGCACCAATTTTGTATTTGTGGTACAGATGGTATCTCAATCTGTTGTGCCCAGTGCGCAGTCGAAAAATGATGACCTGTTCTTTTCTGGATAGTTGATGATATGCGTCATTTTTCAAATGTCCCGGGTGCTCTCTTTCCCATTTGGACTTGAATGTAGCCTTTCTGTCATCTCTTGCGGCCCAGTGTCCACAGCCTGGTCATCATGTGTTTTAGTTGTGCAAAACTTTGTAGGTAACTTTAAAGCAGACAATTATTCTGAATTAGTTGGAAACATGCTGTCGAGTTTTTGTGAACTTGGATGCAACATGAGCATAAAATTGCACTACCTCCATAACCATTTACATTTATTTCCGGAGAATCTTGGCGACTTTAGTGAGGAGCAATGTGAAAGATTTCACCAAGATATAAAAACAACGGAAGAGAGGTACCAGGGACTTTGGGATGCCCACATGATGGCAGATTACTGTTGGACCCTTAAGCGTGACTGTCCCGGCATATCACATTCCAGGAAGTCCTCGAAAAGATCCTTTTTGCGGGTTGACTAAACAAGTGCTAGTGATAAAGTTTTATTACATGTTTGGTAATATATGCACAGTAATTACATATAATATGAATGCAGACTAAAGTCAAAATGCCACTGATAGCACCTAACTCTAGGATTATACATAACAATTGCCCTACTAATATGGTCATTCTTAGTTATCTCAAAAACTAGAGCTGATAGAAAAAATCTGATTACATTTTTGGAATCAGCAACCCAAAATTACACAAGAACAGCTATAAAATTTAAGGCACCAAAATGTGTGTATACCAGTGTTATCTTTCTCCTGTAGAAACTATTCTACATTTCGTGATATGTTATACCATTTTTCTTGCCCCTTATTTCCAAAGTACACATCATTGGCTCCATGCTACTTTTATAGAGTATATAATGTAAGGGGTCATTTTGGTTATAATTTGGGTATATTGAGTTCTTTGTTTCATTTTCAAGTTAGACCGTTGTTAGCCCTGAAAAGGGCTGGTCCTGAGAAGGGCCCTTAGCTTACTGTCAGGAGTCGGCTCTTTCTCGTTTCCCAATATTGCGCTTCTGCAATCATGTTGTCTTTTTTGGCAAATGTGTTATTTTTGTTTCCGCCGGTTCTAGCTTTGTTGGCAGTCCTAAAAAGGTCTATGACCTGGGACGTACGTTCGTGTTAGTGTGACGATACGGTTGTGCGATCTCAAGTCCACTCCGGCAGGATTACATTACATTCCTTTGCGAGTGACATTTTCTTATTTTTTTCTCCCCTGTCATTATTATGTTGCATATTTTATGCACCATTATTTACTCGCTATGCTGGATCAGTAGGGTGAAGTCTCTAACACTCCGCTCCCCTACGGAAGTATTTGCTATGGGACTGTCTTTATCTTGTTTACCACTCCTCAGACTTATTTACGTTCCACCAGGTGAACTGGGGTATTATCGTCACAATGCCCAGTCATTATCACCGGTCAGCGAGCGATATTCTTATCATGAAAAGACGGTCTCGCCCGATCAACATCTATAGAAGCCAATATTGTCTGTCTAAGATAGCCGTCTGAGGTGGGCAGATTACACAGGTGGTAGATGCGTTTATCGTTTCACGGGACCATCTCTGTGTGATTATCACGATAATCTGTCTGGAGAGACAATATTGGCGATAGGTAGCATCTGGACATCAAATGAGTTCACAGATGGTGTTTATGAGTTATGCACAAGATGCCGACGGAAGTCTGACGCAACGAAATGACATCGCTGTAAGAGGTCACGCGTGGATGTTAAATTTAATATTGTGAAACACGTGAGGGTATTTTTCGAATTTGAAAAAACGCCCCTACCTACGTAGTGCTGACCGAGCTTCGATTGGATTGGTTCATTGTGAGGAGCTAAAATATACAATGTATTTTATTGGCACACTAGTCGGATATGCAATCTGTGATTTGCACTAAGAACTGAGAATAAAGTGTGATGAAAACACAGACACAGATCACCCAGAGAGACTGCAGCGCACAAGTCATATCAGCGACTCCTAAAAACCAGAAAGAAAAAGGAGGCACTGGACTTAGAAATTCCACAACTATAAGTAACAGATCGAGTATTGGGCAACTTTGGAATTCACAAGTAAACCCGCATTTTTAATACAAGACTGGAAACTTAAAGAGGCCAGGACTTTAATTAACAAGACTGGAATCCTAGGAATGTGATCACAAGTCATAGAGGAATTTAACAAAATTTTCCCAGGCCCAGGTCATTTTACATAACATCCGCCGTCAGAGGAATTAACTCTAATTTCCCAGACTAAGTCATAGAGGAATTAAACAAAAGTTTTCCCAGGCCAGGATTTCGCAGAACACCCGCCGTCAGAGGAATTAACTCTAATTTCCAGACCTAAGTGATTTCGAAGCATTTAACACAGAGCTGTGTCCAGTCTAAATCTGTGCAAGGAGAATGTGTATTCCCAAAATTTTGGGGTAAGTATAAACAATTTATTTACTAATGTAAATTCTACAGGTTTCTTGCTAAGTGGTTATATACAAGGCTGGCAACCAACATATGAAAATAGTATATGCATGAACTATTACTGCAAGAGCTGGTGATTGTTTCTGACTAGTCGTGCGGGAAATCCGACAGCAGAGCAACCCCAAACTCCGACGGGAGTAGTGATGAGTAATGAGTGATGATTAATGTTGAGTGCGCATCATGGGGCATAGCGATTGTGTAAAGGTAGATTTGGAGAGATCGCTCTGCACCAAGATGTGCCTCACCAAAACACAAAATAACTATGATCATTTACTATAACTACACACGTTACGAAGTATGACGTAGAATACATAGTAACAGGATTATTCAGAGTGTCGGCTTGTGTGGCGTGGTCCACTTATCTAAGTGTAGAGAATTCTACTTACAAAGTGTGTCTAAGTTATAGATTTCAAAGCAGAAATCAAGTGTGATTTTAATTCATTATGGGACAAACCCATCTTATCAGGATGTGTGAAATTCAGGGTAAGAATTAGGCTTGATTAGCCAAAAGAGATGTTTGAAGATATGTCAAGGTTATCATAACCGTCATGCAGAGACATGAATATTAAAGAAAAAATATAATCGCCGACTGAAAAGGAAATGTGCAAGAAGGCACCAAGTTGTAATTAATATGGATATTTTTTATTTATTTATTTTTTTCGTCCGCCCGCTAATACTCGAGGCGAAATCTCAGGTTGTTATTTATGTCTAACCTGACATTGATTTTACGTAAGTATCCCTTTATTTCTTGTACGGAGACAGGTGTCCCTCGCCATTCAGGCAAATACTCGCCGATTTCGGAGGTACCCATTGCAGCTGGGTCGGCTCAGGATATAAAAAGGAAGATAATATCGATAATTTAAATGAAGATGTCAAACTTTATTAGAGCAATGTGTAGCTCATGCAAGTATTTATGTTAAATAAAAGTGAAAGTCGTTTGAAAACAGAAGTCTTCCAGAAATGATTAAAAGTTGGGATTAAGAGTTTGAACATATTAACAGTTAACAGTTTCTGACAGTTGGTTCAGTAAATATGACTATAAACCAGAACGATTATCCATAAAAGTTGTGGCCAGAATTTGTGGTGGCAATACCTCTACTAATTAATAGCAAACCCTGGACAACATTCAGACAACGAAGGAAATGTTCTTAACAATTACATAACATGTGCCTAAGGTGCAATATATTATCTTGTGAGATTTATGTACCTTTTTTAATTGTAATTCAGGCAAATCATTATTCACGCACTCCAGACGCAATTTCCTAGTTAACACCCAGAAGGATATTGGTGAATTTTCATCATATTCTCTGAGTTACATTGTGTGCTCTAGAATTTAATTCTTCTGAGAGGTTAACATTGGTGGGTTGAGCGCATGACAATGGGCCTGTTAATTTGAGGTGAACAAATGTACTTAGCAGGCATTTGTTTCTTTCTATTTGTCTAAAGTTCGTGGTTACAATCCATCAGACGATTTGTGGTATTCACGCCGCTATTGTGAGGGAAAAGCATCCACCTTAACCGCCTACAGTGGAAGAGAGTGTGGAGAAGGCTTCCGTCATCACAGAACTGATGAACCACAGCAGTAGGACTCATCTGAAGTTTTTTTTTTGGTCACAGGCAACAGCAAAACACGGACACTGATAGCGCCACGATCCAACCTCTGTGAAGAAAAATTTAATTTACCCCATTTAATACTTATTTTAATTTGTTGAACTAATTGACTATTAAATTTGTTGTATGTCATTTTAAAGTAAACAAATAATTGTTTATTCATCTATTAGAATTATGAAAGCAAACGTATGAGCAAGATTATTTAATAATTTTATATATATATATATATATATATATATATATATATATATATATATATATATATATATATATATATATATATATATAATATATATATATATATATATATATATATATATATATATATATATATATATATATATATGATGATAGGAAACTCTTTACAGAGCGATACAACAGGAGGCAATCTGATCATCAGAAGAAGTCCCCCCATCGGACAAGTGTTTCGGCCCAGTATACTCCTTTACACTCTAAGGGGGGCGGGCCCACTTGGGTCATGACTCCCAAGCGTCTCAGCCTCCTGTTGTCTTGTATCGAAAATGAACCCATTTCACTTATGGTAGCAACTTTAATCCACAACTCCGCCCGCCGTGGAGGCAATTGTGAAAGTAACAAAGAGAAGACAAATTATTCCGTTCGTTCCGTCGCACACACTGAGACACCATCGCGAAGCTGCCGAGCCTAGCCACTGAAATTCTGACTCTGACACCTCCTATAATATACATCGCCTGTTGCCCCTCAGTCACAGCCCGCTCACTAGTACACCACAAAACTCAGTGTTTTGTGGACTTAGAAAAATTCCTGGTGTTTTCTGTACCGCAGCGTTTATTGTCACGATTTCCATTGCCCATTGCGGTTGTTCCACAGCCAGCCTGATGCCTTTTCGGCAGTTTCACTAAGCCTCTTCAGTGCCCTTGTTCTCGCCTGTCCCTTCAGCCCCAACAGTTTCAATAGATCATACATTGATGCAGCCACAAGCCCTCTTGCGCCCACTTCAACAGCCATGACCCTTGTAGTGAACCCCTCGTGTCTCAGATCCGCGGCCAGATCACTATATTTGGCCGCTTTGAACGAATGTTGCTCGTCTAATCTGGATTCAAATGGCACGGTCAGTTCAATCAGTATGACCTGAAGCGTTGAAGAAGAATGAAGCACTATATCCGGCCGTCTCCGCGATTTTCTGATACTCTCTGGATATGCCCCTCGTCCAGGTAGGTCTACCGCCATCTCCCAGTCATTTGCACAATCAAGAAGAGATGGTAAACTGCTACCTGGTTTACTCGGTTTGGGGTGTGCTGACTTTCCTGCCCTCAGAAAGTATGTATTTGCGGTGCTCGGCCTGGGTTTGCTGTTCGCCTTCATCCTTGCTAGATCTATTGTCGCAGCAAGCTCATTTAGCACTTTGTTATGGCGCCAGGTGTATCGCCCTTGCCCTAATGACACCTTACACGCTGAGAGCACGTGTTCGAGTGTCTGCCTCCCCTGGCACAGGGGGCACTGCTCATCATCCGACTTTCCCCATTTCACAAGGTTGGTGGCCGACGGCAGCAGGTCATACATTGATCTAACAACGAAGCTGAGCCTAAGAGGTGCCATATGCCATATATCATTCCATGTCAAGGACCTCTGCAGGGCTCCTTCCCATGTAGTCCATTGGCCTTGTTGGACCTGCTGCACTGCACTGCTTTTTGCAACCTCTTATCATTCTCAGCCTCTCGTATCTCATGAACAACCATGTCTCTGCGCTCCCTGCTTGATGCCTTGGACCACCAGCGGATGTCTCCATGACCAAATCCCCGTCTATTCGTCTGTGTGTATCCGATTACCTCCCTCAGTTTGAGTGACTCTTGGGCAGCATCAACAGCTTCTTCCACTCTCCACTTCCTTCCTGTTTTCAGTGTGGGCTGAATGGACTTAACCACGTCATCAGCTGACTCGCGTAGCATCATTGCAAGCCTTGCCTTTCCAACTTTGTACTCTTTAACAACTGACTTGAAAGGAAGCAGAAGTTTTGACTTTTTGCAGTACAGTGCTACATCTGACAGACCTGGTGGTACCCCTAGCCACTTTCTCATGAACTTGTTGACCTTCTGCTCTATAGCTTCGACTGTACTTGTGCTTATTTCATATATAAGCAGTGGCCACAGCAACTTCGGTATCAACATGAACTGGAGGCACCACAGTTTGAACTTTCCCAAGAGTCTGCTTTGGTCTATGATCTGTAGCCCTCTGTCTGCCATTTCTATTGTCTGTTGCACTGCCTTCGAGTCTTTTAATGAGGCATCGTACACCCTGCCAAGACTTTTAACAGGTTCCTCAATAACAGTAGGGATTCTTTGGTTGGAAACCACGAATATGTCTTCTGCTATCTTCCCTTTCCTGACTGATAGGCTTCTCGACTTCTTGGGTTTGAAGCTCATTCTGCACCAGCTGACTAGTTCATCCATGCGTTTTAACATCCTCCGGGCCTGATGTTCATCTGATGTCAGAATTGTTGTGTCATCCATGAATGCTTTGAGCGGTGGCATGTGACACATTCCCCCGAGCTTTGGACCTATAGCCATTCCTTCAGCCGCATTGAGGATTACCGGCATAGCCATCACGAATAGTATCGGAGAGATGGTACACCCCATTGCAATTCCAACTTCAAGGCCAATCCACTTCGTTGTGTACTCTCTGGTTGAAAATCTGACAGCAAACCCTGCGAAATACAGCTTCAGCATTGCTGCAATCTCTTGTGGAACATGATACATTTTCAGGGCCTGCCACAACATCTGGTGTGGAACGGATCCATAAGCATTCGCCAGATCCAACCAGATTACATGGAGGTCTGTTCTGTCAGACTTTGCCTTTTGGATTGCTTCCCAGATCATTGTGGCATGCTCTAGACATCCTGGTGTACCTGGGATACCTCCTTTCTGAATGGTAGTGTCAATGTACCCATTTGCCAGGAGGTATGTAGTGAGTCTTTTCGCCATCACTGAGAAGAATATCTTCCCTTCCACATTGAGTAGTGAGATTGGCCTGAACTGACTGATGTCTGTGGAATTTTGCTCCTTCGGGATGTAGACTCCATTCGCCTTTCTCCATTCCTTGCTTACAAGCTGGGCTTTCCACGCATTCTTTAGTAAACAGAGCAGTCGTTTGAGCACTTCAGGGCATCTCTTATACACCACATATGGAACACCATTAGGACCTGGAGCTGACTTGCACCGAGCTTTCTGGACAATGCTTTCTACCTCTTGCACCGTTGGGGGCTTGGTGTTAAATTCAGCTCCTGGCTTACTCGGCCATTTAAGGCCTGCCATGCTGCTGAGCGGCTCATCTCTGCGACCATCTGAATATGTCATTCTAAGGTGTTCTTCCAGGTCTTCTTTCTTGATGTTTAGCGTACCCGACCGTGGCTGCTCAAACAGTTCTTTGGCAAACTTGAAGGGCTCCCTGAAGAATCTTTCCCTATCCCTTCGAGTCTTCCTTCTCTTCCTGCACAACCTTTCTGCTCTACAAAGGGCATTATGTTGGCCTTTCAGGTGCTCCCAAACCTGTCGTAACCCTTCCTTCTCTGTGGCAACTGCGTTCTTGAAAAGTTTTCGGGCATGCTTCTTCTGTTTCCTGATTTCTTCTATTTTAATTTGTCTTCTACTTTTTCGTGGTGGGTTACTTTCCCTTGCCTCCCTCACTCCGAACACTTTGCGACAGTGCAGATATATTATGTCGCCGAAGATTTCCAGCTTCTTCTCCAAACTTATCTGCTTCAGGTTGTTATCCAACTCTTTTGCCAAGGCTTTGTCCAGCTGTTCCCAAAGCCCTTTTGCACTGGCAGGTGGAAACTTGATTGCATCTCTCTTCCCGTCCAAGAAGTGTGTGAGATCATCATCAGGCAGATCAACTTGAATGTACTCAGCACTGTGGATTGACTCCTGGCTGCGTTCTTCTAACGTCTTATCCGTCGAGACAGAGCGCTGTTGATCTCCCCCAGATGACCTCCCACACCCCTTTTTCGTTCGGTGGATTTTCATTCCTCTCTGAGTAGAGAACTCCCTACCACAGGCACATGGAAATTCCAGCCGTTGTTCAGAGCTCGAAGTCTGTGTAACGGGTCTGGTCGATTCCAATGAGGCGCCTGTGGATTCATCATTCTCCCCCCCTTTCGGTGAATCCTGGGGGCATCTATCATTTTTTGGGTCCTGTAGCAATTGAATACAGCTTACGGGGTGCTAACCCGGTCAGCCGGTTTCTAGTCTTTCCCAGTGTCATCTGTCTTTCCAGAAGTCAATCGGTCTTTTCCCGATCGTCACTGGTTTGACCATGTAACTATGATAGGAAACTCTTTACAGAGCGATACAACAGGAGGCAATCTGATCATCAGAAGAAGTCCCCCCATCGGACAAGTGTTTCGGCCCAGTATACTCCTTTACACTCTAAGGGGGGCGGGCCCACTTGGGTCATGACTCCCAAGCGTCTCAGCCTCCTGTTGTCTTGTATCGAAAATGAACCCATTTCACTTATGGTAGCAACTTTAATCCACAACTCCGCCAGCCGTGGAGGCAATTGTGAAAGTAACAAAGAGAAGACAAATTATTCCGTTCGTTATATATATATATATATATATATATATATATATATATATATATATATATATATATATATATAGATAGAGAGAGAGAGAGAGAGAGAGAGAGAGATAGATAGATAGATAGATAGATAGATAGATAGAGAGAGAGAGAGAGAGAGAGAGAGACATTACGTATAAGAGGGCATTCGTTGGATTACACCAACTGGGTGCTTAACGGGCCAGAACCATTACTTAAATCCTTCACAAAAGGCGATGGACCAGATATAATGCGTTAACAATTGTTCAGCCCAATGCAACATTGTTCGTGACTTCTGGAAATATCTTGTGGATTCTCCCTTAAGGTAGAAGTGTCATTAACCTTCTATCTACGTGTTGTTTCGTTTCTTATTTCTGTGATGACTTGTCTCTCCACTTCAATTCTGTTAAGCATTTCTTCGTTTTCCGTTTTCATTTCAGCCAACTTTGCTATGTCTTCTTGGATTTCTTGCTGTATTGATTTCATTTCGCGGATCATTTGTTTTGCACTATTATCCAAGTCGACCTGGATTTCTCCACAGATGACAGTTTGGGGTTTTGCTCATTTTAGTGTTTTCTTTTCCTTCTCGTAGTTTTTCTTTGATGCCTCTCACCTCAGACGTTACTTGTCTGATTTGAGTTGCAAGGCCTTGTTCCTGTTTTGAAGGATATAGAGCATTTGCTGTTAATCTATTCTTTGCCTCACTGTATTATACTCCCTTACTGATTGATACTTTCAGTATCTTTCTTGTTTCCTGGTCTGCTGGACAACCGCGGTATCTTGCCTCGTGCTCCCCCAGGCAATTCACACAGGTTCTATCTCCACTGGGTGCTTTGTAGTCGGCGTCCTTCTTTGCCTTTGGACAGTCACTGTATGGGTGGCTTCCCGCACAGTTCCTGCAGGCTATCTCTTTTCTATAGGAGCTCTTGGTGTACGTAAAGCCCTGGCACCTGGAACATTGTATAACTAGAGGGATATGTGCCTCTGTCCTTCGAGCTCTGTTCTGTATAGTGAACGTCGGCGGTATAGTTGTACTTTGAACCGTCACTATTAAGAGGTTAGTCTCTATTAGGTTCCATGTGTTTAGCCTCTCAACGTGCGTGGTTACGAAACCAGAGTTTTCGGCCTGCAGGTACCTGAGTACTTGTTGATCTGTCAAGCGTGTGTTGATCCCTCTGATGACCAACTTCTTGCTTTCCCTGTGAATCTCAGCTTTTGGTGTTATCTGGTGAGGCAGTTGACATTCTCTAGGGCCTGACTCTAGTGATGCCATCAGAGACTTGATCTTGTCAGTTGCATTAAGGGCTAGTATCACACCCTTATAGTGTCTTTTGACACTTGTTACGCCTCTTCTGCCTACTAATCCCTCCAAGAGACAGATTACTTTGTCGTCTGGCATGGATCTGAGGGAGACCTCTTCTCCGGACATCTGCGTTATTTTGATTGATTTCGCCTCCGGACTGCCAGTTCTGCTTGCTCTAATTGGGTTGCATCTTCCTCCCTTTTAAGGCGTATCTGTTTTGTTCCCATCTCCTGTCTTGGTAAGAACAGGAATCATGTTTCTGCTCGTTGCTAGAAGGAGCCTTCTCTTGTATCTGAGTTTTTGAGTTGTTCTCGGTTAGGGCCGTGAGCGAGGCCTCACCTCCAGACACCTGGGTAATCTTAACGATCATCTCCTGTAGTGCCTCGTGAGAAACGGCATTGCTTGGCTTGCGAAGGTGGCACGCTCTGACTTCCGTCTCCGTTAGAGCGTGTGGTCTGTGGGACGGACTCACGTTCTGGTTTGTTGTCTGCTTCTGGTCACGTTTTGTAGAGGTTGCCTGGTCACTACACGATGGAGCCACCGCTCCGACATATTGTTTTAGCGATGATGTTGCTTTGTCAGGATTCGGAACATGGTTGTCCTCTGCCGTCGAAGTTTTGTGTTGCTCATTTACGGAGGAACTTGCAGTTACTGTCATTATGGCTGTCACGGGTTGCCTCCCCTACTTTGCAGTAGTGGTCCAACTGTGGTCAAAACTCAAGAGTATCTACTATAGGCCTTCAAAGATGTCTACCTTTGCACAAGATTACTCTTGGCAAAATGGTAGATAGAAGGATAATGATGCTTCTATCTCAAGGTAGTATTTACAAGATATTCAGAAAAGCAAGAACAATGCTGCATTGTCTGAGCACGTTAACTCTATGATCCGCCGACAACTTTTGTGAAGGATTAAGCAATTATTATTTGTTAGCTCGTCAAGCCACCACCCAGATTTACTCAGTGGAATTCTTATTATTATGGTATAGCTCTTTTTAGAATGTATTTAGTAAATTGACTGAGACAAACATGCAGTACATGTAAAATGATTAAATTGAAGTTAAATCTGGATAAATAACAAATTTAATAATCATTTCAGTTTTAACAGTTTAAAAAATTGAGTAGTTTAAAAGAAAATGTTCATCCTTGGAGGATGGTAGAATGTTTAGTTAAGAAGTCACGTGGCAGCTTATAGAACTACTTAGCTGTCAGTGACGGTTCTGTTCCTTCTATTGGTTTGGTTCCTGGTAGACTGATCACGCTCGTCGCTGGTCAAGGTTGTAGGGTGTAGCACGTTCCCAGAAGTGTCAGCGAGAGTCTACAAAGCTGGTCCCTCGTCTTAAAGATCATGCCACTTCTCCCTTCTTGTTCCAGAAATAGTACTCTCAAATGATACCACCAGCAACAACTATGGTTAAAGAATAGAACGAAACGCTCTCCCGAGTATTGCGTTTCCCGACACATACTTACGTGTCACCTTTCTCTTATTCCACCATTTCATCTACTCAGACTTTACCCTCAATGAGAATTAAACTTAATCTTTACATTTAAATTGAATAGCTTAATAGTACAGATAGAATGTGTTTACATTTACATCTCCACTGACTGAAGTGTTCACAATATAAATTTAATTTGTTTTCATTTATCTCTACGCTGGTTGAAAAGTTTGAAACTTTCAATAATTTTAAAGGGAATGTGTTTACATAGACATATACACTTGTTGGAAAATGTAAATATTATACTTAGAATGTACATCATTTCTTTCATCTTTCCCTCCCTGTCCATATGGAACTTGGGACTACTTAGCTTTAAGTTCTCTTTAAGAAACTAGCGATAAAGTAGTCACCAGCCCTTGCAGTGGTGGTTCATGAAATCATCATTCTATACGCTGAGGTTGCCAGCCTCAAATGACTTGGACATCCACTAGCGATTTTCACATTTTAATATTCACATGGTAATATATACATATTAGTTCACATGTTAGTAATGTAAATTGACAATTTACGCCAATCCTGGCTCACAGACTTTTCGATCAGATGAATGAAGTTAAGGCACTTGATTAGGCCTCTTACACGTGTTCTTGGGGGGTCGTTACTTTTTATGATAAATCCCTCGGGGTCGTTACTTTTTATGATAAATCCCTCGATGACTCCGTGTGTTTCAGTTTCCTCAGCCTTCCTTATTAAAATGGTTTTCCTGTCCTTCAAGATTTTTCCACAAAGTCCGGTCTGATAAATGGAAATTCTGAATTCTAACTTCTGGCAAGTCTGGTTGTGTCGTCTTGGCAAGCGATTTCTTACAATGAATTAAAACTGCGAAAAGGTCAGGTTATATTCCTGTCCTACCCCCGCATCTGCTTGTTATGAAGCTACTCAGGGCTCCAATCATTTCAAACATGCTAGTTGGGTGGGATAATTTCAAAATATTCCATGGAATAACTTTGCGTGTTATGCAAAGGTCACGTCTCCCATATATGGCAATCAAACATCCGATGCCTTGTGTGCAAACTCACAAACACATCGGTAAACTCTCTCAGCAAAGTTTTTAAGATGTAACATCTTATTACTTTACAAGTAAACTAAACAATAATAGTTTATTCAGTTTATATGTACGAAAGCAAACGTAAGAGCCAGTTTTTCTTTATATATATATATATATATATATATATATATATATATATATATATATATATATATATATATATATATATATATATATATATATATATATATATATATATAGCGCCATTACTTATAAGAGGGCATTCGTTGGATTACTCCAACTGGGAGCTTGAACGAACCAGAACCATTGCATAAACCCTTCACAAAAGGCGACGGGCCATATAATACGTTAACAAATTTGCTCAGCCCTTAAGCAGCGTTTGTTCTTGACTTCTTGGAATATCTTGTGAAGTCTCCCCTAAGGTAGAAACGCCATTCATCTTCTATCTACATTTTTGCCAATAGTAATCTTGCACGAAGATAGATACCTTGGACGAGCTACTTTTAGATACGCTTGCGTTGTGACAATTAGTGGACTACTACTGCAAATCAAGGGGAGGCAATCCCGTGACAGATGAATAAAGTGAATTCGTTTATTCTCATTTAACTACATCTTCTCTTATCCTTAAGTCACCTGCGACTCTCAACGCCACAGTTTGTCTCTGGATTGGATTGGCGAAACGACATGATGTCAGCCTGCTCCTCTCGTGCAGCCGACATTCTTGCATGACATGTACTTCGGTGTACTTGTTTTCTCCACAATGACAAGTCTGTCTACCCGATTTTGAATTTGTTGAACAGGTGGTATTTTAGTATGTCCTCATTAGTTTTCGATCTAAATTGATCACATGATCTCTTCGTAGTGAGGAGTATAATGCTCCTGTTTTATCTGGACTGGACTGTCTTTGCAATTTTTCTTTTAATCTAGTTTTAGTTAGTGCTTCTTTTATCTTTTCATATACCACCTTTAGGCTTTTGCCTTTTTGTGGCAAAGAACATCTCTTTCAACCTAGACCAGCGTCCACCGGTTACATCTAAGGGCCATAGCCATTCAAAAATATGTAAACTCTGTCAACTGAAGTGCAGTGTTAATAAAAACTAATTTGCTGCAAATGACTACTAGCTTCTATCAGCTAGCATGAAGTAGCTCTGAAAAAGACTGCTAGATTCTATCAGCTAGCATGAAGTAGCTCTGAAAAGGACTGCTAGAATTCTATCAGCTAGCATGAAGAAGCCCTGAAAAGGACTGCAAGCTTCTATCAGCTAGCATGAAGAAGCCATGAAAAGGACTGCTAGCTTCTATCAGCTAGCATGAAGGGGCCTTGAAAAGGACTGCCAGATTCTATCAGCTAGCACGAAGAAGCACTGAAAAGGACTGCTAGCTTCTATCAGCTAGCATGAAGGAGCCATGAGAAGGACTGCTAGCTTCTATCAGCTAGCATGAAGAAGCCATGAAAAGGACTGCTAGCTTCTATCAGCTAGCATGAAGGAGCCATGAAAAGGACTGCCAGATTCTATCAGCTAGCATGAAGGAGCCATGAAAAGGACTGCTAGCTTCTATCAGCTAGCATAAAGGAGCCATGAAAAGGACTGCCAGATTCTATCAGCTAGCATGAAGGAGCCATGAAAAGGACTGCTGGCTTCTATCAGCTAGCACGAAGTAGCACAGAAAAGGACTGCTGGCTCTTGCAGCATTGATAAATACTTAGTGCTGAAATGGACTAAGAGAATGTATCTGCTAGCGTAATGAAGCCCTGAAAAGGACTAGTAATGAAAAAAGACACCTAGCTACGTCAACGCTTCCTGACCTCCTCAGTGACCGACGAACAAGATCAAAGGAAAAAAAATTTGTTGCAGATATGTTGCTTACATCCGATATTCCAGCAAGAGGCCTATCCTTGAGCCTCCTGTCATACAATAGTCCGTGTAGCATTTTCTCTCCCCTCCCCCACAACATTGCCTTTAGCTGTTACACAGTTCCGTGACATGGTAATGAAGGTACTTGAAACGCCAATTATTGCTTGCCACTCCGCCGTTTAATGGCTTCAGATATGGCCAAACATTTTGATTTACGGAAAAAGGATCTAACAGTATTTAGCTTTAGGTTGGCATGCAAGATCACTAGGATATTACGACCATTCTGCTTTGTTGATAATATATCATAGGACTGAGAAGGTTTCCTTTTCTTTTGTAGTCTATTGATTTTTCATACACCTGATGCAGCAGAGATGTCGGAATAGAAGATAGAATTACCCCAAATCGTTATGTCAATGCACGCTTAAATACCGAAGCGGCTGAAGGAGACCCCGTTAAACCCAGTAAATTAGCTTTCTTTGGATGGTCACGGCTAAAAATAATAGAACACGATCTTATACATAATACAGATCCTTATATCTTCATTTTGCCGTGATTACAGGATACTTCAGGACGGATCCAAAGCAAGCTCTCTCACAGGACAAGTACCCTTAGCCGGCCGGCTTTCAAGTGCTCCTGTGAAAAGGAAGAGAGTGAAAATTAGTGACATGGTATTGTCAACTCTACAAAACGTAAAACAAATATTTCAGTACTAACGCACGTTTTTTATTCTGTACACATAAAATCTGACAATACTGTTGTTATCATTCATTATCATTAGTTCCTGCTTCGTTCCTTAGGGAGCACGGAACCACCACTGCAGCTGTCCCTTTGCAAGAAGCTTGCATAAATGCATTCATGTGCTCTTGCAGCCGTGGCTTTTGTAGCATTATGTTTAACATAATAATGTTGCCGGCCCTGTGCACATCCTTACGACATTCCCGAGAAACCAGTAGCCGTATTCTTTATGTGTGTCGTCAGAGACACCCGCAGCTGTACATTTTGTTCTTCTAATTACAGCATCATTTGCTAGACATAACGGTTTTAAAACACAGTAAATATAGGTGCCCATTTGTACAAGTCACCAAAGCAGTGTACAGTGAATATGGACGCCTACTTGCACTAGTCACTAACACAGTACTGTGGTAGATTTTTGATAGGGAAGTTAAGACATAGTTTGGTCCCTTCTCAATAGAACTAGACAGGTGGTGGGTGACTCAGTGAGAGATAAGATAAAAAATAGATTTTCACGACTGAGATGGTGAAAAAATAATAGGTAGAATCTGTCCCTGGACTCGAGAAGATTCTCTAGTTCAGCCTATCTCTACAACAGAACTTTGTTTGGCAGACAGATTACCAATATATATATTACCGTGTTTCCCCGAAAATAAGACCTACCCCCGAAAATAAACCCTAGCACGATTTTTCAGGATGCTTTCAATATAAGCCCGACCCCGAAAATAAGCCCTAGTGCCCTACCCCGAAAATAAGCCCTAGTGCATTTCCCCGAAAATAAGCCCTAGTGCATTTCGTCAGCTAGAATGAGAGACTTGTTGCCGAATGGCAAGTCGGAGTACAGACGCCACTAGTGCGCACTTGATAATGAACGGATGTGGTTCATATTTCAATACGTCACTTGTGTGAAATAAAGAAGCAGAATTTTGGCGCCAGCAATTTCTCGTCGCTTTTGTGTGTGCCATCGTTCTTAAGTCTCATAATTTTTGTTGCCACACCTGTCTCGTAAGTCTTCAATTAACACTTGATGTAATGGTAGACTTAAGGGAATAATATTTTGACACCCAGACAAGATGAGTGCAAAAAGAATGAGCTATTCCGTCGATTACAAGAAAGGAATCGCTGAAGATTTCCCTTGGCAAGAATCTTACGGCTTTCTGCAAAGAGAAGAAGCTTGATCTCCGAATGGTCCGAAAATGGCGAACAGAGTACGATAACCTCAGTCAACAGGTGGAAGTAGGAAATGCTAAGAAGCGCAAGTGTGGATCAGGTCGGCAACCATTATTTTCTGAACTGGAAGACATCATCTGTGAATGAATTGCTGACAGGAAAGCAAAGACTTTGGTTGTGCGTAGGGCTGATATTCAAGCATTTGCCTTTGCAATGGCACCACATTTAGAAATATCCCCAGAAGAATTCAAAGCATCACAACACTGGCTGGATGGCTTCCTTCGGCGATATAAACTGTCTCTAAGAAAATCGACAACACTGTTCAAGCTGGAAGATACTGAAGTTATTAAACGTGCACTTGCATTCAAGTACTTTGTTGATGGCATCGACTTTTCTAAATACCAACTCTCCAACATGATTGCCATGGATGAAACTGCAGTGTTTATGGGCCTGGGATCTTAAACGACAATTGATCAGACGGGTGCCTCGTCAATCTACATTTCGTCCACTGGGTACGAAAGTGCACGTGTTACCTGTATTTTGGCAGTTTATCTGGATGGAAGGAAAGCCCCACCTCTAATCATCACTAAGGGCAAGAAAGATAACATTGAATGTGTTTCAGGCTTTTATGTTCTTGAAACCGAAAAAGCCTGGTGCACACAATCAGTTATAAGGAAGTGGGTCGATTTAATGCTGCCTCTTGTTTTGCGAGGTGGTCAACGAGGTCTGCTAGTCTGGGATTCAGCCAGCACTCACCGCGCTAAAGACATGAAGAACTTCCTTGCAGAGAGAAGAATACATCAAATAAGGATTCCCTCAGGAATGACTTCTTATCTCCAGACTCTTGATACTGCAATAAACAAGCCATTCAAGGACCATTTGCGCATAGAAATCAACGACTACATTGAAAATAGAATGGAGAGAAATCAGCGTGGAAACTTTGTGAAGCCTAGTTTGCAGGAGGTCGTGACTTGGGTGAAGAATTCATGGGATAAAATCACTGACAGCTGTGTTACCAATGCACTACGAGCAGGCTACATGGACAGGAAATGCTCATTTAAGGAAAGCTTTATTGCTGGACATGAGAGAATGGGGCCAATGGTTCTACAGGAAATGGAGTCGCAAGAAATTCAGGCCGGAATTCGGGATTTAGAGAGTTATGACGATGTTCCAGAAGAAGATGACATGACTGTATTTGAATAAATGTAGAATCTTCTACATGAATAAATGTAGATTTTTGTATCTTTTAATATAAGCCCTACCCCGGAAATAAGCCCTAGTGCATTTTGTGAAGCAAAAATTAATATAAGACCCGGTCTTATTTTCGGGGAAACACGGTAATATATATATTATGTGGTGCCATTGCAAGGGCAAATGCTTGAATATCAGCCCTGCGCACAACCAAAGTCTTTGCTTTCCTGTATATATATATATATATATATATATATATATATATATATATATATATATATATATATATATATATATATATATATATATATATATATATCAACCACTCACATACACACACACATAAGTGACGACAGTAAGACGCACAAACGTGAAAAAACTATATCAATGGAATAGGGATATTTTTGGGACGAGCTGGCCAACACATGTAAATAAAGTTTATGTAAATTTTATTTACCATAAAGAAACTTCACAACAGCAATATTTTGAATATCAATCAAATACAAATAAACATAAGTTAATGACTTAATTAAAGAGTTAGACTCATAGGTGTAATCCTCCCTCCCTCTGTTGAGACAAGATCCCGTTAGAAGAAAGTTATTAATCCCAAAGAGTCAAAGATTTTTACGCTATGGTCTAGGATTTCCCTCTACAGTAAAGAACAGAGTTTATACGTTAATCTATTCTGAAAGAGACAGTGTTAACAAAACTTACACATTTAAAATAACCAACGTGAGTACATGGATTCTACAAGATGTATATGTGAAGATTATTCATTCATCCTTACTCTCTTCTCAGACAACCGTGGCCACGTACATTCGTTCTTAACTAATATTTGAGTTGCACCTTCTGGAACAATCTTTAGGACACACGCACACAGCAAATCCAGTGTTATTTTTGGCAAAGAAAACCCTAGCTCCTCAGAGACAGATTAAATCCACTTCTCCGGGGAACGTTCTCTTTGTTATTTTTATTTAGGACTACTGTTTATGTCACATTAATTAGACCAGGTAAGAAATTGAACAGTGCTCACAGTGTCAATAGCTTGAGATTTCCAGTACATAGGAATGTCAGGTCGGTAACTTTTCTCAGTATAAAAACTCCTTGTCACACCACAAATGATCAAACGTCGGAAAATGTTAATGTTTGTGATTTAGCCACTACGGGCTGAATGTAAATGCAATTTGGGAAAGAAATATAAATCTGGATTTATAGGCCAAGTTACAATATTTATTCTTAATGTTCTTTGGGTTGGTACTCTGTCTCTTTCTGGGTGCAAACACAATGCCAGACAGGTTTACCTTGAAGACCCAGATATCAATTAAGAAATGTTCTTTTGTAGGGTTACTCTCAGATTTATGTGGAAGCCGCTGGTAGATTTGGGTTTGACCCAATACTGTGTAAAGGAGGAAAAATACAAATACTTAACCATAATATAGTATTTTCAATCCTATCCTTAACCCGCGTAAAATATAATATATTTATCCACTTCGGTTATTTAACTTTAATTTATAAACTACAAGCTTAGAGCATGTCTTATCGTTTAAAACTTCCGTGAAATAAATTCTAGTCATTGAAAAAAATTAATCATCATGAATTAGAAATAAATATATATTTCGTCAATACAGTGCATTTACTAATTGGTTAAAATATTCTCTGACTGGTTACTAGCAATTAATTAAATTTATTTTATAGCTGGAAGAGTTTAGCTAGAAATTATTATTTATTCTGCTGCCGATGTACCACAGTAAATCCTAGAGAAATAAAAATGACGGACCTATCTAGTAAATCACTCTGCACAAAACTCTTAGTGAAATATAATACAGACTTAACTATTAATCACTCAAACTACTAGTAAATATAATTACCTCCACACAAAACTTCTAAGATTATCTCAAACGAAAAACTAAGAAACTCCACTAATACAAGTGATCTAGAAATCGAAGCTAGATGTCTTTAAAATCTGAGGAGTACTGAATAATGGATTTTAAAAGCTGGAGAATATATATTAAATCTCCAGAAAATCGCTCGTACTTGCTAGATATGACACCTTCACTCAGATCTCGGGCGTTTCCTCGTTCGATCTGCGAATCTGAGGAAATTTTCGCGCTTTTGCCGCTTGCAGACTCTGCAATCGAGCGAAGCCCGTCCTTTGATCTCGCGATTCTCACCGTGTTTAATTACCTATCAAACGAACGGATTCAGGGGAAGGTAATAGAAATTGTCTCCCCTTGGTTCCAAATTATCTGCTCCTACTACTCAAATTATTTCCCCTGATCACTGCCTAACGAAAAATACGTCACAACTATCATTTGCTTATCTACCATTGAGCCAAAATTTACGACTCTATGAAATCCTATTACAACGATTTTCAATCGCTGGCGTTAATTACAGGTAACCGGCTCAACGTTACCTAAATAGGTCTGCTGGTAAACATTCCTAAGGAAAGAGAACAGAAAATAAAATGGACGTGCTAAATTAGAAAAAGAGACAGACCTCTGAGTGTAGGAGGGATTTTATGTTAACAAAATGGGCGTAGGTGAAAGCCAGGTGAAAGAAAAATGTAGATGATGAAATAGATATATGAAAGCTATTATCATAATATGTAACAAGTACCCAGTAAATATGGATGCCTATTTGCATGAGTCACCAGCGCAGTACTTAGTGCATATAGTCACCGTCACAGTGCACGGTGAATATGTATGCATATTTGGACGAGTCACTGTCACAGTACCCAATAAATATGGGTGCAAATTTGCATGATTCACGAACACAGTGCACAATTAAAATTCCCCGCCTATTTGCACGAGTCACCAGCGTAAACAAACGCTTCGGCGTTCCGAGTCAGTACATTCTGTGTCGCAAAGAAGATCCGCTTTCATTTTCTGTGCGTACTGATCTCCAGCTGGCATTCTTATCACTGTCAGGTGTACCATTATGCCGTCCATTAATCTTTTTAATCTGGAAAACTTTGTCACATGCTCTGAATTAGCTCGAAATACACATGTAGTCTCTCTGCTAGCCTCCATTACATACATCCCTGTCTCGTCTCTCTTCAAGCCTCCAGTACATACACCTATCTTGTCTCTCTGCTACCCTCCAGTACATACACCTGTCACGTCTCTCTGCTAGCCTCCAGTACATACATCTGTCGTCTCTCTACTAGCCTCCAGTACATACATCTGTCTTGATTCACTGCTAGCCTCCAGTACATACATATGTCTTGTCTCCCTACTAGCCTCCAATAAAGCTGTCTTGTCTCTCTGCTAGCCTCCAGTTCATGCATCTGTCTTGTCTTTCTGCTAGCCTCCAGTACATACATCTGTCGTCTTTCTGCTAGCCTCCAGTACATACATCAGCATCATCATTTCTTTTTCGTTCCCTGTGGAACATAGGGCAGAAACAGTTGCTCTCCATCGATTTCTATTCTGGGCTATCTTTTTCAGCTGTGCCCAGTCATTCCAATTTCCCTAGCCTCCTCTTCAACAGTTCTTCTCCAAGTTCTCTTTGGCTTCCTCACTCTTCTTTTCCCCAGTTGGTTCCAGTCAAGGGCAATTCTGGCTGTGCTTGATTTTTCTCTTCTGACTCCAGTACATGCATCTGTCTTTATTCTCTGCTAGCCTCCAGTACATACATCTGTCTTGTCTATCTGCTAGCCTCCAATGTAGCTGTCTCGTCTCTCTACAAGCCTCCAGTACATAATTTATTCAACCACCATTCCAGAATCGATGCTTGGTAGAATCACGCTCCAGTTTAACCAGCTGTAAATGGATACCTGACTGTTTTCGATATAGGGAAGACAAAGGCAGCAAGGAAAGGAACTGTAAGCACCACCTCATAACAAAGCTTGACTTTGCGTGGTGATGTCTCTAACACGTCACTACCCTACGGCAGTTTCTGCTGTGGCACTACCTTGTTACTTCTATCACCTTATATAGGCTTATATTCTTTCATTTGTTGACTAAATTTTGCATATTCTCTGGCTCTCTTGGAAGTATGCTAGATTTCATCTTTAGCTGCTGTCACAGGGGCATTTAATTTTGTTTTATTCTCCATGATCTTCCATTTTTTTGAGTCTTCCGATTATAACACGGTTTTTTTTCTTCAGGTATATTTTAATTTAAAAACAAAAAAAGTCATAAATATAGAAAGTCCATGACTGGTGTAGTGAATTTCTAAATACAATATTTAAATTAGAATATAACAGTATAGTGCATAAAGGCAAAGATAAGAAAGTACAAAAAAATTTCTGCTAGAACGGTTGGTGTCGCCTACGCCTTCAGATTATTATTTGCTAACGAATAGCCGAACAAAACGGTACCCAATTTTTCAAATTCGTCCTTGACATAAACACCCACTTTTCCAAGTTCTAAGAAATATTTGCCTAAAATGCATTGTGGAACGAGGAGGGGCAAGGATAGATGAAAATGCTAATTCGTTTCGCATTGATTTCAAACTAAAAGCCAACCACAGCACAGGGGCAAGCCTTGCCATAGGGGTTTCCCCAATACGATGAAAAAGTTAGAAATGTATACACTACGGTCATGGAAACACGTTTAGCTCTTATTATGAATAACTTAAGCTCTCGTATTTCGCTTGAAATTACATGGAAAAAGAGTGAACGAGAGGTAGTTTAAAAATAAACAACTAACATAGAAAAAAAGATAGAATTTTGAACCAAACCACATAGCCCCTTAAAAATCGTAGATTCGTGTACCTGAAGACTTGCTGACTAAGAATATGTTGTTAGTTATCTAAATAGTCCCTTAACTAATCAAATATTGAGAAAACAATACATAGAAATCAGAGATACTGTCAGGTCAAGTCATATCTGCTTAGATTGGATCGCATATTTTTGGGGAAAAAAGTAGGTGACAGATAGGCTAAGATAGTACAGTGAATCCGATTGGGTGGAATTTGAAGTGAGACGAAATGTTATTGGCTGACCTTTGAATAAACATAAATAGCCTAGTAACGTAGAAAGGTTTGAATGATATTTTTTGAAAGACTGTTTACACTGTAATATTAAGAGTGATTGGCCAACTGAGTCGATATTGTCAGAACAAGCGTTAGGGGGGACGAGATTTCTTGAAAAATTTCTACCAGCGATTGATAAGATCAGGCTGTGCTTTCAAATACAATTTCTAGGCAGCCTGGACAATAAAACAGATCGAAACTGTGTCAGTCATCGTCACTGTGTATTTCATTGAAAATTGTGGTAAGATCGACATTTATTAACATGTATTTTATATAAAAATTGAATGTGAAATAATAATATATGTCTGTACATGAGTGGGTCTATAGCGACCATGAGGCAAAGCCTAGAGATTGATCCACCATGTGATAGACTGTCAGAGAGGTGTAAAACTACAAGAATATGTATGATTGTCATAAAGGAGCATAACACCTATCCTATTATAAGGAAAAGATTACAGCTGGAGTTGCAGTGGCGTTGTAACTATTAGGGGAGAGGAATACTGGTGTACATTGTCACATCAAAAGATAATGGTGGCATAGGTTGGTATAAGGATATGACCCTTTTCGTTTGTTTGTAATGTACCTGTCCTAGAATGTGGACTATTAGTGTATGCTAGGTATTAAGAAGGATGCATAACCTTCACATTTCAGAGGTCCTGGGTACTGACGTTAATGTGGTACCAAACGCTTGAAAACTGATTGATTCAGGACTCTGTCTGTATACTGCGAGCCCATGCTAGTGGCCATTGCCTATCAAACAGGGAACAGATTGTCAAGCGAGCAGAGGAAACGTTCTACCTGTATCCTACTGCCAAGTTAAGTTCATGTTCGGTCCTGACAGCTCAACTAACAGAACTAAAAAGGAATATAAAGTGACAGTGAATAAAAATGGGACAAATATTTAATAGTCCCACAAGAGACAAACGAAAACAAACATAACTAAAAGGGTGGGATTTTAAACAACAACCTAGGGGTACTACCAGTATTACCTTAAAGTAGGAAAATACAACTACAGACGTATATTAGAATAATATGTTTATGTATGGACAGAAGATCTACTGTGCTATTTGACTGATGTAAATGATTCTTTTGATTTCACTTTTGATTGTCAGTCCTGGTTCAAAATAAATTAGAATCAGGATGATAAATTGTAAAAATTATATTTACACAAATTTCAACCACAGTCTTAAATAAGATAGCCTTTTAAAGTGTCGTTTGTATGTTATAGTGGTAGTACTGTGTGCTGTTGTGAATAATAAACTATTTGTTTGTATGTTTGTTGATTATTGTACATTACACTCTACCTTCATAACCCTAGACACTACACGAAGTCATTTAATATAATAATATAAATACATTTTGAATGAGATAAAAGGGGTGGTAGCGGAAAGTTACCCTGAAAAGTTCACAATACTATTGGGTAAATTCAGGGACCTTCATAGCTAATCTCATTTATTACAATAATAATAATAACAACAATGCATAACATCAAAATCCACCACAACCGGCTTAGACTGCAAGCGTTGTTTTTTTTTTAAAATTTAACCTCGGTAACATAATACATCTTTGCTGCTTTAGTTAAGTGCTTTGTTTTCTCTTTATGTTTACCAAACCAGTTACCACCTTCTTCTTCAAAGCTTTACCTAGTCAAATATGTGAAAATTTATTTGGGGTTTTCAACGTAGACCGAAGTCCGTTGGTTGTACAAGAAGCATAATTGACATTCAAAGAGACGGGAACCTTGTCAACTCAAGTGCAGTGTTGATAAACACGTAGCCCTGAAAAGGACTACTATTTTCTATCAGCCAGTATGATGAAGCCCTGAATACTACTGCTGGAACTTGCAGCGTTGTTGAATACTAAGCCCTGAGAAGGACTTACACCATCTGTCCTCTAGCATGGTGAAAGCCTGATAAGGTTCATTCATCACGACCCTTCAGCTTCCTTAGAAGCATAGGCCTTCAACCAACTTATGCCAAGTCTTCCTGAATTGTTGTTTGTTGATGTTTTCGTGGCTTAAAATTGTCTACAGGATGGGGGTAACTTGCCCCGTGCCCGTACCTCCTTAGCCGATTCTTACGACATGCGTGGTAGGTTACAGTGTTACTATTCTTTGCTCCCCTTTTAGGCCCTAGCAGCACACGGTAAGTGATAAGGCTTAGCCCTGAAAAAGACTTATAGTTAAGCCGACGCTGATCGGAGCCACAGTATGAGGCTCGTCACTTCTACTGCCTAATAGAATACGAATGTAAGATTTCATAGTTTCTACACCCTGTTTTTCTGTAATTGTACTTTCATAAATGTGTACTTTGTATACACGTAGATACAGTTTTGTTAGTTGAAAGTGACCAGGAATTGCAAGAGCTTGTAAAGCAAGTAAACAGCATAAGCCTTGAGTATGGATTGGACATTACCATTGAGAAAACGAAAACTGTGCTAATTAGCACAGCAGGCGATAAGCCAACATTAAAGATAACAACAGAGGGAAAATTTTGAAACAAGTCAAGAGTTTTTCATATCCTGCTCATATAATAACAGAAGGTAGCAGATCAGAAACAGAAATCAAGAAGAGAATATGAATGGCCAATGTTAAATTCAAATGGTTCACGGGGCAGATGTCTATAGGGCTGACTCTTATATATTAGAAGTCTTAACCCATAACACAACAAGATAACTGAGAAGAAGCCACAACTGACCGCTATTGTGAGCGATTTGTAGATCGAAGCTTCTAACAGCCGCAGACTTCGAAGTACCACTGTTCTGAGGGTATGTCTGTATAGATCGTTAAGCTTACAAAATATCTTAGTGAATTAATGTACATTTAAAATTGATGAATATTTAAAATTAATGTTATGCTTAACATAAATCCTCATGTCTATATCTTGCCTTGTGCCCGAAGGAAGATGGCTTCCACCACTATATAACCTCAATCCTGGACAGCATTGGCTCAGCTAGAAGTCCTTGTTAGGACTGACCACCGCTAGCAATAAAAGCTTACAATGCTTTTTAGAACTTTGCTTTTGGGTGCTGTGCTCAAAGAGGTCGTCATCTATATTTTTCCTCCTTGTCTTTTATTCGGCCCATTTTGTCGATATACTTGTAAGGGAAACAATTTTGCTAACCTTGGCATAACGCTAAGCCAAAGGGGTAAAATCATGACTGGGTTTGGAAAATGTCTTTAATTGATATTAACAAATTTTTAAAAAAATGTATTTTATAGTGGTGAGTTTTTAATTGGAGAATTTTTCAAAACAACTGTAGGAGTTCGTCAGGGATGTATCCTGTCCCCAGTGCTCTTTAATATATATCTAGAACATATTATGTAGGAGGTTCTCTACGATTATAAAACAACCATATCGATTGGAGGCCGACCTCTTTGCAATCTACGTTTTGCTGATGATATCGATCTTATAGCTGGAACAGAATCAGAACTTCAAGACCTTACCTCTAGACGAGAGAAAGTAACAAGAACGTATGGGATGGAAATTAATATAGAAAAAAGCAAGATATTGGTGAATAGCCATAAGAAACATGTTCCGACCAACATTACGTTAAATGGGCAAACGTTAGAAGAAGTTAACACCTTTAAATATCTGGGGTCCACTATATGTAGTGATGGTAGATCAAGTAAAGAAATCAAGACAAAACTTGAGATGGCCTCAGCTGCCATGACAAGGCAGAATGAGATCTGGAAAAGTAACATCAGTTTTCCTGTGAAGATCAAATTATACAAATCACTTGTATTATCTACTCTCTTGTATGGATGTGAGGGCTGGACACTCACTGCAGATACGGAGTGAAGGATTCAGGCCTTCGAGTATAAATGTTATAGAAGAATTTTGCGCATTTGCTATAATGAGCACAAAACAAATGTCTATGTTAGAGATAAAATAAACACCTATGCAGGCCACCAAGAACCACTTTTGTCAGTAGTGAAACGTCGAAAGCTCGCCTGGTTTGGGCATGTAACTCGTCATGACTCCCTTTCGAAAACGATCCTCCAGGGAACAGTCGAAGGTAAACGGAGAAGAGGAAGGCAAAGAAAATCCTGGGCTGATAACATCAAAGAATGGGCAGGGCACGGTTTTGCGACACTTGTACGCATTGCTGAGGATAGAGAGCAGTGGAAGATCATGTCTGCTGATGCTACCACCATGGCACCCCTACGACCCATGACGGGTTACGGGTTGAGATGATGATAGTGGTGAGTGGCACGGCATACCCCCTTTTGACTGACTTAACCACAGCCTTAAGACATTGTTTCGAAATGAGGAGTCTGATCAGCAGTGTCTATTCAGCCTCAAGAGAGGTGTCTTGGTTATAAACCACAGATACCATAACCTGGTCATATTTTTCAGGTTCAACTAGTGGGGAAAAACGTGACACAGTGTTAGAATTTATGAAACTGTTTACCAGTGGACCAACACTGTTCCTGGCATAAGCATAGCGTCTTTAATGTCCAGATGACTTTTAACGACCGAGGGAAGTCAGCTACTACAACGTGTCAAGATGTGATGAAGTATTGAAATTCTATTTTTCAAGAAGCCCAGTTTTCTTGTCTTTCTAAATTATTATGTGTTTGGTCTTTTTCTGTAGGTATTTTTATTGCGTTTTATAAGAGGGATGACGGTAGGTGTCGTAGATTTGTGATAGGTGAATTAAGACTTGGTTTGGTCCCTTCTGATTAGCAATAGAAACAAGTGATAGCTCAGTGGAAGATGATAAAATAAAAATAGATTTCACGAGTGAGATGGAGGAAATATATTGGAGTCGGTCTCTGACCCTCGAGATGATTTCTCTCAGTCAGCCTATCATCTACAACAGATTAAGATTTGTCAGACCGTCTAGTATAATATATAGTAATATATATGTCCCTCACACACTGTAACAGAGGTTATTGATCATAAATTGCCTACATCATCTTCTTTCTTCTTTCACCCGTATCCTCTATTTTTGTTATCCTTTTTACTTTCCTTCCTGTATTTTTCGCATCCATTCGTTTGCGAAAAATATTTTCATCCTCATTCCTAACGTTTACCTGTTTCGTTTCTAATACTAGTGACGCAATTATTGCATAAGACGTGAAGTCCCTGGGCGGACTGACATTAGTGTTAGAACACGTCCCAGAAGACAGCTGTCTATAGCTTCCCACTGGGACGGTGTTTCTTCGGCTTAGTTTCTGGGCCTGTAGCGTGAAAATTCACTCCGCCAGACATGGCCGGCAGACGGATTGTCTACATTTTGCAGCAATTATGAGAGCTTTTGTCAGAATAGCTCCGGCGGAGTGTGGAAATCGCCCATGCACTGCAGACTGTTGTCTGAGATTTGCAACTGACACGCGCACTCTGACGTAAGGTGTTTTACACGTACAAGGGGAGATTATTTCGTTTGCGAAATAAGTTGGGGCTTTTGTCTAATTTTAAGATATTGGCCCGAGTTTGAAACTAACTTCACTCATTCTCCATTTTACAGTAGACGTGGTCACTTCGTTCTAGAACACTTAAACTTATAAGTGATGTCTCTTAGTTTCGTTGTGATACGTAGTTCTGTTTGAGGTAAAATATTATATCTAGTATATCTAGTATTTTGCGAAATGTTTAAAGTGGTTAATCGTTTATTTATTTCCCTAGTTAGATTTGGTGCAGAGCGATTAATTTATAAGTCTGTATTATTTTCTAGTGACGCATACAGTGGAAAGCAGAATAAATTATATTTCTAGCTTAACAAACATGTAGCCATAATGAATTTAATTTAACTGCTAACTACTCAGTCGAGTATATTTTTTCTAAACAAACTTATAAATGCTAGATGCATCATGAGTGGTGACGGAAATACGCAGATATTCCTAATTCATGATGAGGGATTTTTTTTTAATATAACTTATTTCACGGGAAGCTTTAAATATAAGTCAAGCTGTAGGCTTGCCGTTTAAAATGTAAGTTATAACGAGTACATATTCTGTATATTATATTATATGTTGTTTTTCTTCATTCAGTGAATACTGGGGTGAACCCAACTTGCCGGCGTTTAGTAAAGAGACATACTTGTGAGAAGCATAGACATTTCCTATCTTTAACCACGTGGGTTTTTTTTCAAGTAACACTGGTCTGACAGTGCATGTGCCATCAGAGATAAACAGTAATACCAATCCCACTAACGGTTGCTAAAGACTAATGTTTATACTGGGCTTCTGAGCCAGTTCATATTTCTTCTCAAATTGAAATATACATGCTGCCTGGCGGCGAGAATAAATTTCAAGAAATACCATTAACATTTCCGACATTATCGAAAGAGTGGATAGTGAACCAAGACTATCTGTTGAGAGCAGTTGTCCACTGGTCAACTTTTTCCAAAGTAAGGGAATCCTCGTGTTTTAGACTCTGTGTGCCCGTTTAAAATCGCTTACCCAAAACTGATTCAAGTGACATTAACAGTAAATCTAAAATTTAAACTGGTAAAGTGAACGCTCCCCGAAGACAGTGGAAGAAACCTGTATTTGCAGAGCTGGGATTCGCTTTATCCAAAGAATCCAGATTCACTGTAGAGAAGTGTCCTAAGGTTGCGCCAGACGGTGATCAACATCAAGTTTTTTTTTAGGTAAGCATGAAAGCCAGGGTACCCTGATGAAAGAACCGAGTGAAAGTGACGGAAGGATGTTCGTTGTTTAATGCACTCACTTTGTAATTTTTCCTTATGAAAGACTTGCTGCTTAAGTTAATTGTTCCTTTAGAATAGATACTGCTGTCATAAGTCAGTTCTTACCTTCAAGAAA
>JAMPIV010018374.1:0-112500 GCA_024509875.1 Oreohelix idahoensis | reverse complement strand
GTGCCTCACTCTTAGAAACTCCACAAAGTTGGACGGTCTCTCCTGTCTCTTGACCGGGTTTAACCAGGTGTCTGGCAACAATGCAATCATGAGAAAGCCCCGTGTCAAATAAACAAAAAGTTTGAGAACCGTTCAAAATAACAGTACCTCTCGTTGAGGGTCTCTCTCCCTCAGGTTGGGAATCACTGTCAATAATTCCGCCTTGCGAGACTGTTAGCAAGCATCCGATGCGTTTAGGCTCGGTATGCTCGCTCTGATCATTAGTCCCGTGCGCAGGGGTTTTCCCTTTGTCACCTCAACCTCGCTGGCTGCGGTGCCATAAAGGGCGGTCGGGTTGATCGGACTGTTTACTGTTGTTGGGGTACTTGTTTTTGTAGAACTTGGATTTTTCAGGAGGGGGGTTTAGGGGTCCAGTTTCTCTGTGGTTATTCTGGTTAGAAGCCTGAGAAGATTGGTCTAGATTATTGTTTCGAAACGGCTCTTCTGTCGGTTTACGTTTTGTGCCCGGCAGTTCGGCCAGCGCATTATGATATCGCTCAGACTTTTCAAAAATGTCTTCAAGCTTTTCTGCACCCTGCTCAGCTAGAAATCTCCGGGTGTCAGCAGACAAAGTGTTCTTTATTTGTTCTATTATAACAAATTCCTCCAGACCTTCATAGGTAGAGGGGAGCTGCGAGAGCTCTAGGCACTTTATCAAGTATCACTTCAAACGAGACGAGAACTGCTGGAAAGTTTCAGAGTTCTCCTTTCTGCTGTTGCGGAAGAGTTGCAAAAGTTTGCGAGCGTTCATTTCAAAACGCTCAAGCAAAGCTTTCTTCAACACGTCGTAATTGTCTTGTTGGTTGCTTTCCAGTTTCGAGTAAACATCATAAGCAGAACTTTTTAAAGCCTGAGACAGCTTCATACACCAACTCGACCTCTCTAAACCGTACAGAGTTGCCATTTTCTCAAATTTTTCTAGCCATGTGTCAATCTTCTCATTAGAACAAGGGAAGGATTCTAGAGCAAAAGACATAGCGTTGAGTTGAAGAGACTGAGTGTTAGAAGGATCAGTTAAGGAAGAATGAGAAGACTCTCCATTGCTGGAGGTAGAGGCAGCACCACGACTTTGAACCTCTAGAGCTTTAAGCGCCAGCTCATGTTGTCTCTCCTTTTCTCTTTCCTCGTGCTGTTTCTCCTTCTCTCTTTCCTCATGCTGTCTCTCCTCTCTTTCCTCATGCTGTCTCTCCTCCTCTCTTTCGTTTGCTCTGCGAATTTCCATTTCTTCATCCATCTTCTTCTGCTCTCTAGCTTTGGCTGCTTTCCTCTCTGCCGCTTTTTCCATCTACTCCACATCATATCTGTCAAGTTCTTCGTTGACAAACGCTTTCGCTTCTTCTTGTAATCCCTCTTCCTTTGCTTCCTGTCTGAGCATCTGCCTAAGTTTCGCCCTCTCTGAGATTGTAAATCAGTGACTGAGACTAGTCGAGTAAGAAAGAAGAAAAGATATACTGGTTCCTTACCACATACGAGAAAATACCAACAAAAGATGATATATTTTAACCTGGGATACCTCCTCCTATACTATAGTATCTAACTATCGCTGCTATTAATCGGCAATAAAGCACCTAATGCAGACGACTACGCCAAATAAATGGTAGTTAAGATTACTCACTGAAAAATACGTTGCTACAGTGGAAACAAAATAATTATTGCACAAATTTAAGGAGAAAAAAAATTCCCTTACTATTTAAGTCCACTACAAGTACACCCATGAAATCAGTTAGGGTAAGGGAGGCAATTAACAGGACGTAATTGTCTGAACGCACTCCTTAGCTTAGCTCAAACACCTACTTCTTCAGAACCCTGTGATTGCTCAATAATCACAAACTCTACCAACGGTTTAGTATTACAAAATCACTAATTAACATATATTCCGACAAAATCAACCTGTAACTCAAATGTATATTACTCAAAAATGCTGCGTGGAAAAACCAATTATTAATTGTGTGGTCAGCACGCCCATAAACAGATCGTTAGTCTGGGGGAAGTTATTTTTAAAGATACACAAAACCACGAGACAATCACACTCTTACTCTATTTCAGAATAAAGAAATAAATCGTACAGACGAGCTGATATTTGTCGTCTCGTCTTCCTATTCTAAATTCAGAAAAAATCGTACGGACGAGAACCCATTCTGTCGTAGATTTGGGATAGGTGAATTAAGACTTGGTTTGGTCCCTTCTGAATAGCAATAGAAACAAGTGGGAGATCATAAAATAGAAATAGATTTCACGAGTGAGATGGAGAAAATATATTAGAGTCGATCTCTGACCCTCGAGATGATTTCTCTAAGTCAGCCTATCATCTACAACAGATTAAGATTTGTCAGACCGTCTAGTATAATATATAGTAATATATATGTCCCTCACATACACACACACCTAAGTGACTACAATAGACACACAGACGTGAAACTATGACAATGGAAATACAGATAATTGGGAACGAACTGACCGACACACTGGAATAAGTTCAAGTGAAATTTAGGGAGCCGCGCTAGCGTAGTGGTTACAACACCGCTCTGGCGACCGGGTGATACAGGATCAAACCCGGGCGACGGCATTTGAGGATTTTTCGTCGACCGGGATTTGGGCTGGATTAACTCGAGACCTGGCGAGGACATTTGAAGGAGTGTCGTCGACCAGGGACTGGCGGCTCCTGAGCCGACCCAGCTGCAATGGGTACCTCCGAAATCGGCGAGTATTTGCCTGAATGGCGAGGGACACCTGTCTCTGTACAAGAAATAAAGGGATACTCACGTAAAATCAATGTCAGGTTAGACATAAAATAATAACCTGAGATTTCGCCTCGAGTATTAGCGGGCGAACGCCAAAAAAAAAAAAAAAAAAAAAAAAAAGTGAAATTTAATTATCATAATAAAATTCCATCACAACACGTACAATTACATCAAACATATACAAATAGTCATAAGTCAATGAATTGCTACAAGAATGATAGACCCATTGGTATGATCTTTTCCCTCGATGTATAGCCCTCAGTCCTGTTAGAAGAAAAGTGATAGCCCCAAAGAGTCACGGATGCATACGCTATAGTCTAAGATTTCCCTTTAAAAAAGTAGGAACAGACTTTGATACTCTAATCTATCCTAAGGAAAATATTGTTAGCAACAAAAAAATTTGCATAAAGCAATTTAAGACAGCAAAATGGGTGCCAAAAATACAACAATAAAGGAATCACTCAGTCCTGCATTCACTCTATTCAGTCAGCCGTGATCACTAGCTTGCATTCGTACTTACAGCTTTGGTAGCAACTTCTGGAAAAAACAATTTTTAGGACATGCACATACAGAATCTCCAGTGGTAGTCTTGGCCAAGGGAACCCCAGTTTCGCAAAGGCAGGTTGAGTTCACTACTTCAGGGAACGTTTCCTTGGTTATTATTATTTTTTTTTTATATCTGTTAATGTCACATTAAAATTGTCCAAGCACGAACGTTAACAGCGAGCACAGTGTCAATAGCTTAGGTTTCTAGTAACGGGGAATGTCAGGTCGGTGCCTTCTCTCAGTATAGGACTTTATTTGGTCACACCACAACTAGTCAGAACTCCGTCAGAATGTTACTGATAGTAATATTATACTTGCCACAAGGGCTGAAATGTACTTGAGGTTTTTCTCAGGAAGAATTAAATCTGGCTCGATGGGCCCGTTACTTCATTTAATCTTAAAGTTCATGTAATGGGTACTCTGTCGTTCTGGATGCCAACGCAATGCCAGGCAGGTTTTACTTTATACACCCAAGTCTTTAAGAAAAAAATTGTTTTTGTTCTTCACAGATATTTCTCAGTACTAAAACCGTTGGTAAAGTTGGGCTACCCCAGTTTCACTGAATAAAGAAATAACAACATATAAAATACTTATACATCCTATTTACTTCGGTTATAACTTACATTATAACTGCAATCGGAGAGCTTGTCTTATCGTTTAAAATTCCTGTGAAATAAGTTATATTCATAAAATCAATCATCATGAATTAGAAATACATACGTATTTCGTCAATACTCGATGATGAATCAGTGCAGTTATAAGTTAGTTTAAAATATTCTCGACTAATTACTAGCAATTTAATTAAATTTATTTATAGCTGCATGAGTTAAGCTAGAAATTATAATTTATTTTGCTATCCACTGAAACACGTCAACTAGAGAATATAACAGACTTATAAATTTAATTTCTTCTGCACAGAAATCTAACTAGTAAAATGAAATAAGCGGTTATCACTGAATCACTCAATACTACTATATATATATATATATATATATATATATATATATATATATATATATATATATATATATATATATATATATATATATATATATATATATATATATATATATATATATATATAATATTTACCTCCAGACAGAACTACAGGCGATCGCACAAACTTAGAATTTATTCACTCATATAGTTAGTCTAGAAGCTCGGCAAAATGTCGAGTCAAACTAAGAACTTAGCTATGCAAGCTTATTTCCTTAGCACGAGCAACCTGTCTACTGAAAAATTTGAAGAACTGAATGAATAGTCTAAGCTACTCGTGTAGACAATGAAAACGGACAAAGGATCCCACGCTATTACGAAAACCCGAAATAGCGCCGGTCTCTCTCTCTCCCCCCCGTCTCTCTCTCTCTCCCCCTCTCTCTCTCTTAACACTTCACATTACTTAGACGCTGGCCATAACTGCCAAAACGCGTCTTCACACCTACTACGACATGTCTCATTTCTGAGCGATGCAGATTGGCGCCTTCCACACCTCACGCCGAGAATCTAGCCGAAGAAAAACTCGTGTCAGATGAAAATGTAGACACATGTCTGCTCTCTATGTCCGACGAGACGAATTCTCACACTATTTCGTTCACATCCAGGGACTTACATCTTACGCAATAAAATGCGTTACTATTATGAGAAAAGAAACGGCAAAAGTCAGAATGGGAAAGTAATATTTTGTCGCAAACGAACGAATGCGAAAAACAGGAAAAGGATAAAAGAGCGATAATAAAGTAGAGGACACGGGTAGAAAAGAAAAGAATATAGAAAATTTATTTATTATAAATCTCTATGCGACAGTAGGTGTTGTTTATACTCGCACCAGTTTTTTTTTCTTTAAAGTTAATTGCGGTCACGAGGGTTTTTCTTTGTTAAAATTTATCGCGATCACGTAGTCCCAGTTTCTTTGTTAAATATATATCGCGGTGATGTCTATGTTTAACAGCGCGTGAGGATTAGATTGGTCGGGGCGGAAAGTTTCCGTTGTTTGGCTCACGTAATATGACGCAAGTGGGAAACGCACGCGGTCAGGATAAACAGTTCGACGGGCTTTTCAAATTTATTGGTGTAGACCCCGTTATAAATTTTTTAAGTAATTCCATTGGTTTAGTTGAAAGCTGTAGTAATGACGTAGGCAGAAGTCCGCGAGGATTTTCTTGTATATAACCCCGAGCGGTCTTGTAACAGACCCCTATGCCTGATGAAATTTACTACCGTGAATCCAGCATTCATTGTCTGCTCCATGCGGAAGAAACGCAATGAATTGGTATGTGAATATTTTTATTTGAGCCGTAATATTAGTGGGTTTTTTTTAAATATAGAGACATAGCCTGATTAAGTTAAGTTTTCTTCGGGAGGTTAACTGATAGTTAAAACGTAAAGTGCCATCCATTACTATCTTTGTAGAAATGATGTAAAGGTAAAGTGTGCCTAATTCTTTCTAGGATAATTGGCAGTATATATAAGAGTGTGGAAAGTGAGATATCACTGGGTGGAGATTTAGCTATTAAAGACATGGGCGCCCGGGAGTATGTAGAGTGTTGTGTGAAACCACCATTTTATTCTGTATATGTACAAGTGTAATATTATGGACTATTTTTTTAATGTGTACGGGATTTTATTGTGCGTAAATGTGGGTAACGCAGTCGGAGGGTACAGATGTAATTTATAAGTGAATTATCCTGCTTAGAGGAGTAAATTATTCCTAGCTAAAGGTTAATTTAAATTTTGGGCTAAGCGAGTAAACCTCACGAGGCAATGTCTAAAAGTAGGCCAGGTATTTCGTAGATGAATTTCCCAGGTTTTATTGTTGAACACGTGGCGAGATTGACGTAACAACAGATTATAATCAGACAGTGTCTGGGGTTTGGCTGCGTACCAGAAAGATTTTAAGTTGAAGGGAAGAGGGGAGTGGAAGGGTGAGAGAGAAAGACACGTGGATAAAAATATTTTATGTATCGTTGTGCATAGCGGGTGAAGGGATGATGTATTGAGTGGTGAGGGGAGTTGTATTTATTTTTGGGAGATATGTGTTAGTGATAAGTTATGTTGAAGTTGGTGTACAAAAGTTGTATCTGTGTGTCCACAGCGGGTCACGGTACAGTAACAGTAACAGTAGCAGAGTGTAGTTTGTCACACACAAATTACCAACGGCAAAGTTGGCATCGCCAGAAGCGAAAGAAAATAACCTACGGTCCCTTTGTATTGAAGTAGAACTCTTCAGCGGGACCGAAACAGTTCTCTTGCAGTGAAGCCCCATGCTTCAGCGGGAACGGGTTTATCTACCATAAAGCCCAGAGCTCATTGCTATTCATACCACTCCGACAACGGCACGTGGCCGGGAGATTGGTCTAATTTATACAGCCAGAAGTAAATGCTGTGTTCCTCTAAACCCTGAGAGGGTTATCTGGGGAAAGTCAAGGAAGGGTTCAGTAGCTATGAAAGCTTCTACAATCTCGTCAAGCACCTCATGCTTTATAATCCAGTCGTCAGTGCAGTTGTCAGAAATCGGGAGACAGGGTGATCATACCTGGTTCTGATAATAAAGTCAACGAGAGAAGGCGTAAGCGGAGACGCCACCTCAGCAGATGTCGAGAGGGTCAAAGAGACACTGAAGCAAAGAGAGAGAGAGAGAGAGAGAGAAAGAGAGAGAGAGAGAGAGGAGATAGCCGAGACCAGTAGGGTCTGATGATATATCCTCAGAGGATAGCCTTTGAGTACTAGATGTTATAAAAGTCTACTAGTGTAGCAGTCCAGTGTGTAGTTAGCGGCGCTTATCGCCTAACGAGTTGGAAGCTGTGTAAACATTCGTTCAGGCAGAGTCAACAGGACCGTGAAAGTAGAAATCTTATTTGTAGTAGAGAGTGGAGGCTAAACTGATGCCCCACCAATTAGATCTTGTTTAAATCACTAATCATTCGATTTTTCCCCAACAGGGTGACTGAAAGAGTATATGTGATTTGGTTTTCCAAGTTTCTATCTATTTAATTGGTTCTTTGCTTTTTCAGATCTGTGCAACAGTGCACGATATTTATTTTTTTTTGCTGTGTGATGAATTTTATTTTCTGATTTGTATAAATAAACTATACATATATTGCAAACTGGATCAGGTTCTATACTGTACTGTACTTATACATATATCGTCTGTATAGTGTGTCTGTGGTCATAGATAATCCTTATCTCCTTTTGTTTAAAGGTAGTCAGAGGGGGTGAGGCTATAGCAATTCTGAAGTCACGAAGCGGCAAGGGAGAGTCAATCCAGGTTCTCACACTTGAGCCAATAGTCTCATATTTCCAGTCACGACATTTTCATCAAAAATTCTATCTTCTCGGACTTTCTCATACTAGGGTCTTGCTTACACTCAGGCAAACTCTATAAACTTAAATCCACTTCGTGACACAAGCAAGTTAAGTAAAACTTAATGTGAAAACAAAACCCAGGACACCCACGCCAAAAATATGATGACAATGACCAAACAGTGAGATTGTTGTTGTTTTTTTTAATTGTGTAAAATTTTACAAAATATTGATATACCATGGTGCTAATTTTTTTTACTTTACAACTATAATCAATAAACTGCATTGGTTTGTTTATGACTGCAGACATTGGAAATATTTAAATTTCCAGTTATAATTTTGTTGTGCGGTCAAAGCAATATTAATAATTTAAATTGGTATGAAATAAATACGAGCTGCACGCACAAATTATATAACACTTTTGGAGCATAGGATAGGTCTAGCGAGAAGGGACTTACTTCACAGCTACAGTTACCATCTAGAACTGTGCAGTTAAATACTTGATATGTCATATGTCATCCCTATCACTAGTTTACCAGCTCTCCTCTCTAATTCTGGGAACTATACTTTAAAATTTTCTATCCAACATTCCATCTCGGCACAACCAACAAGACAAGAGACAGAAGATGCTGGAGATCCATTGCAGTCGACCTTCGATGTGAAAATGGCACTTGATGATGATAGATATGAAAAAATAGACATAAAGTTAGGGTAGTTTTAGCTTCACAGGCTAACATTTAAAAAGAAAAGGTCAATTTTCATAATAAATGTTTAGTTTACTTGAAGACGAATAATATCAAACGTTTATAACGCGTTTTGTGAAATCAGCGCGAGGTCTGTGTATGTGCAATATAGAAGATGCGCCTGAGGAAGGAACATTTCCTGTTCATGGATTGTCACATTTAGAATTACATGGAACATTGGATGCAGGGCATAACCATACTTCGGTAAGCCAGAATCATCACTATAAGTTACAGAATCATCACTGACACGGCCTGTTTCCGAAGATCCGCTGTACATCTGTCGCCAACGATTAGGCACACACAAAAGATTTCGGATTGTTTCCTCCACAAGCAAAGTGCTCGCAAGATCGTGTATCTGCACATTAACTTCCATTCACTTGTAATATATAAACCAGCACTAATGTCTCCTGAAAATAAAAATACAAAAGATAGTCAGTCACCTCTGACCTTAACCACCTACGGAAATTTACTAAGCCACTTCCGACATGTTAGCTTGACAACAAAATTTGGCCTTATTTTCAAAATCCACCTCCACACTTTGTGTGCTAGTTGTTTTTTTTTTTTTGTTCCTCTTTATGGTGCATCTCCCCCTTCCCCATCTTACCATAACATGAATATTGAACGGAGAGGTATGGGTGTAGTATGACGTCCACTCTCCCCCCGCACAATATCTTCTGTTACTTGTCAATAGATACTAAAAACACTGTCATATGGAGCAAGCATTGTCTAGCGTCATTGATGGTGTGCTGTATTTTTTTGTTTCATTATTTTAACTTTCATTAACACTTTGCTGACCAGCGATCCGGAGCATTAATGTCTCCCATTACCAAGGGTGTTTGCAGATTTCTTTAAAAATAACTGTTTTTTTTTTTTTAATTCATAAAAAATTGAAAAACAGACATAGGGTTTTGAAATTTTCAGAGCGCCATTATGAATGGTTGCTACATCTATAAAAATATATTTTATGCAAATTGGTCACATGATCATGGCGGCCATCTTGAATTTGTGTGGCTATTTATAGAAATTTCAGGAGATGTTTTAAAACCATGATATTTTTCCAGTGTTTAGTGAATTTGTTTGATGTCAGTGCAATAAAATGTTAGGGACATTGATGGCAATGAAGAAAATAATCTTAATTGATGTACTGATTTATTAATAACCATGTATTTCAACATAAAAGGCTCATAAAAATTGTGAATAAAATGCAAAGAAAATTTAATTTTTTGTATTGTCTTTTTTGAGTGTATTCTGTGTCTGCGGCATCTGACAATGAGTGTTTGTGAATGTTTTGAATAGTTACATACCTCTAGTTGGAGTCTGAGCTGCTTCCTTCATTAACTGGGGTTGAAGTTGTAGCTGTAGGCCTCTGCAAGAGTCTTTGTCTGGATCGTTGATAATCCTCGACTGTGAGGTATAATTTGAAGCACGGTATCGTGCATAGAGGTACATTGCAATCTGGGCAGTACATGACAGTCTGGCTTCTTTTCCCTGCAGCCTTACACACTTTACAGTCTGGTTTGTACCTTGCCCTTTCATATTTATCAATGAAGTGGCGCTCAGTAAGTCGTGTTGTTGTGACTTGTGGTTTTGAAGGTGTCACATTGCGTCGAAGAATAGCAGGTTCAATAAGAGCGAGACTGACATCCTGCCTGAACTTCTTTGCTGTGATCTTTTTTGTAGAGTTGGCAGTGTTGTAGGTTATGTGCCCATTAACCACGGCAGTTTCAACTAAGAAATGATATAATGGCAGGTACCATTTATATGATCTGTGTGGGTAGGGATAGCTTGCACCCAGTTGGCCGAAGTGGTCGACACCTCCCATACTTTTGTTGTATTTTTCTGCTAGCACTCGCTTCTGAATTGTTCTGCCCTCAGGTATTCCTCGTTTTCTAACTGTCTTGTCCATAACATCATTGGAGTGAACAGTAGATAAAAGATTAACTCTTTTTGTGTCATGCCAGGTAACTGCCAACATGCCTTTATCTTCTGTGGCACAAAACACAGGATGATCTGCCTTTTTCAATTTGAGTTGCTTTTTCTTCAGTGCTTCAGGAAAATGCTTCCTATTCTCAGCTACTGTTCCACATGCACCAATCTGAATTTCTTTCAGCTCTTGAAATAAAGCTGGGGCTGAATAAAAGCTGTCGCAGTAGAGAATATGTCCTTTGTTGCCATATCCATCAAGAAGATCTTTCACAACCCTGGAAGTTGCCCCAACAGAACCTTCATCATTTGCCTTACCAGTATAAATTTTCAATTTCAGGCAGTATTGTGTTTTAGCATCTGTGAGTACAAATATTTTGAATCCCCACTTTGTGGGTTTTGCTGGCAGGTATTGCTTGAAATATATTCTACCCTTGAACCTCACCATTGATTCATCTATTGACAACTCCCGCCCAGGTGTGTAGTGTTGCTTATATGTAGGCAAAATAATATCCAGTAAGGGTCTGAGCTTGAAGAGGGGGTCATACCCAGGCTGCCCCCTCTCAATTCTGTTATCATTATTATTAAAATGGAGATTTCTGTGGAGCTGTTGGTACCTGTTCCGACTCATGACCCTCGAATATGGTGTATCATTCAACCAAAAATTCTTACACCAGTAGTCTGAGACTGCTGGTTTGCAACACATTCCCATACCAATCTGAAGGACTATGAATGCAGAAATTTCAACTGCATCAGTTTTATCCCAAGTACGTTTCTTGTACTTAGCATTTCCTGTGTACTGAGAGAGGTGATTTTCTCCGTACCTATTCACTTCGTCAGTGATCAGATCTATGGCAGTGTTGGGGAAAAAAAGTTTGAAAAAATCAATTGACATAAAGTCAGTTGTGTCTGCTGTGACACCTTGTTGTTCTTCATATGAAGGAAGCATGTCAAGCTCAACAAGTTCGTTTTGAGCAAGCTTTCTCCATCTCCACAGATTATTTTGATGTGCAGTCTTGCTGTGGTCTCTTGTGCCACGCCCATCTCCTGCTTCAGATGTACCTACATCACCTTCATCTAATCCAAATTCGTTATCGCTGCTATCAGTTGCGTTTCGATTGAGTGAAACATCTCTACTTAGCCATGAGATATCACTTTCGGCCCCAGATTCGCTGCCAGAGTCAGAATCATCTCTGTTATAAGTCTGGTTTTCATCATCACACATGATGAAAACAAAGAATGGGCTCTTGTACTAAAAATAATGAAATTTTAATCAAAATTCGGCTATAAACAGTGATTCACGATATCATTCATGGGCGCAGCCATTTTGGAATGTTAAAAATACCCGGATGAGGCTTGTTTCGTAAAAGTATCGATACGGCTGTCTGTTGCGTTGGTAGAGTTACTAATTCGGCTTTCGTCGAATCTGGTCAGCAAGGGTTTCAACCGGAAATTCGACTATCGTCGAATTTGGTCAGCAAAGTAGGTTTCTTTAAACAAACAAGAACCAACAATAAAGTATGCAATGAGACTAAACAAACTTACAAATACCAGCTATTGACCATTTCCCTTTCCTTGTAAGATATAATGTCTGCTAGCTTTGGTGGAGAGTGAAATGACTGGTTTTCCCGGATATTTTACTACAGGTATAAGAAGGAAACTGTCTACGTTCTTTGAGTATTTTATGAGACATGGGATGCTGGAATACAATATGACAACAGGAGAAGATTAATGGTAAAAGAGACAGTGCGACCAAGAAAGGAGACAAACGTTAAACATCGTGGCCTGGAAAACAGCACCCAAAACAGAAATTTAAGGTAAGGGGCAGACAAAATTGGAAGAGACTTGATCGCCTACACCCGCCTGCAGGACAGCGAAGGATAAGAAAATGTATTTGATTCCAAGTATTGGCCCCCTTTTCGCGGGAACCGTTTCTCAGACGTTGACGGCGAAAGTGTAAATCTGTTCACAACACCAATCAGTCCTGCTGTCAAGGTAGAAGTATAAGTTAACTTCCATACAAACTAGAGCCCAGCCGTAGGCAATCCAGGAGCCGCGGTGATCTACTTTAGGAACACTTAGCTCTCTAAAGATATACCTTAATAAAATCACGTCTGTAGAGATAGATGGGACATCAGTGTTAATTTTAGAACGAACAGTTTTAAAATGTCTCAAGATTAATGTCTTGACAATAGTGATGGTTGCCGTGCAGTGCTTTTAAACGCGGGCGGGAGAGGGCTAATCGGAAATTTCCATGTCTTAAGAATGAGTTCTCTCTTTTTTCCCTCCGTCACATAAAGATCTACCAAATCCTCCCTTTTGCTCTACCGGTTGATCGTTGCTGACCCTTGCCCTAGAATCAGCTTTAGATGTGATATATTTTGTTCTGATCCTGGAAAAATCTCCCTGTGTATTATATTTAACCTAGAAATCGCTACAGCATTCACACAGGTGTCATGACTTTGCTGCCTCTTCTCTTTCCTGCGCCCTGCGGAGCAATTATCGTCAGTCAGATCTCTTGAAGTCTTCCACCTGTCCTGGACGGTGGGCTCAGTTTTCCTGCCATGTCCTCTCTTGTGATTTGTTTGACATTCTTTTCTCCTGAGGTGTTATGGTATTTCTATATTTGATTTTTACTCGTGAGCTCAGGAATAAGAATGCTGTTCTGTGCTATCTTCAAATGCGTCCCATTCAAGGCCATGTACTTCTATGTTCACATGTGGCCGCTTGACCTACTACCATAGCATTTATTCGTGCTAGTAACTAGTTATAATAAAACATAAGAAATTACTATTAACTACTATAGAAAGTAAACAGGGCAGTTACGACATTTCATAGTTAATCAAAACACGAGATACACTGAGTATAGGATGACATAAGATGTAACTGAAACTATGTCAAGCTTGGCATACTAACGCTACTTTCGGCGGGAGTTGCCATAGCAAACAATGACATAAATGAGAATAGCGTTACTCCTGGTAAGATCGTTTGATAGAATAACCAGTAAATAAAATAATAGTTTATCCAATGAAACGGTAGCTAGATTCGCGCACTACCGAAGACGACCAGAAATAATTTTCTGGTAGTCAGTTGTAAAATCCGAGCCATTGCAACCGGACGTGTTCTAAATCGTGGTAGTGAACAACCTGGTGTTTCTCCGATTTAGTCCACAAAAGTCCCGGCTCCTACGTTGTGAAACGCAGCAGCGTTCAAGTTATTTTACTCAAGATTTTGCGGTTTGCAAGAAGAGATTTTCTTTATTGTGAAAATCTGTGGATACAGATTTATTTTTGTGGTTCATCCACGTAAGTACGTTCCAAGGAACATTATTTCATTTTCAGCTCGATTTTTGTAATGAAACGATTATCCCTAATATTTGAAACCAAGGAAGCTGCTAAAAGAAGCAATAAATATTGTACAGACTCCTATACACGAAATGCCCAACAATGATATAATCAATGCAAGGACGTAGAGAAGTTTGAAACTATTGAGGAAATATATACCACCTTGGATTGAAATTAAGGAGGGAAAGTTTATCGTACATGTTGAAATGGATGCACATGATAACATGATGTAAATAGATGAACCATTGTTGCCATATTTGCTTGTTGATCTTGAACAGTTCTGCTTTAAATAAACTTCACTTAAATGGTCAAGGCTGTTGATGGATTACTTAACAGTTGGATAAATTAAATGTATGCACGTTTTTGAATTCATCATTCACTACTACTATCTCACATCAAAACAACATAAGAGGAACGAACCAACCTGGGCCCAAATAGATTGAAACCAAGAAATTAATACCTCTGGCGGACTTTAAGCCAGTCAACTACTAACTTGGAATATACAGATAAAACAATCAACATAAAATCAAACCAATTAGCCCAAAATAATTAACACTGCCACACACATACCTGAACTCGTCGCACAATACTCTTTCTTCCTCGTTCGTCCTGAAAAAGACGTTGGTTGCGTTGTGTCTGTTTACAGCGAAGCTGCGATATCTGTGCCTTTCGGCCGACACATCCAACTTCAGCACGGCATTTTTTGGGACCGGGTTTGCCTTCCCTCTTCGATCCCTACTCTCTCAGCCAGACTGCAGTGATGCAACCTGTTTCCAGGACCACCACTTGGAGGTGGAGTAGGGTCTTGGTCAGCTCTGGTTCGCTGACCCTGACGCAAGCAGTCAAGATATGGGTCGCTGACTGCATTCTCTGTTGCTGCGTCTTTGGGTCCCGTCGCAATATACTAGACGTTTTGTTCAGCGAAGTTACGTGTTTACCAGTGATAGTGTCATAAGAGGTTTTGATGTTACTAAACTATAGGCTATCCTGGACAAATAGATGTATCAGAAGATACCAGGATAGTGCCGGATAGGAGACTGGTCTTATAAGTAATACCCCCTTCTCTGAAAAGAGCAAGGGTGTATAGACATCAAAATGGGGTCAAGCTATGTAAGTTCTTAGAGAAGATGATGATGATGTAGTACTCTGAGCCCCTAACTGCTACCTCTTAAGATCCCAATTTGGTAAATGATTAACTGTGTTATTTTATTTGGCTACGTCTAGGGTAATTTATCTAATATAACAGTTATTAATTTCACAACAGACTTTAACTTTAATAAAATTACTAAGCAAGACTGTATGAAATTTTTATGTACAATTTAATTGTCCTGAACCTCAATCTTTACAGGTCAGGAATACTCAAAAGCAATAAAATGATATTTACACATCAAAATAAATATATTGGAAAAACTGTTCCATTTTTGTAGAGTGTTCACTGGAATAACTACACATACAGTTTCTGTTCATATGAGTGATAACATCTGCTATTACTATGCTGTAAGTTCTCTTTATTATTTTGATGGTCTTATCTATTCATCCTAAAAAGGGTTGTAATCCTAGTTTGATTACTCTTGGGTGAATGATTGGTTAAACTGACACTGGCCTTTATAAAGGACTTATCTTAGAATGTTGCTGCTGCTGTTCATATACACAAGTCAGGACCACAAACTTTATAGCTCCTGACTGAGAAGATGGGGTCTGGCTCCAGATATATAAGGAACTCTCATCTCCCACAAACTTCCTCTCAAGTGAATGCAGCCACGTGATATAACCTGGAATAAAAGGACAACCACATTCCATGTAGAAGTCTGCCTCAATTCACTCATCCATAAACAACACTAAGTCTTACCCTTTTTCAGTTATTGTGCTAACAAGTTGCACAAGACCTAGAATTTCTTTGCCTACAGTCCGTTCCATGTGATCATTCTTTCTCTGCATTGATTCAATGTTAGCGTCCTTAGTCCATGCTTGGCTTCCGTACGATAATCATGTTAAGTACCCAACAGCATGTGACCTATTTATTACTTCATTCTAACCTTTCCTGTAGGTTTATCTCATGATCTTTGAACAGCGTGTCACTCCAGAAGAAAATACCAATTTAAATCACTACTAACACTTACTGTCGTAATGTGTTGCCATATTTGCAAACACTATACACATTTTTGTCATTTCGAACATGTCTGCAAAACTACACACATTCATAAATGGGTCAGTATGGCACAACACATTAGTTTCACTTTCCACTTAGCATTAACACATACTCTGGCTATACACAGGTTGATAATTAACAAAATATGCAGATAAATATATCTTTCTTACCCTCAGGCAAATATATTCACACACACACACACAAGCTGAACTGGCCTTCTACGGGATCTAGAACTGCTCTCAGATCAGAAGGCAAAGACTTGGTCGTTCTGTCTTTTAGTTTCTGTCAGCTCGGTGCAGATTTTTGAATCGAATGGCCCAGATCGTACTACCTTGTTACTATTTTTAGAACTACATCCGCCCAATCGGTGGCAAAGTCAAAAAGTCTTTCTAGGAATTTTGACTTAGGCGATTATGAGCTCGCTTGTATAATCTGACTAATTTTAAATATTTTATATTATAGTTATTAGTGGACCGATTTTAATTATCCAAAGTGATAATTAAACGGCCAATTTCTCTCTATCGTTCTATATAGTTTTCCCTTAGTTATTCCTTTGCATATTAATCTGGGTAATTTTAAAGTAATTAAATTTGGCATTACCCTGATATGAAAATATCCCTAAAATAAATTTTTCTACTACAATAAAATTTTATCATGCGTGAATATTTATGCTTATTTCTTAAGCAATATCAGCGTTATAATTTGAGATATTTCCTTCTTTTAACTATCTTTAGTTGTTAAGAAATAAAATATCTTCGTTTGTCAAAAACACAAAATAGCCTCTATTGTCACGTCAACCAAAATTTTCTTATCACTACAAGAAAAGGAAACAATTTGATTGGTTGTTAAATTTGTACTATACTCTTAGATAATTTTTGTTGGGCGGTAACTTTTGACTTGGTTCCTAGACAAATTCAAATACACTAGATAAATTTTTGGCGGTAAATTTGACGGGGTTCTTAGACAAAATCAAATCCTATAGTTAACTTCTTCTTCTTCTTTGATCCTTAGCCGCCGACCGTCAAAGCAGTCAGTGGCCATTACGCCTGGTGGCGTCTTGTAGGGCAACAACAAATTGATTCCACTTTGCTCGGTCGGCGGCCATCCTTCGTACAGTACCCCAACTCTGGTTCATTCTATAGTTAACGTTAGATTCAAATACGATAGCTAGTTTTTGACGCGGGGAATTTGAGCGTGGTGTCATACAGATTAAAAATTTTTACGACTGATAGTAACTTACTGGTTACATTTTTGCTTTTCCCTCCATGCTTACGTTGCTTACTATGAAACTAGCATGACATATGCGTTTAGAGTTCATGATTTGATGTAGGACTTGATCTCTTTTCGATTGCCGTATATTTCTCAATTCGATTCGAGCCCGCATGCTTAAAGTAATCCGTGTTCATACTCACGCTTTGTCCACGCTGCTGTCAAGATATTACGTAAAAGTTAACTGGGCTGGCATAGTGGAAAGAAAGCTGCGATTTTCAGATACCTGACTAACATCAATGTCATAGAATTGGACAAATATGTTGTATCCAGATTTCTGTTTAAATCACGTGCATGATGAAATACAGAATAAATCAATGCTTTTTTTCAAAGATATGCTCGTACGCTATGTGCGTCATAAACTGCAATTTTTGTGACCTGCTGTCTTCATGTGAGGTTAAATACCAAAATCATATTGGTTTGTTCCTCTTAGACGCCCTGTCTATATCAGGAAAACCGTCATTGATAAATACGACGAATTTGTAAAGGCATTTTTTATCTGTTTCCGGATTTTAAAAGAGTCCTAGGAATGCTGGGAGAATTCGTTCCCAGTTTTTTGCCTTGCAGAATAATGTGCTCAATTCACAGTTTTTATTAATATTTGTTAAAACTCTTTCCTTATAAAATCCTGCACAATCTTTTTAACACATTTTCAATAAGTTCTGAATGTACATTTCGTAGTGTAATTTGTTGTATGTACTGTTTGCTTTGTTGGAATTTGTTGTCTATAATGTTTGCCTTGTGTTTCTCTAGAATTTTTTCCATTCCATGCATTTCGTTTTCCTTCAGGACACGCACATAAGCTTAATACGTAATAGTACATTCGTTGTCTAGTTATTTGTATTTGTCAGTCACCTCATTTCTCGTTTTGTAACTCTCTCTCAGTCTTTCTATCTCCTCCCATCCTTTATTGACTTCACCTTCACGGACTATATAATTCTATCGAGCTGTTTTCAGCGTTCAAAAGTCAGGATGTTTACTTATACTATATAAGACACAGCCACTTAGGGAATAGTTGCGAAATATCGCGTGCTGGTGTTGTTCAACGCTGAATCGCGTAATGAGAAGTTAGACATAACGCGGACAAACTTACACCCTATCAATAGAACAAATAAATTGACACAGGCTTCTGGAACAGTTATGCCCAAAGTAGTTTTGAACAGCTCTTCTGTGTGCTTTATTCTGCCAGTGATCAAACGATCATTATGGTTTCGCCAGATGTTGTATGCTGTCTACAAAGATTCTCACTTCTGCGTACCCTGTGGCACTGAAGAACTATCTTTTTTTTTTTTTTAACCACTGTTGTTTAAGATCATCTAAGCTTTGTAAATTTGTCACGTTTCAAATCCTTGAAGATCGTAATCGTTATGTTCCACTCATCGTAGAGAACTCAAATTGTGCATACTGCACTTTTCTTAGTACATTTGTCTTCTTTCCATTTTGTGCCGCCATTGACCCACCTAATTGTATAAAATAACTAAAAAGTAAATAAATATTGGACAAACATAAAGGTATGTTTTCAGGCACTCGTAAGAAATAAAGAAGTAGAAAACTAGACAACAGAAAAACAACAGATGTAAGTGGCTTACCCAGGACTCGAACCCAGGACCTTCCGTGCGACAAACCCACCTAGCTATGCCAGCGAATCACACTATCCTTCCTGCCATCTAGGCATCACCAAAAAATGATGCTTCGATGACGAGTCATTAGTGCGACCTGCAACCCATAACACCGGAAATTTACTATGGTTCCCTTCCTTATGTGTTATAAAATAACTAAAACAATGTAAAATAAGGTAGAAATAACTCCATTCCCGGGGGTCGCTGATGAGACAAAGAAAGACTACGTCCACTGCTCCCTCAGGCATGTCGTACAGTTCGACTAATATGAGGTTATGCATGGGCCTGGAAACCTCATCATGTAAAGCGCGTTGTTACAGGAACCACAGCAGAAAAAGCATGAGGGTACTTAGTGCAGGCTTCCTGCAAGGAGACAAACTGCAATAGTGGCTCCGTGCTCTATGGGGAGTGAAACGGACAATGAATAATGAACTTTATTATAGTAAGGTTTTTAAAGTAAGGGGAATAATTAACTGCAAAATTAGAAGTAAGGGGAATAATTAACTGCAAAATTAGATTACGTTTTGTATTTCAAAGTTTGGGATTGAGGGGAGTGAGGGAATTGGACGGTGAATGGTGACTTACCGAAGAAATCAAGGTGTTTCTCCAAACATTTATTACACATAAGAGAGGGAAACCCGAGGCCTGTAAACAATAAATTAATATGAAAAAAATATAAAGGTATGTTATCAGACACTCGCGGGAAATAAAGAAGTAGAACACCAGACAACAGAAAAACAACAGACATGAGTGGCTTACCAAGGATTTGAACACTGGACCTTCCGTGCGACAACCCCGCCTAGCCATGCAAGCGAATCACACTATCCGCCCTGCCATCTACGCATCATCATAAAATGATGTTTCAATGGCAGGTCAACAGTGCGAACCACAATACATGACACCAGAAGTCCACCATTTATGATGATGCGTAGATGGCAGGGCGGATAGTGTGATTCGCTTGCATGGCTAGGCGGGGTTGTCGCACGGAAGGTCCAGTGTTCAAATCCTTGGTAAGCCACTCATGTCTGTTGTTTTTCTGTTGTCTGGTGTTCTACTTCTTTATTTCCTGCGAGTGCCTGATAACATACCTTTATATTTGTTTCATATTAATTTACTGTTTCTCCAAACAACTAGCTCAGCTAGTTCTTTTGTTTAATTTTTTTCAACACAGCTGTGGGGATGACTAACTTTCTTATGAGTTTTACATTATGTGTTACAACTTATCAAAGTCTATTTTATTCACAGATAACTTTCACTCTACTTAAAAACTAATATTCCTTTTTGATTAAAAATCATAATCTAAGTCAAGAAAATGTTGCAGGGGCGTAAATGTATTATTGTTACCAAATACACTTAAGCAAAAAATTGCGCCATGCAATGTGTTGCATAGATTAAATGTGAATAATAAGTTATCATTAATTATCATATGGCGACGGATAGGAATCTTACTTATTTACTTACTTAGTCGTTCCCCTTATACAGTTAGGTGTAGAGATTTGGAAGAGAGAGCGCCAGACTATCCTATCGGCTAATGTTGTCCTCCCAGCGAAATCTGGGTCGTCCAGGGGGTCTGGATCCCTGGCTCTTTGTTTCCCATGCTTGTCGTGGTAGCCGATCTTCTCCCATTCTGCAAACATGGCCAAACCATCTTAGTTGGGACTGTTCTACTTGGGTCTGCAGGGGGGTGGGATTTTAGGCCTTGACGTATCGTCTGGTTGCGGACCATGTCTCTTCTTGTTACTTCAACCACCTTCCTCAGATACCTCGTTTCTGAGGTTTGGATCTGGCTTTTGTGGGTTGTAGTCATTGCCCATGACTCGCATCCATATGTCAAGACTGGGACATAGGTGGTGCGGTATACAGCCATCTTCGTTTTCTTACCAACCTCTCTTGCTGAGGAATCCTCGATTTATGGCCTGAAAAAGTATCACAGCTGCTGCTTTTCGAGTGGCCAACTCTTCTTTGATGCCTCCCTTTCGGTCTATAATAGCTCTGAGGTATTCAAAGTAGTCGACCTGCTCCAGGACCTTTTCTCCCGGCTTAATCTGATGTCTTCTTTCTTTTCGTGATATCACCATGGATTTTGTTTTAGAGCTGCTTATGATCTTCCGTCTCTTCTCCAGCTCTTCCTTCCAGACTTGCAGGTTGGATTGGAGATGTGCCTCTGATTTAGCAATCAGGGCAACATCATCAGCAAATGCCAGCTCTGAAATACAGACCTGTCTCATCTTCCAGTACCCCACTGAATACTTTCTTGTTATCTCCTTACATGCCTTGATGACATCGTCCATGAGGAGTATGAAAGATAAGGTGACAGGATATCACCTTGTCTTACACCAGTGGTGGTCCTGAACTCTTCTGACTTATGGTTTGCTGTCCTCACATAATTTCTGCAAGACTTGTAGAAGCTCTGTATAGCATGAATCAGAGGTGCTGGAATGTTCTTCCTTGCCAAACAGTCCCAAAGTTTGCTTCAGGGGACCCTGTCAAACGCCTTTTCCAGATCTATGAAACAAAGATGGATCTCACTCTTATACTCAAGGGCCTTTTCACTCAGCTGTCTGAGTGTGAAGATTAGGTCTTGAGTACTTCGGTTTGCTTGGAATCCGCACTGGACCTCATCCAATTGTGGCTCAGCTAGGCGTCGGAGTCTCTGCTCTAGGATTCTAGAGTAGATTTTACCAGGGACACTGAGAAGGGATATGCCTCTTTGGTTTCCACATTGTCGATTGTCACCCTTTTTGAAAATTAGTGTTATGATGGCCATCTCTGAATCCTTTGGTATGGTCTTGTTGCACCACGCTGCCTGTAGGACCCTTAAGAGTAATAGGTCGCTGATGCTCCCATGTACTTAACCATTTCTGGTGTTATACCATCATGCCCTGCTGCTTTGCCCATCTTGATTTTCTCCAGTGCTGCCTTCAGTTCTTCCATCTTTATGTCATCTTCACCATCATTGGTTTCTCTTCTGTGCTAGTGGTTATCATTTCTGATGCTTCACCATGCTCACCATCCAGGAGTTCTGAGAAATATTCTTTCCATCTTTCCATTACTTCCTTCGGGGCAGTAAGCAATTTGCCTTGCTTGTCCTTTATAAATTTGAGAGGGCATTGTTTTTCCTTCCTCATGTTCTTTAGGGTCTTATAGAACAATTTCTGGTTTTCTTGCGCATCTTTTTCTAGCTTTTCTCCAAATTCTTCCCAGGACTTCTATTTTGCTGCTAGCACCTTGTTCTTTGCTTCTGTTCTGAGTGTCAAATATTCTCTATATTTCTCCATTTGTCCTGTTGTGTTTTTATCTCCTAAGTATTGTTTCAATGCCATTTTCTTCTCTATTATTTTCTCTTTGACTTCCTCTGTCCACCAAGGTTTCCTCTTTCTCTTGTTCCCAAGTCGGACTTCACCACATGCTTCTGCAGCAGCTGTCTTTTATGGTGTCCTTGAATTTAAGCCAGAGAGTTTCCAAGTCATCAGGTTGTTCTTCTCTGTTGCTCACCGCTGCGGCAATAAGCCCCTGATATCTGGTCTTTATTTCTGGCTCTCTCAGCTTGTAGGTCTTAATGCTCATTTCTCCCGTTCGTTTACTTGGTTTCTTGCGTGATGTTGTGCAGTTCCTAGGCTGGGCAACTCTTTCAGTTGTTCTTTTGATTGTAAGCAGGTAGTGATCACTTCCAATTTCTGGCCCCCTCCAGACTCTAGCATCCCGGACATATTTGAATGAGCTCCTCCTAACAATGGCATAGTCGATCACTGATTTCTCATTCTTTGTTGGTTCACATCTAGGGTATACATGTATGCGCTTATGGGGGAACTTTGTGTTTGTAATGATCAGATTTTGCTCACTGCAGAATCTAAGGAGTCGCTTTCCATTGTCACTGAGAGTATCTTCTCCATATCTTCCGAAAACTCCACCCCATATAGCATGGTCATGTCCAACTCTGGCATTGAAATCTCCGAGCATGATAATTTCATCTAGGCAGTCATCCACCGTCCTTTGAAGCAGCTCGAAGAATTCCTCCTTGACCTCTGCTCTCTCATCCTCATTTGGCCCATACACTGTGACCAGGTTGACTATGGTTTCTCCTTCTTTTAGTTTTACAACCATAATGCGCTCCGAGACAAAGTTCCATCTCTTGAAACTATCTTTTTGGTTTTTGCCCACACTGCAACCCACGCCCTCTTTAGCTCTTTCAGATGTGGGTACACCACTGTAGAGCAGCGTGTTGCCATCGAGATCCCCGACTCTTTGTCCTTTTTTCTTTGTTTCCATTATAGCCAGGATTTCTAGTTTTGCTTTCCTCATCTCTTCCACCAGCTCCTCTTCTTTCCCATTTATACTTCTTGTGTTCCAAGTTTCATAAGTCATATTCCGTTCCAGCTCGTTGCCTTTAGAATTAGTCCGGTTTTATCTCTTGTAGTTGTCGTAATCATGATTTAAAGCAAACAGGTGATTGGCCTGTTGTGCCTTTGCATGGTGGAGGGGCTGCCTCCTTACGGCCTCCATGCAGGCCGCCCTCCTCCTTTTTCAGCCGGGCTTGGGACCGGCCTATGCGGAGTTCGGATAGGAATCACATTGAGGAAACCTGTTGATAGCATTTTAAGGCAGTCTTTGATTTGGAACCCCCGAAGGAAAGAGAGGTAGAGTTAGACCAATAAACACATCGAGAAGAGAACTGAAGACAGAAGTGAAAATGACGAGGAAAACGTTGAAAGAACTTGAGGTGATGGCACGTGACAGGAGGACTTGGCATGTATTTGTTGAAAGCCAATGCTCCATAGGGAGCTAAAGTATATTGATCGACTTAGTCATTCCCCTTCTCACCTGAGATGTAGAGGTTTGCCAGAGAGAGCGCCATACTATCATATTGGCTGTCTTCTTCCGCCAGGTTCCAGTCTAGTTCTTGGTCATTCAGAGATTGTCTAATGCTGTCCTCCCGGCGAATTCTGAGTCGTCCTGGAGGTCTGGATCCCTGGCTCTTGGTTTCTCATATTTATCGTGGTAGCCGATCTTCTTCCAGTTTGCAGACATGGCCAAACTTATCTCCACATCTTTCACAAATTTAAATTTTTTAGTTACAAATATGACGAATTACTTACTGATTACTGCTAACAAACTGGTCATCCACGTTTATTGTATGTAATATAATGTATGGTATATTTATTTTATGTTTTTAGTGCATTTGCTTAAAAAATGTGGATCCATTAAAACGTCTTTAAAACGACACTGAGGATCAAATGCAATAAATTTGACTTGTCACTAGCACGCTAATTGATTGGGCAAGAATGGATATCGCTGTATTAGGCAACATTTATTTTAAATAGCATCGTAGGTTATTATTAGAAAAAAAAAAATTTTTTTTTTTAAAAGAATCATATGAACGACATAATTGTGAGCTAAATGTGTTTAGCAAAAGTATGTCATCATACAGAGGCGGCTTGCTTTTTTGGGGATAGTGGGGTTTTACCCACCAGAATTTTAAACATCGAAACCTTTTTTCCCATATCTTAAATATAACAAGTCTCTGTAAATATACTACTCGTCAAAAGTCAAGGGCCACCCTATTATTGTCAATACACTTTTATATAAGCGCATAGAATGATTAAATGAAGGAAGTTTTTAGTAAAAATGGGTGCAATATCTTCCTCTGACAGTCCTCTATGCACGTTGAGCATAAAAACAACTCACCGACAACCATGGTGATCATGTGCAATTTGGTTTGCTGACCATAAATTCACATTTTTAATCTGTTTTTTCAAACTTCCGTACAACCAAACAGGTGAAGTAATCGTGCTGATTGACATTCCACGTGCAATGGCGACTTTTCGTGAACAGAGTTCACTCTTAATTTGTTTTACAATCAGGAGACTTAGGGTAGTTTCATCACTTGCAAAAACCATGCCACCGAGAAGAAGTCTTGACACCTTACAAAGAATGAGAGCTATAGCGTGGGTTGAAAGTGGTTTATCTGTCCGTGAGGTTGCTAGACGGCTTGCAGTGTCACACTCTACTATCCAAAGAATTTTGGAGAGATTTAAGGCCACATTAAGTGTGGAGGATCGCCACCGGCCAGGTCGCCCTAGATGCACCAATAGACATGATGACCGGTACCTCTTGTTGACAGCCCTGCGCCATCGAACAGTGACTTGTTCCACTCTAAGATGTCAGCTGAGACAAACTGTAAACGTTAATTTCAGTCAAAGCACAATTCGCAGACTTTACATGAATTTGGACTGGCTGCTCGACGTCCTGCAATCAGAATCCCTCTTAATCCTGCTCATCGCAGAGCCCGTGTTGCTTGGTGTCGCGAGCACATCCGATGGACTAGGCAACAATGGAGTCAAGTTCTCTTCACTGATGAGTCTCGCTTCACTGTGTCATTCAATGATGGCAGGATTCGAGTTTGGAGACGACCAGGAGAGCGATTTACTGATGTCACAATTCGAGAGGTGGATCGTTATGGTAGGGGTTCTGTCATGGCCTGGGGAGGCTTCTACAGACACGGCAGGACCCCACTCTACATCATCCAAGGCAACGTGACCGGCCCAAGATACTAGAACGAAATCTTGAGACCAATTGTTCAGCTTGCTCTGGAGGCCATAGGTGGTAATGCTATCCTCCAAGATGATAACGCTCGACCCCATCGAGCTCGTGTGGTGAATGAGTTTATTCAGCAACATGGGATCGTCAGGATGGCGTGGCCAGCTCATTCACCTGACCTTTCTCCGAATGAGCACCGCTGCGATGTCCTTGGTCGAAGATTGTCAACAAATCACCCCCTGCCAATGGATGTTGCACAATTGACTGCATTTCTGCTTCAGGAATGGCAAGCTGTTCCTCAGGATACTCTTCGGACCCTTGTGGACTCGATGCGTCTACGCTGTCTTGAATGCCTTGCTGCAAACGGTGGTCATACCCGATTTTGAAATGTCTATTTGTCCAATATCTATTGTGTGACTTTTGTAAAGGTGGGTGACACACTTCACAGCTTCATTGCGTTTGAATGTGTGTTTCCATTTCTTTACGTGACATGTCAATTTGGTATTCAATAAATGCCGTTTTGACTGATACCAATTACGTTTATATCAGATTTGTTTTATGGTTTCAACCAAGGTTTTTCTAAGTGGCCCTTGACTTTTAACGAGTAGTATATAATAAAACTTCTATGATAACGTGTTGAACCTTCCTCAAGCTCTGTCTCTCCCACCTATTCGCTCACTTCAACACCCTCCCATTCCCACTTCCTAAATGCGCGAGCTTTTTCATTCAAGCCTTTCTAGGGGAAAAAGGGGGGGGGGGGGGATAAGGGGGGGGGGGGGGAAAATGCTGTCATGCGCTGTAAAGGAATGTCCAACATCATTTCTGTAGAGATGTACGTATTATTCTACATCTTTCATAAGTGTTTCGTCATGTGTAGTCTTGCTATTATCTGCTGCTTTTATTCTCATAATCTTTTGTCTTTTGCCTGCATATAATCAGAAACAAAAGCTTTGCCCTTTCATCAGATATTTTAATTTCGTCGTGCATTTCGTTACGGTTGTGGTGAAGTGGGATGTTATAAATATTTATAGGGGACTTAGTGTACTGACTGAGATCAGCTGTGAAGGTATCTATATCTATTAAGAGTAGTGTATTATAGATAACCTTACTTGCTACCACATATCTATATATCTCAGTCAGAATTATTCTGGAATAGTGTGATGACTACGTTATGTGTCTAGGGTATGTGTATGATGAAGTGTAAGTCACAACAACAGACAGATAAACAATTTAATTTAATCCACTACTCTTGACAACACTGTGACACTCACATACATATAACACTCTATGAGAATATCTTAAGGAGTCACTGATAACTGTTCAAATAACAATATGTATTCATTTTTGTCATAAAGGTATATGTGTCCTGATTCAAATACAAAGGAACCAGGAATCACACTCAATTTTAATTACAGGTATATGTACAGACTTTATCAATATGAATAATGTAGTGACATATATTATTAAAAATATCCTATGTGTGTCAGTTGTGTAGTGGTAATATGAGGTAATACTGGTTTTGTTTTGTTCAAGCTCTGTTGGTATTTGTCATCATGACTTCAATAGTTTGTCTTTTGGGACTAGTATTGGAGATGTTCTCAGTTCCAGATATTAAGACAATTAAATTCCCCTCTGAATGTTATTTTTACAAAGTTATTTCAAGATGAGGGGACATAATGTTGAGCTCAGCTGGCCAAATCTGCTTATCTTGCGTGATGGCGGCAGGAAAGGACTCCTCTGCTCGAATTCTCCCCTGGGCTCTGGAGACACCTCACTGATAGCTAAAAAGACCAAGGAGTATGCTGTCCGACTCTGGATTCAGCAAAGCTCTGACCAGGTGCTGCTCAGTACCATCAAGACCACGGTCCCTGAAATCAAGAAGGATGTACCTTCTACTTCATAACTAACTTATACTCTCTTTTACACTGATCACAACACCTCACAAACATTGAGTTCAGAGCGTTAGGCCAACTGTCAGCTTCATCTGAAATACTTTATACCAGTATTTACCTCCTTAATGGTTACCACGCCTCTGCACTTCCAGCATTATTTCTTTCTAATCAATCATCCAGGTGTCAGTGTACTATTTGGCCATTCCATGCCGTTTTACTTCCCTCCGACACCCTCTGTTCAGGCTGGAGCATTATAGGCTTTATCTCCTGTTTGCCACTGAACTACACATATATATACAGGCATAAATCAACAATTTACATTCAATTTTCATTAAAAGATACTGAATGGTTCAAGCTTACCACAATTTCATGGAAATAAACACAGATACGTTGATTAGCAATGAATTCTGGCACAATTACTGGCACAAATTCCCATCTGCTTATGTTCCAGGCTTTTATTTGGCAAAAATATGAGCTGGCTTCAACGCACTGATGCTTTATCAAGCTTATTTAAACAAGTGGTTTCGAACTAACGCTCCTAAGTGATTATATCAGCGAGTCTAGCCAATGAGGCCCCGTTTCGACAAGTGTTTGAAAAAATGTTACCTTTCCCCGTCTCCCCTAACAACGAAAGATAGTATTTATAGCCCGACCAATCGTGGTTAGTCTTTCATTTGTTGCGCTCCAATCAATTTGGAGTTTACATGGTAGGCTATTTCTGTAACGCAAGGTTTTTTCAAACACGTTATAAAAAAAATTTTATGAGCAGAAATGATTTCATGCTGTCAGGCATCCTCACTATTTTATTTTGGGTATAATTTATTAATTCCTGGACTATTTGCGTAACGTTTTACATATTCTTTGTCAGCAAGCCCTAAGGAACCCAAATATCCCAATTTAAAAGAGCTACGTGGCTGCGTTCAAAATATGCAATTTCTTCTACCTCCTGTTTCGAAGATGTGCTGTCTGGGTACTGTTATGTTTTCAACCGTAAACCCATCTATTGTTATCTTTCCTAATAAGCGTTTTTTTTTTATGATTTATAAACCTAACTCTGGGATGGGTAATGTATTTTATCACTGTCCGTCTGAAAAAAAAGTTAGTGCATGTAGTCTTACACGCGTGATGGCAGCATTTGTGTATCGCGCGAAGCGTGTTTAGTGTTCGGCTTTCTGCCTCTCCCTTCCCGCTATCCTTTTGTCCATCTGTCTTTCGTTTTGGTAACGCAGTATAATTAATGTTAGGATTAATTTAGGTCATTACGCAGGGCCTCTCAATGTTTTTTCCAAGAAATACAGCACACGTTTCATTGAAGAAGGCGGGTAATAATACAGTAAGCTTTTACTATCAACGTGAAAGCGTTACAATTTGCAGACGAAGCAGAAAACAAGGGGGATTTCGAGTACATTCCTTGTGACAGCACTGTTATTTTTCCATTGCTCTTCTCTTTATTAATTTTATGTATTTATTAGGCTTTATATTTACCTGATAATTTATATATGTGGATTAGAATATTCCACGACACCTCCCCTCTTAAAACAGACATTATATGTCAGTCCTTTATTCTATATACACATAGAGAAATTTATTATTATTTCTGGGGTTTACGGTGATTCTCATCACACGGATGGCGGCTTAAAAAATCAGCTCCCAAATTGGTTTTTCCAGATATATACTCGATGCTAAAATTATATGGAGCCAGAAGCAAAGACCATCGGAGTAACCTAGAGTTCTCATGCTTAGCCTGTGCTAGAAACGATAAAGGCTTGTGATCTGTTTGCAACTTAAATGCCTTCCCATATAGATAAATATTGAATTTCTTTATTGCCCATATTACTGCAAGACATTCTTTTTCGCTAGTTGAGTAGTTGATTTCAGCTTTATTCAACTTTCTGCTAGCATATGCCACTGGGCTTAATTCCCCATCCAATGCATCTGATTTCTGTAGTAGAGTTGCACCTAGCCCAATATTACTTGCATCCGTCCTTACTATGAATTCTTGACTTAAGTCAGGTAATTTCAAAATGGGTTTACTTGTGAGCTTTTCCTTCAATTCTTGGTAAGTCATTTCACATTGTGGTGTCCATGTAATGCGATCTGGATGTCCTTTACGTGTCAATTCCGTTAAAGGTGCACATATGGAATTAAAGTTTTTGATATACTTCTGGTAGAACCCACATAATGAGACAAAGGATCTCACGTCCTTCTTGGTTTGTGGTCTCGGGGCTTTCTGTAGTTTCTCTAAATTCTTTGGGTCAGGGGTCATGTTTCCCTGATAAACTGTGTGTCCCAAAAATTCCAATTCTTTACATCCAACGCAACATTTGGTTGGTCGGGCTGTTAAATTTGCCTCCCCAAGTCGATCAAACAGCATGTTCAGAGAGTCAATGTGTTCCTCAAATGTTTCTGTTGCTATAAGGATATCATCCATAAAATTTGTTATACAGGGATTATTCAGAGGATCCAATAATTTTCTCATCATTCTAGAGAAGACACTAGGCGCATTCTTCAATCCAAATGGCAATCTATTAAACTCATAGTGTCCTTCTGAGGTACTAAAAGCTAGGTATGGTCTAACCTCAGGCTTTACTGGAATCTGATAGTATCCTTTACTCAGATCCACTTTGGAGAAATATTTAGCTTTATTTAGTCTGGCAAACAGCTGATTTGTATCCGGCAATGGATCCACCTGTCCTTCTGTAATAGCATTCAGTCTCCTGTAATCTATACAGAGTCTATGTTCTCCAGAGGGCTTCCTTAAGAGTACAACACCGGAACTATACGAAGACTCACTGTGCGAAATAATTCCTTCCTTCAATAGATAGTCTATCTCTTCCTTCAAAGCTTTTTCCTTAGCAAACGGAATCGAATATGGTTTCATACAGACAGGTGTGGAGTCTATGAGTTTCATATCATATTCCAATAGGTTTGTATGCCCTGGTCGGTCTGTTAACACCTCTGCATGATTATTTAGAACCTGTTGCACTCTCTCGTTCTGAGTTTTCGTTAAATGTGTACTGATTTTCACCTGTGCTGCTGTCTCACAGGGGTGTAATGGATATTCAAATGATGAAAGTGGTTCCTTTTTCATCTCCATGGCGATGGACAAGGTCAACAAGTGTGTCTCTTCCTGATCTTCTCTTTCCAAATATTTCTTCAGGAGATTCACATGATAGATTTTTTCTTTCCCCTTCTTATCTATCTTATAATTTGTTCTAGACACCTTCTCTAAAACTGTATATGGACCCTGCCATCCAATTTGTAACTTATTCTGACTCCCAGGCACAAGAAGCAGTACTTTCTCTCCCACAGCCAAATTTCTGTCTTTCGCCTTCCTGTTATAATAGGCAGCATGTTTCTTCCTGGCTTGTTTCAAATTTTCATTGGCAAGTTTCCAGCCAGTTTTCAACCTAGTGGTCAGCTCATTCACATATTGGTATGAAGATGTAATGTTTTCCTCTGCCTTTTCATCAGTCCACGTTCTTAACAAAGCTTCAAGTGGACCTTTTATTGGCCTTCCAAACAATAATGTTGCCGGGGCCATACCGGTTGAACTATGGGGTACCTCCCGATAAGCAAAGAGGGCGGCGTGCAGGTACTGGTCCCATGTATCTGGTTTTTCGTGTGCCAACTTTCTCAGGATCGACATCAATGTGCCGTTAAATCTTTCCACTTGGCCGTTCCCTTGGGGATGGTACACACTACAATGGAAGTGTTTGGCCTGGAAGATCCTGAAAACTTCTTCAGTTAGTTTCCCCTTGAACTGAGAGCCATTATCAGTCAAGATTTGATTGGGAAAGCCTAACCTTGTGAAAATTGTGAGCAATGCCTCTGCCACATGTTTTGAATCAATCGATGACAGGGCTACTGCCTCTCCCCACATAGAACAAGTGTCCACCAGAGTCAGAATGTAGCTGTTCCTTCTCTTGGTTCGGGTGAGAGGTCCCACAAGATCCACGGCAACTCTCTCAAAGGGTGTTCCCACTATGGGCATTTCCCCCAGAGTTGCTGGTGCAGTCCAATGTTTAGGTGCTACTCGTTGGCACTCTGGACAGGATTTTACATATCGTTTGATATCTTCAGTTATTCCTGGCCAGAAATAGTGACAAGCTATTCGCTGTCCTGTTGCGCTGATTCCCATATGACCACTGAAGGGAATCGCATGCCCTAGTTCCAACACTTTAGTCCTATATGAAGTGGGAAGGACCAGCTGTCCGTGACCATTGGATTCAGATCCAGCCTTCCTATATATCAGTTTGTTCTTCATATAAAACTCTCCCTTGCCTGGAGGTGTATGAGATTTGGGCAACTTCTTGAAACATGGCTTGAGTGTTTTGTCCTCAGCCTGTGCCTTCCTCATCTCATCTGGGTGAGTATTTATGGGATTATCCTCCTCCTTCTTTGACTGTGATCTGGTCTGCACTGTTGCCAATATCACAGGTCTCTTGGGATTCCCCAAGAAGACATATCTACACCCCAATATTAGAGGGTAGATTGGCTCATTTATCACTGCTGCTTTTGTGATTCCTTCCACATATCGCGTTTTCACTTTTATTCGGGCGACGGGAAGTGTCATGGTAGCTACATCCTTGGTTGCAGTTTGAATCTCCACTGTTTCTGTGGTGTATTGATCGGCCTGCACCAGGTGAGAACTCACAACGGAATCGTAATCTAAACCGGTATCATATAAACATCTTATAGTGACACCATTACAGATGACATCTTCACACACTGGGGGGTGGTATGGTTCCTGTAATTCGTCAGGTTTGCCCTTCTTTTCCTTTTTCCCCGATGTCATAGCAGCAAAATGAGGAGGTTTCCTTCTACAATGGTCAGTGTCATGATTGTTCATCTTACAATTTTTACACCACCTTTTTCCTTGGTTGAAAGATTTTCTTTCATCATATTTCCTTTCATCGAATTGTGGGAATTTATTTTTATTTTCATACCGTGGCCTATCAAATTGGTGCTTACCTTTATTTTGATCCTTAGGATCAAATTTATTAAAGTTCTGTGGTGCCCTAAAGTTATCCACTTGTTTCTTTTTATTACCTGTTACCTCTGCTTGAGCTGCTTGATACCTTTCAGCAACATTTAGCAACTCATCCAGCCTCTCTGCACCTTGTTCCATGAGAAACTTTCTCAGGTCTGGAGCCATGGACTCTCTTAATTGCTCTATAAGGACCATTTCCTTAAGATCTTGGGTTTTCCCCAGAGAAGTCCATTTCTCCAAGTATGTCTCTATTCGTGCAGAGAACTGGTGATAGGTTTCACCTGACAGTAGTTTAGCATTCCTAAATTTTTTCCTATAAAATTCTGCATTCTTTTCACACCTTAACAAAAGAGCCTGCTTTAGCATGTCATAATTTTCCTGATCACCTCTGCTCATTTTTGCAAAAACTTCATAAGCTGCCCCACGAAGTCCCTGAGATAACTTTAAGCTCCACCTTTCTCTCTCTAACCCATACGTGGTAGCTACTAGTTCATACCTATTTAGGTAGCTCTCAATATCATCGTCTTTCTCAACAAAATGATCTAAATGAAAATTCATAGCTGAGGTTGAGGCTCCTTGGCTAGCAGTGGCATCAGAGGCAAAGGGACTGGCACCATTTTCAGGAGCATGGCCCTGAAACTCAAACTCCCTTAGTCGTAACTCATGTTCCCTTTGTAATCTTTTATCTTCTGCTTCCCTTTCTGCAGCTAATTTCCTCTCTTCCCTTTCTGCAGCTAATTTCTTGTCTTCTCTTTCTGCAGTCAATCTTCTTTCTTCTGCTTCCAATTTCTTAGCCTCAGCCTCAATCTGCAACCTCTTAGTCTCAGCCTCAGCTTGCAACCTCTTAGTCTCAGCCTCAGCTTGCAACCTCTTAGTCTCAGCCTCAGCCTCAAATTGCAACCTCTTAGTCTCAGCCTCTAACTTTCTTTCGGCCTCTTTTTCTAATCTTCTTTCTTCGCGTTCAATAAATTTGTCACATTCCGTAGTGACATAGGCAACCATAACTTGCCCATCTAATCCTAACTCTTTTGCAGTCTGTACAGCAGCAGATCGAAACTTGGCCAGGTCCGCCATTGTCTATCAGGTAAATTTCTACAATGTCTAACCAACAATTCAAATTCTAAATATATATAATGGACAACACAGGCACCGTGAGCTCAACCTTATTTAATTCCACCCAAGGATACCTTTTAATTCTTATATTCCCTGAAGTGAATTACCCCCAATATTTTTAATAGGGAAAGATTCAAAATCCCAAGAGCGAGACCCCAATATATGTGGTGAAGTGGGATGTTATAAATATTTATAGGGGACTTAGTGTACTGACTGAGATCAGCTGTGAAGGTATCTATATCTATTAAGAGTAGTGTATTATAGATAACCTTACTTGCTACCACATATCTATATATCCCAGTCAGAATTATTCTGGAATAGTGTGATGACTACGTTATGTGTCTAGGGTATGTGTATGATGAAGTGTAAGTCACAACAACAGACAGATAAACAATTTAATTTAATCCACTACTCTTGACAACACTGTGACACTCACATACATATAACACTCTATGAGAATATCTTAAGGAGTCACTGATAACTCTTCAAATAACAATATGTATTCATTTTTGTCATAAAGGTATATGTGTCCTGATTCAAATACAAAGGAACCAGGAATCACACTCAATTTTAATTACAGGTATATGTACAGACTTTATCAATATGAATAATGTAGTGACATATATTATTAAAAATATCCTATGTGTGTCAGTTGTGTAGTGGTAATATGAGGTAATACTGGTTTTGTTTTGTTCAAGCTCTGTTGGTATTTGTCATCATGACTTCAATAGTTTGTCTTTTGGGACTAGTATTGGAGATGTTCTCAGTTCCAGATATTAAGACAATTAAATTCCCCTCTGAATGTTATTTTTACAAAGTTATTTCAAGATGAGGGGACAAAATGTTGAGCTCAGCTGGCCAAATCTGCTTATCTTGCGTGATGGCGGCAGGAAAGGACTCCTCTGCTCGAATTCTCCCCTGGGCTCTGGAGACACCTCACTGATAGCTAAAAAGACCAAGGAGTATGCTGTCCGACTCTGGATTCAGCAAAGCTCTGACCAGGTGCTGCTCAGTACCATCAAGACCACGGTCCCTGAAATCAAGAAGGATGTACCTTCTACTTCATAACTAACTTATACTCTCTTTTACACTGATCACAACACCTCACAAACATTGAGTTCAGAGCGTTAGGCCAACTGTCAGCTTCATCTGAAATACTTTATACCAGTATTTACCTCCTTAATGGTTACCACGCCTCTGCACTTCCAGCATTATTTCTTTCTAATCAATCATCCAGGTGTCAGTGTACTATTTGGCCATTCCATGCCGTTTTACTTCCCTCCGACACCCTCTGTTCAGGCTGGAGCATTATAGGCTTTATCTCCTGTTTGCCACTGAACTACACATATATATACAGGCATAAATCAACAATTTACATTCAATTTTCATTAAAAGATACTGAATGGTTCAAGCTTACCACAATTTCATGGAAATAAACACAGATACGTTGATTAGCAATGAATTCTGGCACAATTACTGGCACAAATTCCCATCTGCTTATGTTCCAGGCTTTTATTTGGCAAAATATGAGCTGGCTTCAACGCACTGATGCTTTATCAAGCTTATTTAAACAAGTGGTTTCGAACTAACGCTCCTGAGTGATTATATCAGCGAGTCTAGCCAATGAGGCCCCGTTTCGACAAGTGTTTGAAAAAAATGTTACCTTTCCCCGTCTCCCCTAACAACGAAAGATAGTATTTATAGCCCGACCAATCGTGGTTAGTCTTTCATTTGTTGCGCTCCAATCAATTTGGAGTTTACATGGTAGGCTATTTCTGTAACGCAAGGTTTTTTCAAACACGTTATAAAAAAATTTTATGAGCAGAAATGATTTCATGCTGTCAGGCATCCTCACTATTTGTAATTGAATTGATTTTCTGTTGGCTGGTGTCGTTTTCGTAACCCAATCTGTGGCAAGTAAGAAGAGATATTGTGACAAGGAACATCCCTACCGCACTCCCGTGCATGCTACAGTTAATTAGAATTAATTAGCACGATAAGGCATTAGTTATTTTGACACGTCATAAGAAGGGAAAATTATAGAATCAGTTAATTACCGGTAAATTAAAATCAAAGCGTAGAAGAGAAAGGCACAGTGAGAAACAGTAAATAAATAAACAAACAACACACAAAGGTATGTTATCAGGCACTCAGTCGTCCTATGGTACATATCCGGGTCACGTGGGGGGGTCGTGCTAGACCTCTGTTGGTGAAGCATTATTTTTGTAATGCTTAGCTGGCAGAGTGGATAGTAGCGATTCGCTCCCGTGGCTAGGCGGTGGGTACCGTTCGGAAGGTCCTCGTTCGATTCCTGGTAAGCCTATCACTTCTGTTATTTTTCTGTTGACTGGTCTTCTACTTCTTTATGTCTCACTGAGTGCCTGATAACATACCTTTGTGTGTTGTTTGTTTATTTATTTACTGTTTACAGGCCTCAGGTTTCCCCTCCTTACAGTGAGAAACATCTCGATTAACTGACCACATAGCAACATTCCCGTGGTCTGCCCCAGCTATGCGGCGTCGCCTCCCGGAGGTGTCTGCGACGGCTGGCATTCAACAGCCAACTCAGATCTAGTACGGACCATAGGAATCTGACTGTCTAATTAAAACAAAGCATTGCGACGACCGTCAACTGGATCTGACGCAATGTGATTCCCGCCAAGTACTCTGAATGTCAAAGGGAAGAAATTCAACCAAGTATGGGTAAACGGCGGGAGTAACTATGACTCTCTTAAGGTAGCCTAATGCCTCGTCAACTAATTAGTGACACGCGTGAATGGATTAACGAGATTCCCCAGACTCTGGACCCTAAAATTGTCTAAGGACAAGAGGCATAGCATACTTAGGGACATGAAGTATAACCTATATATGTGATCTGGTGCCAGACAGTAACGGCTTGAGTCACCTGCAGAGGCATACTGCATGGACAACAGCTTGACCTCTTTATCCAAGCGCCCAATGTCGTTCCCGCCAAGACATTGTTTGAGGAGCGCGTTCCTGTAGTTAGAAATGACTGAAAGGGATACTACTACTAGCATGACAGGAGAATGATGATTAATGCAGAGATCGGAGACAATGGTGAGACAATGATCAATGCAAGGTGACATGGCACTAGATGATGATGTGCAAATTAGCGGGTTAGCCCCGAAGCCCTCCAGCTGCGATAAGATGATACTTAATACCTTGTTTCTATTAGCACCAATACTTGTTGCTGTTAATGCTGTATTTTTGTCTTCTTGTCAGTGTGCTGTGGTTGCTTTATGCGAGTTCTGGTGCTCGTTATGCGTCACATCGATGACATCATTCCGTTATTTTCTGTTTTAGTTATAATGTTTCTGCGTAGGATGTTTGCACACTTTCTTAAATGTATGCGATTGGTATTGAAAGCCCAGTTTCTACAGGTTTTTAGATGCACCGTAGTGTACGTAACAAAGCTAATTTCGAGAAAGCACAGTTTATTGATTAAAAAAAGAAGATGTAGGTGAGACAAATATAAGAAAAAAATTGTTTGGGACCAGCTTTTACTGTTGTTACCAAATGTACCATAGAGCAGAAAGAGGATTTCCCATACATTCTACTGCAGAGAATAAAAGTGGTTGACCAGTTATTATTAACCAATAGTTCATCATATCTTTCACTTGCTACTACTACTACGAGAAAAACAATACTACTCCCATTACTACTACTACTACTACTACTACTACTACTACTACTACTACTACTACTACTACTACTACTACTACTACTACTACTGCTACTACTACGACTACTACTACTACTACTACTGAGTCGTTCCTCTTCTACCCTGGCTAAACCATTGTAGTTAGGACTGTTCTCTTCCACACAAAAATATAAATTTGGAACGATCTGAAAATGTATTGATTAATGATTACTGGCAATAAACCTTTATTCTATACAGTAGAACAAGGGTCGCCAACCAGTCAATCCCACAGGGGTCGGCAACCAGTCAATCCCCAAGGGGTCGGCAACCAGTTAATCCCAATCTACCGATAGATCACAGAGGATGATTTGGTAGATCTTTAGGCGATTGAGAAGGGGGGGGGGGGAGATATTTTAAACTAAAGAAATGTCTGACGATCTCTCCCGCCGGCATTTAAAATAGCAGAGTACTCGAGATCATAGATCTCAAAAGCTCCTGGGCTGTCGACCCATGCAGTAAAATGTATGGAAAATGTGTTGTCTTCTTTTGAATGCATTGGGTAACAAACAACAAACGTACTCCCTAAAACATGTTTGTTTCATTTACTTGTTTTATGATTTTTTTGAGAGCATTGTCATCTTCGTGCAGTTACATTTATCTGTGAGTAAAATATACTTTGTTAATAATTGATGGAATTTTTTTTCCACTGTGGTTCCTAGTGATGTCATATTCCCCCCGCCCCCCCCCCCCCCACCCCCCCCCCCCCCCCCCCCTTCCCCCTTTCATCTCCTGGGTAGTGAGATCGGATGCCTAGTCTTCACGGCGGAAAAATAGGTCACATGTGCAATTAGCGCACGTTAAAAATCCATCTGCAATTGGAAATTGTAAAGAGTAGGCCATACGGCCGCTGCCCTGGCAAAAAATATAAAAATTAGGAAACCTACCATCCACAAAAATATTTATAGAATGTGTGATTCTTGTATATACAGTTGACATTCAAAAATCCGGCCATCGATAATGCGGTTCCTTCAGATTTCCGGCATGGATTTCGGAGCGCATTTTAAAATTTACCGCGTTGGCGCGCCACTGTTTTCTGGAGCAGTTTATGTTTTGATGCAGCTGTTGGGTCTTGCTTGCACGTGTTAACAGCCATTCCTGCTCATTCCTTCTCATTTATCATTTATTTGCTGCTGTTTAGCCCCATTATGGATTCAGCAAATAAAAGAAGTGGTGTAAAACGTAAACATCGTGCATTGTCGATCGCAGATAAAGTGTACAGGTAGTCATTTTCTGTTAAATATATACAGAATATATAACCATAAAAAATCCGGCATTTTAAAAAATCCGGCACTCCTCAGGTCCGGAGGTTGCCGGATTTTTGAAAGTCTACTGTACAACATTCGGATCATTGCCAGTACTATGGAGTTCGTGCACGGTGCTGAGATCCTCCTTGTGTGATCAAAGGGAGGAAATCGGAGCACTGATGGAGTTTCCCGTGTGCAATGAATATGGCACTTAAAACCAAACCAAACCTAATGTGAAACTGGCGAGAATTCTGGTCATTGCTATAGCTGTGTCTAGAACAAAATTCTTACAGACCTTGTTGTTTCTTTTTCTTTTTCTTTGTACACTTTCAGATGCCAGCTTGGAAAAGTTTAAGGAAAGCGGTGGTCAGTCTGCTGTTGTTGATATCTCCATGGAGTTTGTCCAGAAGTGGTACTTGTGACGTACGTCTAGTTTGTCAAGTGAATTTTCCTTGATTTGATGGATGATTAAAGGGACTTTAGCTTTTCATAACATTAGAACCCCTGAACATCAGTATTGTTGTAACTTTTCATCAACGAAGAGTAGCGGCTATGATCAAATCAGTCAAAGACGATCCCCAGAACAGAGAAGCAGAAATTTAGCATTTCCGTGCGAACACTGAACCGTTCGCAAGACGGACACGAGCGGTCAGAAGAAAGCTTCTTGCAGACTTCGCACCTCTGTGGCAACCGGCAGACTTGCCCGAAAGACTATGGAACGGGAGAGACGGAGCGCTCAGCGTAGCGGATACGATCTGAGGAATCAGGAAACTCACCGCGAACGAGGCTAGTCTCGCAGAAATTTCACATCCTCGTGCGAGCAGCCTGAGACGAACGAAGATCGGAAGCCAGTCGGGCCATCGCGGTTAGCATGGCGGCTAAATAACTTCGACTTGCCCTGGGATCTGAAGAGGCGCGAAATTTTCACACGACCCATTTAACTTACATTCCTTTTAGATATATACAGAATCTGAAAAGGGCAACTTTATCATTCGGTCTGACAGAATTTTAAGATTCACTAGCATATAGTTAAATTCCTGCTAGATTTCATCTAAATTGTTGGCTATTGGAGTGAATTCCTTTTCTGTGCAGACGGTAATTTATACTTTAGCTTCGAGTGATCAGTGGTCTAGTTATTTCATTTTTATGTCACTGTAATGTGGTGTAAATTTAAACTTATTAAATAAACCCATTTTCAAAGTTCTAGTGCAAACTAAATGTTACATCTATAGGTTTATTTCCTAATACAATAGCCGCGTAATAAATTTTGCAGTCGTTAAGGGAATTATAACTTTAATACAGTTTAGTTCTGTATAAATAGATGTGCTTTTAACTATTAACCTCACGGAGAGTTTTTTTCTTGATTTATTAATTAAAGACGCGAATGCAGAAAATAGTCTAACTGTAAATGTATCGCGCGTTAGATCTTAATATGATTTTATTGCATTTCTTGTTTTATCTTCTATACAGAATTGATCTTTCGACCTTGCATCCCAGCAATTAATTAATTATACACTGAGCCCTGCCAACTCAGTAGAAAACTCCAGCAACTTATAACCATTTTATAATTTAATCTTTGTGGCGATCCTGTGTGATTCAGCTACCTGAAGTTTTTCAGAAACAAAGCAAACCCAAAGACTGTTTTAAAATCCCAATTCATAAAGTTTTTTATAGTTATCAAACTTGAAGAAGAACAGTTGCCAGTAGCAATATTTTACTCACTGCTCTATTTGTGAAGAAGAACATAGATTTCCCTGACACTGTCTGTCAAGCATAATCATTGGATTTTACCACCCCCTGAAGAACTTACCTCAGTGTTTTTTGTAGTTTGTGACATTACGGCAAAAGAAAGTTATCTCCACCAGCTGTGCCAATCTTAGAAACCGCACCATACCTCACACCTAGCCAAGTGCCTGTGCCATTCATTAGGAACTTTTATCTAACAAACCAACAGTAGCCTTTACGCTTCACCGTCTGGCGATTTTTGAGACTATTAGCTACCAGCCCACCTCGTTAAATCTGGGGCCTGACACAGAAGAAATAAAAAGACAATTTCCATTGTTCTACGGTATTAGCTGCAGTTGTAAAATTCCTAAAGTGCCAGAATTCATAACTTGGTAAGTCTATGTGTGTGACTGTGTGTACTGGCCAGCCCAAGCGTGTTTTTGAATGACTGGAGATTTAATCTTTTTTTACCCTTATAATTAGTTCGTCCTAGTATTAAGGGGTATTGTATACATTGTACGGGATTTCTCCTAGCGGGATTGTTTAACTGTGTTCATTCCCCCCTTCCGTAAAGTTTTGTTGAATAAAGGGAAACATTTGAGAACCCTAGCTTTTCCTCTACCCCCTTATCACTGTAACCCCTTGCCTCAGAGTAATAAATTTACCATTGGGTTAAATTGCCTATCGCTGATCATCATCCCCCCCCCCCCCCCCAATTTCTCGTCTTTGGGACCGGGTTTTTTCTGTTAGTAAATACAAGCGGGAAAGGTGTATTGGATACTTCTCCTCAAAAACCACTCCCCTCCCCCCCACTCCCACCCCCCAATTGTCATTTGTGTATTTTGTAACCTTTGATTTCTTCATGTAAATTGATAATTATTTGTGACTTGATTTTTTATGATAATAAAAGTATTAAAACTTTGTTAGCATTTTGTGTCGGCTGGCCCAAATCCAACATTCCTCATATTTTGTTATTGTAGTTTGTATTCATGTGCGCTGTGCGTCAGAAGCACCAAATCGGTGTGTGCGCCTGAGCGACTGGAACTGACAAACAATCGTTTGTTCAGAAGAGTTGCAGGAGTCGTTTGAGAGACAAATATTGTCGTAATAAGAGACTGTCCTTACTCTTCCCAGCACTTGTGAATCTACTACCTCACTTTCCTAAATCCTTATTCTCACAGAGCCTTCACTATCATTCTACACTCTAAAGGGACCAATATCCATCAGAACTCTCTCAGATAAAATTACGACAATAAATGGTTAGCTCGTCCCGGATTCTGAGCCTAGTTTAAATAGAGCGTGGTTGATTGTCTTTGTGAAGTAGGGTATAATCTTAAAAAAAGTAATTACTTCCCCTAGACAAAGCCTTTTAGTATTTTGGGCCGACCACACAATAATTATTACAGGTTTGTTCTTTCCACAGGAGCAGGAAGTTAGTGATAATAAAATATTTGTCACCTTCGTATTCTCTGGCAGAGGAAATTGAAATTTTGTTATATAATTGCTGGGTTTGCATGATTGTCTTCAGTCACAAAAGGTTTTTGAAGTTAGAAGAGCTGAGCAAAGCAAAAGACGCTTGTTCTAAAAAAATTTTTAAATCTAGTTAACATCGTTTCTACTCTTTAATTGACTTCAGAAGGGCGAAGTTCTGTTTGTGGAGAATTACAATTTTCAGGAAATTTTTTTTTCCTTTAAATTGTTTTTCATAAATTTTTCTCTACTTTTAGTAAAAGTAAATTTTTTCCAGTGTAACTTACCATTTTAGTGGCATTAGTCGCTTGCGTTTAGAGCCTTAATTGCCAGAAAACAGCAGCAATAAGTTAACACATTATATAGTAGGAGGTAACTCAAGTAAATTTTTACTTTGGTTTTTCTCGTAGCGGTTCCGAGTTTCTTCCCCTTCTCGTTTCTTCTTACTAGTTCTCTAGTCATACTACATCTTATTCTTTGACAATGGCAGAGAGGATAAAGATGAGGTCCATCTTGAGGCTGGAAGCGAAAGAGGCAGGATTAGACGCAGAAGCTGCAAACGCGTTTGTCAACCAGGAACTGGAAATATATGCGGACAACGGAGAGCAGACAGAGGAAGGAAGCAAGGAAAGAGCAGAAGCTGAGGGAAGGAAGAGAAGGAAAGAGCAGAAGCTGAGAGGAAGGAAGAGAAGAAAGAGCAGAAGCTGAGAGGAAGGAAGAGAAAGCAGAGCAGAGAGGAGAGAATCACAGGGGCAGATAGGAAAGAAGCGGAAGAACGCCTATTGGAACAGAAGAAAATTGAGGCAGAGATAGACGCTCGCAGGGAAAGAGAGAGAGAGGAAAAGACAGCACGAACTGGCGCTTAAGGCTTTAGAGAGTCGGGGCGCTTCTACTTCGAATAACGGAGAGCCGTCTTCGCCCCAGTCTCAGTCAATGGATCTCTCTAGCACTCAATCTGCCCAACTAACGGCGATGTCTTTTGCTTTGGAATCTTTTCCTAGCCCTAACGAAAAAATTGACAGCTATCTAGAAAAATTCGAGAGGCTCGCCAATCTGTATGGGTTAGAGAGTTTCCGCTGGGCACTTAAACTCTCAACGTCACTGAAAGGCAATGCTTATGACGTATACACAAAGCTGGGACCGAATCAACATGATTACGACATGCTGAAGAAGGCCTTGCTAGAGCGGTTTGAGATGACCGCCCGAAAATTTCTGCAAATGTTCAGAAACAGCCGGAAAGAGAGCACGGAAACTTTTCCGCAGTTCTCTTCACGTCTCACGGGTTATCTGACAAAGTGCATAGAATTATCTGAATTACCTCTTTCATATGAGGGACTTCTAGAAATTGTTCTTGTTGAACAGATAAAATCCACTTTGTCGAATGACACCCGTAGATTTTTGGCTGAACAGGGGGCAGTCAGGCTTGAGGACATCCTCAATAAGGCCGAACGCTATAGCAATGCAATGGCCGAACTTCCCAGCACTAAACGTAAACCCACAGATGAGCCATCTCGAAAACAAAATCTAGAGCAGTCATCCTATTCTTCCAATCCTTCTCAACATTATAACCAACGAGATAATAATAACCAGAGACCTCCCCAGGAAAAATCGAAATTCTACAAAACCCGATACCCCCCAAATAATACTTCTGATCAACCCACCAAGCCTACGTGGCAGCGCGGCCACCAAGGTCAAGGAAAAGGGAAGACCCCTACACCAGGAACGTCTGATCAGGGCAAACAAACCGGTCCTAACCGCATCGGATGTTTGCATACAGCCTCGAAAGGTAGAGTCAATGTCAGTGATTCTCAACCTGAGGGGGACCGACCCTCAACGCGAGGAACTGTACTTTTGAATGGTACCTCTACTACTTGTCTTTTTGACACTGGACTAAGCTTTAGTTGTATTGTCGCTAGGCACCTAGTCAAACCAGGTCAGGAGACAGAGGAAACCGTCAAACTTAGTGGAGTTTTCAAGAGTGATGCACCCAGGACGCTTCCTATCGCACTGGTAGAAATACACTCTGATTTTGTCAGAGGTGTTATTAAAGCGGCCATAATGGATGATCCTATCTACCCAGTTATCCTGGGATGTAGATATGTGTTTATTGGGAGACCAAAGGAGCCGATTGTGGCAGCGGTAACCACAAGAGGGCAAGCCAAGAAGGAGAGGGAGCCTGCGCCAAATTTGTTGCCGAATGAACTGAAGGAGGCGCAACAAAAGGACCCTACTCTGGAGCTCTGCTTTAGAAAACTGCCCATGGCTAAGGACCCCAGACACAACGGAGACATCTTTTCTAAGGATGGCGTATTGTATCGTAGAACGGGCAACCCGGACACGGGGAATAACCAGCTCCTAGTACCGACGCAGTACAGAAGCCAGATCTTAGAAATGGGGCACTCTCTTCCCTTTAGCGGACATATGGGACAAAACGCCACTATTCAGCGAATAAAAACCCACTATTGGTGGCCAGGAATGAACTCTGACATTATCAGGTATGTGAAATCCTGCGCCCAGTGCCAACGGGTAGCACCCAAGCACTTGACACCCCCAGTACCCATGGGGCAAATGCCAATTGTGGGGACTCCATTTGAACGGGTTGCTGTCGACATCATTGGACCCCTGGAAAGGACCAAAAGGAAGAACAGGTTCATCCTGACCTTAGTCGACACTTGCACAATGTGGGCCGAAGCTGTACCGCTAACATGCACAGATTCCAAGCATGTCGCAGAAGCCCTCGTGCAAATCTTTACACGGTTGGGATTCCCTCAACAAGTTTTGACGGACAATGGATCCCAATTCCGTAGCCTGTTAATGGAGGAGATCTTTAAGATCTTGAGGGCCAAACATATCCACACAAGTCCCTACCATCCGGCCGGAAATGGGCTCGTGGAACGTTTTAATGGCAGCCTCACCACCATGTTACGTAAGCTGGGTCAAGAGAAACCGGAAGACTGGGACCAATATATATCGGCTGCCTTATTCGCCTACCGAGAGTTACCCCAAGCGTCTACGGGATTCCCGCGTGCTACACTTTTATTTGGCAGACCTATAAAGGGGCAACTAGAAGCCTTATTGCGGTCCCTGACAGACCAAAAGGCTGACGAGACAGTCGTCTCTGCAAGCAAATATGTATCTGAGCTCAAGGAAAGGTTAAAGCTAGGATGGGATCTAGCTACGACCAACCTTACGAAAGCCCGCGCTAAACATGCTAAAAGATACAACAAAGCTGCAAAAGAGAGAGAACTACAACCAGGGGAGAAAGTTTTGTTGCTACTTCCAACCGGAAGCAATAAACTTCGCATCGGATGGCAAGGGCCGTTTACCGTCCTTAAAAAGATCTCACGTACTAATTACAAGATCTCCATTAAAGGAAAGGAGAAGGTCTTCCACATAAATCTGCTTGAGAAATATTTGGAAAGACCGGTGCCATCCTCCGAGCATCTCCTGGCTGTCGCCATAGCAACGGAAGACGAGGAAGATGATGATGGTTGCATGGAGTATCCATTGCAACCCACAGAATCCTTTAAAGATGTCAAGTTCGGCGACAATCTCTCAGTAGAACAACAAACAGAAACCAGGGCGCTACTAAAGCAGTACAGTGCAGTCTTAACGGATGTACCTGGTCGAACAAATCTCATCGAATTTGACATGAAATTAACAAACGAGACCCCTGTTCGAACCAGAGTGTACCCCATTCCGTACGCCAAAGCTGATGCACTTCGCGGAGAAATAGACAAGCTGCGTCAGGCAGGAATTATCAGCGAGTCTACATCTCCTTACAGTTCGAGTGTAGTGCTGTTGCAGAAGCCCAATAAGGAAGTTCGGCTGTGTATTGATTACCGGTTGCTAAACGCTGTAACGGAATTCCAGCCCGAACCGCTCCAAACTGTTTCTGAGTTGTTCACCAAGCTCAGCAAGGCAACAATTTTCTCCAAGATTGACCTCAGTAAAGGTTATTACCAAATACCGGTCAAGGAGGAAGTTAAACCTTTGCTAGCTTTCAGCACTAGTGAAGGACATTACACATTTAATGTGATGCCGTTCGGATTGCATAACGCACCAGGAGTGTTTACCAGGATGATGAGAAAGCTGTTAGAACCTTTGCAAAGTCCCTATATCCATAATTTCATGGATGACATTTTAATTGCATCGGAAACCTATGAAGAACATATTGCTACGGTCGCTATGCTCCTCAGGAGACTACAGGAAACTGGTCTCACAGCCAGACCTAGCAAATGTCTCATAGGGTTTGAAAAGCTTGACTTCCTGGGGCATACTATTTCTCACGGCTGTAGTTGGCCTGTTAAGAAAAACGTTAGTTGCAGCAAAAAGACCCCGAACAAAGAAAGACATCAGGTCATTTCTATCACTATGTGCCTACTATCAGAAATACATCCAGAACTTCAACGGACTCACGGCACCTCTGACTGACCTCACCAAGAAAGGTTGTCCTGATAAGGTCATGTGGGATCAAAAGTGCGAACATGCATACAGCACTTTGAAAGGACAGTTGTCGGCATACCCCATTCTAAGGTTACCTGACCTTAAGAAACCTTTCGTACTGAGAGTGGACGCGTCAGGTCAGGGCATCGGGTCAACATTGTTGCAAGCCGAGGACAGTGACCCGAATATGCTATTCCCAGTAGCTTACGGCAGTCGGAAACTGAACAAGGCTGAACGCAACTACAGTGTCGTTGAAAGAGAATGTCTCGCTCTGATTCATGGCATCAGACGCCATCATGAGTTCCTGTATGGTACTTCTTTCACAGTACAAACCGACCATGCTCCATTAGCTTTCCTTGGTGCCAATAAGGAATTCAACGCAAGGATTATGCGCTGGGCCTTATTATTGAGCGTTTATTCCTTCAAAGTGGAATATATTCCAGGAAAACAGAATGTCGGAGCTGACTTCTTGAGTAGAAACTGGTCTACAGAGGAAGAAGAGCAAACTGAAGATACCACTCATCCTAAAGTCACCAATCAGGTCACCTCCATTGTCAAGAAGGAAACATGAAAAATGGTTTCATGTCTAAAAGTGGGGACGATTGTGACGTACGTCTAGTTTGTCAAGTGAATTTTCCCTGATTTGATGGATGATTAAAGGGACTTTAGCTTTTCATAACATTAGAACCCCTGAACATCAGTATTGTTGTAACTTTTCATCAACGAAGAGTAGCGGCTATGATCAAAGCAGTCAAAGACGATCCCCAGAACAGAGAAGCAGAAATTTAGCATCTCCGTGCGAACACTGAACCGTTCGCAAGACGGACACGAGCGGTCAGAAGAAAGCTTCTTGCAGACTTCGCACCTCTGTGGCAACCGGCAGACTTGCCCGAAAGACTATGGAACGGGAGAGACGGAGCGCTCAGCGTAGCGGATACGATCTGAGGAATCAGGAAACTCACCGCGAACGAGGCTAGTCTCGCAGAAATTTCACATCCTCGTGCGAGCAGCCTGAGACGAACGAAGATCGGAAGCCAGTCGGGCCATCGCGGTTAGCATGGCGGCTAAAAAAACTTCGACTTGCCCTGGGATCTGAAGAGGCGCGAAATTTTCACACGACCCATTTAACTTACATTCCTTTTAGATATATACAGAATCTGAAAAGGGCAACTTTATCATTCGGTCTGACAGAATTTTAAGATTCACTAGCATATAGTTAAATTCCTGCTAGATTTCATCTAAATTGTTGGCTATTGGAGTGAATTCTTTTTCTGTGCAGACGGTAATTTATACTTTAGCTTCGAGTGATCAGTGGTCTAGTTATTTCATTTTTATTTCACTGGATTGTGGTGTAAATTTAAACTTATTAAATAAACCCATTTTCAAAGTTCTAGTGCAAACTAAATGTTACATCTATAAGTTTATTTCCTAATACAATAGCCGCGTAAATTAATTTTGCAACTGTTAAGGGAATTATAACTTTAATACAGTTTAGTTCTGTATAAATAGATGTGCTTTTAACTATTAACCTCACGGGAGCGTTTCTTGTATTGATTAATTGTAGACGCGAATGCAGAAAATAGTCTAACTGTAAATGTATCGCGCGTTAGATCTTAATATGATTTTATTGCATTTCTTGTTTTATCTTCTATACAGAATTGATCTTTCGACCTTGCATCCCAGCAATTAATTAATTATACACTGAGCCCTGCCAACTCAGTCGAAAACTCCAGCAACTTATAACCATTTTAAAATTTAATCTTTGTGGCGATCCTGTGTGATTCAGCTACCTGAAGTTTTTCAGAAACAAAGCAAACCCAAAGACTGTTTTAAAATCCCAATTCATAAAGTTTTTTTATAGTTATCAAACTTGAAGAAGAACAGTTGCCAGTAGCAATATTTTACTCACTGCTCTATTTGTGAAGAAGAACATAGATTTCCCTGACACTGTCTGTCAAGCATAATCATTGGATTTTACCACCCCCCTGAAGAACTTACCTCAGTGTTTTGTAGTTTGTGACATTACGGCAAAAGAAAGTTATCTCCACCAGCTGTGCCAATCTTAGAAACCGCACCATACCTCACACCTAGCCAAGTGCCTGTGCCATTCATTAGGAACTTTTATCTAACAAACCAACAGTAGCCTTTACGCTTCACCGTCTGGCGATTTTTGAGACTATTAGCTACCAGCCCACCTCGTTAAATCTGGGGCCTGACACAGAAGAAATAAAAAAGACAATTTCCATTGTTCTACGGTATTAGCTACAGTTGTAAAATTCCTAAAGTGCCAGAATTCACAACTTGGTAAGTCTGTGTGTGTGACTGTGTGTGCTGGCCAGCCCAAGCGTGTTTTTGAATGACAGGAGATTTATTAATCTTTTTTTTTTACCCTTATAATTAGTTCGTCCTAGTATTAAGGGGTATTGTATACATTGTACGGGATTTCTCCTAGCGGGATTGTTTAACTGTGTTCATTCCCCCCTTCCGTAAAGTTTTGTTGAATAAAGGGAAACATTTGAGAACCCTAGCTTTTCCTCTACCCCCTTATCACTGTAACCCCTTGCCTCAGAGTAATAAGTTTACCATTGGGTTAAATTGCCTATCTCTGATCATCATCACCCCCCCCCCTTTTCTCGTCTTTGGGACCGGGTTTTTTCTGTTAGTAAATACAAGCGGGAAAGGTGTATTGGCGAATTCTCCTCAAAAACCCCCCCCCCCCCCCCCCCCCCCCCCCCCCATTTGTGTTGTGTTTTGTAACCTTTGATTTCTTCATGTAAATTGATAATTATTTGTGACTTGATTTTTTATGATAATAAAAGTATTAAAACTTTGTTAGCATTTTGTGTCGGCTGGCCCAAATCCAACATTCCTCATATTTGTTATCGTAGTCTGTATTCATGTACGGTAAGCGTCAGAATCACCAAATCGGTGTGTGCGCCTGAGCGACTGGAACTGACAAACAATCGTTTGTTCAGATGAGTGGTAGGAATAGTTTTGAGAGACAAATATTGTCGTAATAAGAGACTGTCCTTACTCTTCCCAGCACTGGTGAATCTACTACCTCATTTTCCTAAATCCTTATTCTCACAGAGCTTTCACTATCATTCTACACTCTAAAGGGACCAAATTTCATCAGAACTCTCTCAGAAAATTACGACAGTACTGTTGACGGTTATATGGGCGTTCTTTGTTCTTCATATGTGTAGCACTTTTGCAGCAGATGTTCGGATGTCATTTTATCGATGCCACAGCTAGACCCATCCGTAGTCCTATCTTTAGCTTGAATAGATGCCATCTCAGTCTGTTGTGACCTGTGCGGAGTCTGAAGATAACCATTTGTTCACTTCTGTTAAGCTGGTAATTTGCATCATTCTTCCATGGGGCCTGTGTGACATAATATGTGCGCTATCTTCTCCTCTCCGGCATTATTGAACTACATTTGCGTAAAAAATTAGGTGCATTATTCTTTTTTTTGCACTCTCTTTTCCCCTACTGTCATTGTTCACGTTTTACGCTTCGATGCATGACAGGGCTAGATAAGCGTATCGCCCATCCCTGAGAGATTAACTGAGTCCCTAAAACGGGATAATACCACATTGACTCCAGGTAAATGCGAGCACGAAATGTTTGCTTAAGATTGCATAGTTACTTTCGACTCGACTGGAAAAATATAAGACGTTGTAACGTAAACATTACCAAGAATTGTCGGATGTAGCAACTCCAAATACGGAGGATGACTGTTTAAAATTTTCAAACGCATGAGTCATACAGAATACTGCATGAGGAAAAGTTTTCATAATATAAACTTTGAATGTATTGGCTGGCTTCTGAGGTGCCAATAAACAACCGCGCTGATTTTGGAGTTTTGTCGAAAACACCAGGTGGAAGCGTGGGCCGGGAACTTACGATATAACGTAGAGCATCTAGAAAACGACACTGCATTCCTGAAATTGTCAACGTAGACAGCTCGGACGTTGCCACATTAAAAAATAGAGTCAAGATTCTCAATTTTTAGGAACGGAAAAACGTATTAGAGCATCTTTTATCCAATGGAAAAGAAAACTCGCCAATATTAATACGGAACTGGACTCCTACAGAAACTACTCACAAGTCACAGAGGAAATCCAGAATAAGAAATAATATCCCAGACGTGTGTTCGAGGCATCTGCGTTAAGTTGCCAAGACTATTTACCTGAGCTAGACGTCTAAGATTTGCCTAGTTACTAGGTGAGTTAAACATATTTTTATACTTTGAATTTTACTGGTTTATACTAGCTAGAAGTGTTAAAGATTCATACGAAGCTGACAACCTCAGCATGTGAAAAGGATACATTCATGAACCACCACAGCAAGCACTGGTGATTGCTTCATGCTAGTCCTCACGGAAGAACCAAAAGCAGAGGTAATCCCAGACTCTAAGTGGAGATGATGATGACATCACATCTATCTATCTATCTATCTATCTATCTATCTATTTATCTATCTATCTATCTATCTATCTATCTATCTATCTATCTATCTATCTATCTATCTATCTATCTATCTATCTATCTATCTATCTATCTATCTATCTATCTATCTATCTATCTATCTATCTATCTATCTATCTATCTATCTATCTATCTATCTATCTATCTATCTATCTATCTATCTATCTATCTGTGATAGGGTGGGCGAGATGATGATGATGATTATATTGTGATATGTTTGATCACTCTCATGTCACACTCGCACCGACCCGAACAACAATAAAACTCTTGATTCTAGAGGCAGGGGCTGTATTTATTTTTACAACCCATTCAGGGACTAAGCAAACATTAAACAAATAAACTAGCGAACATAACAAAACAAAACACCCAGCATGTGCCCGATTGCTACTCTGAAGACGCAAACAAAGCAACGGCTGGTTAAAATCATAGTTAAATAAGGATACTCTCATCCTTCCACGCCACCTGACACCCTCAACTATCACACACGCACACACTCATGCGTGTCGTCCAGTGCGACTAGTATGGTGTTGTGCATGAGGCTGGCAACCTCACCATGTAACACAGATTGCTACCGAAACCACTACTGCACGAGCATCTGAATGCTTCATACGGATGAAACCACACTGGTGGCCCCATGCTCCCACAGGAGCAGAGAAGAGAAATATATATCTCCAAGTGAGCCCACGTGCTCTCACAAACTATTCTACACATAACCATAATTAAATAATAATAACATGGACATAAAATAATATTCTTCAACTACATGTTCATCAAATACTCTCAATAATAAGAGTAAACCACCACCTCGAACTGATCCATCTCAATATTCGTCACTGCCCTCTGAACATGTCGTAAGTGACGACTGGTGCGCCTGGTAACAAGCGTGTCGTATACGACCCCTGATGAGATTGGGAACTCATCACATGAAACACATCGTTACCGTCACCGAAACAACCACAGCAATAGTATCAAAATGCTTATTGTGGGCCTGTAATGGGCACCAGCTGCATTGGTGTTTCCATGCTCCGCCGGGAGCAAACAGAGAAACACCTGTCTCAACGTGCCTTACGCCTTACGCACGCTCTCTAGAAATCTAAATATATATTCTCACCTCAAAGTAACCCACCAAAGATAAACAGTAGGATATTGATAAGTAGGCTATCGTGAAATACACATAAATGCTCTTACATAAAGAATAAAATATAATTATTCTCGACTTAAACAAAACTGGAACTAAATACACAACGTGTCACATGGCGTAACATTTACCACGCGGGGCGTGTTATTCAGACTCGCTGGCGCTGCTTTTTATACAGTCCTCGCCACGTGGGTGCCATCTTGCTATTGTTAATCTTATCTAAATTCCTGTGAAATAGCTTCATACTATATCTGCCTTTCTGATAAATAAAATACTCGCTCTTAAACTTTCACATCTATCTATCTATCTATCTATCTATCTATCTATCTATCTATCTATCTATCTATCTATCTATCTATCTATCTATCTATCTATCTATCTATCTATCTATCTATCTATCTATCTATCTATCTATCTATCTATCTATCTATCTATCTATCTATCTATCTATCTATCTATCTATCTATCTATCTATCTATCTCATTAAACATTAAAATAGCCACATCGATATAATTTCAGAATTATAGAAAACTAATTCTAATTTAAATTAACTCACGTGCTCAAGGCATTTACAGCTTGGCTCTGTGTGTCTTACTTCGTCTGTTCTCTCTGGGCGGCTGATCTTCAAATAGGCTGGTTTGATGCTCGCTATTTCTTTATATAAACCGCTACGCCTAAACACTCAACTTAGTCCGCGCTGCGCGGATTAATTTAGCCACTTAAATGACACTCGCGATTTTGCTTTACCAGGCATGAAAACACAGATATACACAACTATTTCTAGAGCAAAAACACCACTATCAAATATAACACACAACTATGCACCAAAACTAATTTTTAGGCGTTATTATGGCCTTTTCATCAATCTTGAAGAATTTACATCCCAGCATGCTTCGCGCACATCGAAAATATGGGCGATAAATGTGCCACTCACAATGAAGGGGGAAGCTGGGGTGTCTTCCCGTGAAGGGGTAAGCCGGGTGTCTTTCCGGCCCTATCACATATCTATCTATCTATCTATCTATCTATCTATCTATCTATCTATCTATCTATCTATCTATCTATCTATCTATCTATCTATCTATCTATCTATCTATCTATCTATCTATCTATCTGTCTGTCTGTCTGTCTGTCTGTCTGTCTGTCTGTCTGTCTGTCTGTCTGTCTGTCTGTCTGTCGGTCGGTCGGTCGGTCAGTTGGTCGGTCGATCTATTCATCCATCTATCCATCCATCCATCCATCCGTCTGTCTATCTATCTATCTATCTATCTATCTATCTATCTATCTATCTATCTATCTATCTATCTATCTATCTATCTATCTATCTATCTATCTATCTATCTAACTTCCTTTTCAGTCATTTCTGACTATAGGAGCGTACCCCCGAAGCACAGTCTCGGTGGCACGAGGTTGGGCATTTGAATAGAGAGATCAAACTGTTGCCTATGCAGCATGCCTCTAGTGGTGCGATCAGAGGAACGATGCAGTCTGAAACCAGAGTATTTAAATTTGCTATATCTCATGTCATACCCAGACTGTACCTACCGTTTATTTCTGTTGAATGTCTGCTCGCTTCCTTTGAGTTCAATGGACAGTTCTTTGACCAAGTCAGTGGAGTCGCTATAGGCACCAAGATGGGTCCCAGCTATGCCTGCCTCTTCACGGGCTACGTGGAGTATCAGGTGTGGCAGCAGTATCCTGGACCTTTTCCATTTATGTATCATAGATACATCGATGATGTCATAGGTCTTACTGATATGCCAGAGGCTGACCTTTCTAGGTTCATACACTTCATCAACAACTTCCACCCTGCGAGCAAATTCACCTCTCACATCTCCACTGTCTCTGTTAATTTTCTTGACATTGTTGTCACTATTGCCCCCACCTTAACACTTCGGTGACCTACAAACCCACTGATGCACGGTTACCTCTTGTACACTTCCTGTCATCCTCAAGCTTGTCGTGACTCCTTGCCTTTCTCACAACTTCTCCGCCTCCGTCGGTTATGCCATGACGATGATGACTTTTCATGCCGAGCCCAGGAAATGTTGGACTTCTTCCGCAGGAGACAGTATCCGGAGGATGTTCTTACCTCTGCCTTAGAGCGTGTTCTCCCTATCTCACGTCTAGAGGCCCTCAGCCCCCGCCACAAAACCTCCTCAGATAGAGTCAAGTTAATATTGACCTATCACCCTTACAGCGCTGCTGTTAAAAGGATCCTGTATCGCCACTTACCTCTCCTCCAAGCTGACCCAGTGGCACGGGAAGTGTTTAGTGAGCCACCCTTATTGGCATATAGACGGGATAAAAATTTTAGGGACCTCCTAGTCCACAGCCGTTTGAAAACTGTCGACGATGGCCATTTTGGTACCCAGCCATGTAACCGGACACGATGCAAGACATGCCAGTATGTAATCCAAGCACGCACTGTGACATTCTCTAAGGCCAAGTTCACCATTACCCAGGAATTCACATGCGAGTCACGTAACGTCATTTATGCTATTATATGCAAACGTTGCAATATTACTTACATCCGCCAAACGGGCACACGACTGGGTGACCGATTCTGCAGACCCCTCTACGACATCTCGCAGCTAAAATCCACACCTGTGGCCATCCACTTCAATGGCCGTGGCCACCATGGTGCCACTGACATCCAGGTGACAGCCATCAGATCCTGTTCATCGGACGCCAACAGTCGGTTCCGCCTGGAACAACGCCTCATCCATCTTATGGGTTGCCTCAAACCCAATGGTTTGAACACCCAGCATTATTTTGTCTGATGCGTCTTTTTCTAGCCCTAGTTCTATTATGACTGCGATCGCCCTGGACTTCCCATATTTTTTTTTTATTTTTTTTTATTTCATTATATATATATATATATATATATATATATATATATATATATATATATATATATATATATATATATATATATATATATATATATATATATATATATATATATATATATATATATATCTATATATATATATATATATATATATATATATATATATATATATATATGCCCAATGGGCTGATCACCCGTTGGCTTGTCACACCGATTACGGAAACAACGGCAGATGGATCTATTTGTTGTTGCCCTAAAGACGCCGCTAGGCGTGATGGGAAACTACAACAGAGAAAATCAATCTGCTGTTGCCCTTAAGACGCCACAAGGCGTGATGGCCTCTGACTGCTTGGTCGGTCTTTGGCTAAGGACGGAAGAAGAAGAAGATATATATATATATATATATATATATATATATATATATATATATATATATATATATATATATATATATATATATATATATATATATATATATATATATATATATATATATATATATATATATATATATATATATATATATATATACGAGGGAAGGTCAAAAAGTAATGCCTCTTATTTTTTATGTATGTAAATACTGCATCGGTGTGCAATTTGTAAATTTAGCAGGATTCCTCAAACACTCTTCTGCACTGTATAGCATTACCAACCTGTTTCAGTAACAGGTGGCACCACTGTAACAGTTTAAAAATGGCTGCCAAAGACGTTCGGTTAAAACAACGTTATGTCATAGAATTCCTCAATGCTGAAGGCCAGACCCCAATTCGCATCCACGAACGTTTGAAGAATGTTTATGGAGATTCAACAGTGGATGTTACCACTGTCCGACGTTGGGTACATAGTTGTGACGGAGCTGAAGTAGGTCAATCCTCAATGGCTGACGCAAAGCGGACTGACCGTCCGTCTACCGCAGTGACTCCACACAACATTCATCGAGTTGATGGCATCATTCGTGGTGACCGTCGGGTAACACTGGATGAACTTTCTTCCATGTTGTCCATTAGTAAAGGCAGTGTCCAGAACGTCATTAAAGACCTGGGTTATTCAAAAGTTTGTGCACGGTGGGTACCCAGAATGTTGACAGACAGACATAAAGAAACAAGGAAAACCATAGCCATCAACATCCTGCACAGTTACGAAACTGAAGGAGAAGAGTTTTTTATCGAATATTGTGACAGGTGATGAGACTTGGGTTCATTTTTTTGAACCAGAATCCAAGAGGCAGTCAATGGAATGGCATCACACAACATCGCTGACAAGAAAGAAGTTCAAAAGTTCACCATCTGTAGGGAAAGTTATGGCCTCCGTGTTTTGGGATGAGAAGGGTGCGATTCTTCTCGACTTCTTGGAACAGGGAAACATGGGGAATGCAGACCGTTACATTGAAAAACTTTGAAGAAGCTTAGAGGTCGTCTTCGGCGACTTTACCCATTAAAAGATCAGAGAACTGCACTACTGTTGCACGATAATGCCACGCCACACACCGCTAAACGCACCATTGATGCGATTGCAGAATTTAGCTGGACATTATTACCATATCCCCTTACAGTCCCGATCTTGCACCTTATGACTTCCATCTGTTTGGACCACTGAAGGAAGATCTTCGCGGACATCACTTTGAGGACACCAAGACCCTTAAACGCGCCGTACGCCAGTGGTTTAGGAAAAATGACACAAATTTTTACCGTGCGGGAATACATGCCCTTGTGAGAAGATGGACAAAAACTGTAACAAATAACGGAGACTACATTGAGAAATAAATTATTGAAGTTCAGACTTGGGGCTACATTTCAATGTGAATTTTATCTGTTTTCTTGCCTATTGAATGAAATTAAAAATTACGAGGCATTACCTTTTGACCGTCCCTCGTAAATATATATATATATATATATATATATATATATATATATATATATATATATATATATATATATATATATATATATATATATATATATATATATATATATATATATATATGTTTTCTCTTAATATGTATTACTTTTACCCCCACTCGGTTTTCCAGTCCTTGTTTTCATTATTTTTTTATTTATAGTTTCAATGTACTATTCACCTCCGGTTTCCGGTTAAGTAGCGGCCATTTTCGCTCCGACATGTGACACTATCAGGGAGTATTTATCTCTTATTCCTATAGTTGCATGTTTTCCATATAATTCTCACTTTCTTTCCCTTCTGTCTTTTGTTTGTCTGTCCCTGACGAAGGCTTGTGGCCGCAACGTAGGTTTCCTTGTCCTTTCTTTAGTAAGACGTATTACGTTTTGTGTTGTTGTTGGTTTTTTTTTACATTATACCTCATGTCATAACTGTGATATATATATATATATATATATATATATATATATATATATATATATATATATATATATATATATATATATATATATATATATATATATATATATATATTATATATATATATATATATATATATATATATATATATATATATATATATTATATATATATATATCTCATACTTACGTTTTAAACACATAAGAAGGGAAACCCGACGCCTGTAAACAGTAAATAAATATTACACACACGTAAAGATATGTTTTCAGGCACTCGTGAATAATAAAAAAGTATAAAACTAGACAATAGAAAAACAACAGACGTGAGTGTCTTACCGGGGAATCGAACCCAGGACCTTCCGTGCGGCACCCCCGCCTAGCTATGGAAGCGAATCACACTATCCTGTTGTTTTTCTATTGTCTAGTTTTATACTTCTTTATTATTCACGAGTGCCTAAAAACATACCTTTATGTGTGTGTAATATTTATTTACCTCATACTTAGCAGCGGAATGTGTTCTTTTAATCCCTCTAAAGTTGGTGGTGCGGCTTGGAGAGACCATTTGAGATTCTACCCACGTTACCAGCTCTACTAGTCTGTGGTTCGAAGCTTGAGATCGACGCGTAAAACCTACATCCCACGGGTGATGAAGATCACTGCATTGACCGGAAGAGGTTACCTTCAGAATCCTTTGGAGACGTGCCCTTGCCATAGAGACGAAGTGACGGAACCAGCAGCACCAACATTTCAGCAATTTGGAAGCTACGTTATAAGTTTAGCAGGCCACCTCAAAAGACTATATTTTCATCTCCCAAACTAAGATCAATGATGAACCATAATTTCTCATAATTACCATTTCATATTTATTTACATTTGTTTCAAAGTAATTGAGCATTATTTTGTATATGTTGATTTTGACAAATTCATAGTTGAATGAATCATTACAGAGAAAAAGGCATTTGTATGCTCCAGAACCTCTAGTATATATTCATATATATATATATATATATATATCTATATATATATATATATATATATATATATATATATACTGAAGCACATTAAAAACGCACCACTATTATATATACCGATGCCGAGAAGTTGGCAAAAAAAAAGTGTGGGAATGGATTTTCCCCGTGTTTGCCATGCGGTAGAGAGCGAATGGCTGCTGGAATGGAAAGTGCAAGATTCAACCCATGGGTGTGTGTACAGACTACATGAAAACGATGAAAGTTACACGTGCAACACGATTCTCAACAGCTATGACCCTGAAAATGTGTACGCGTTGTGGCAGTATACTCGGTATAAAAAGGCCGTTGAGACAAAACACCCAGTACATGTGCTTGAAATGCCACGACTATCTGAAAACGACCGCCAACGAGCCATTGGTATGTTGGAGACCGGAATGAGCTCGCGGGCCATTGCCAGAAGGATGAATTGCCACCACAGCACTATTGTACGTCTCAATGAACGTTACGGAACCACTGGCAGTGCCCGGGATAGACTTCGGAGTGGCCAACCACGAGTTACTACCCCTGCGCAAGATCGTCATATTGTGCTGAGTCACCTAAGGAATTGACTCTCCCGGCAAGTCAAACAGCAAGAGCAATAGTGGGTAGACATGGGCAAGTCTCCCGAATGACAGTCATACGACGACTCAGAGATACAGGCCTTACTGCAAGACGACCTTATGTTGGGCCAAACTTGACTCACAGACATCGTCAGCAGCGCCTGCAATGGGCAGAGCAACATATCAGATGGACTTAGACTGCAGTGGAATGCTGTCCTATTCACAGAAGAGAACAGATTGAACATATCCTTTGCAGATGGACGTATGCGGATTTAGCGACGGTGTGAAGAGCGCTTTGCAGATTGCTGTGTCAACCGATTTCGAGGTGGCAGTATTCACATTTGGGGAGGATTCAGTTTTCACCATCGCTTGCCTCTTCACGTCTTCCGTGGAAATGTTAATGCTGTGACATATCGAGATGAGGTTCTGGAAGCACTGGTTGCTCCTGCGTTCACAATTTATCCAGACTTGCAGCTTCTCCAGCAGGATAACGCACGTGCATTTTTTTGTATTTTTGGTTTTCTCCCTTGCCTGCACAGAATGCAATGAATTTCATAACAATCAAATGTACAAATTAATGACCAGCATGGATTCATAGGAAAATGAATAAAGATTCCAAATATGTAAACTTGTACACACTTATATTTACATTTCACACTCTGTTCTTGGATTATACAGGTGGTGCGTTTTTAATGTGCTTCAGTATATATATATATATGCAAATCTATATCGAGCTAATAAAAGGAATTTCACTGAATTAAATCAGCTGGGGGCTCGAACGAGCAAATCATTTATATCCATCTTCACTAAAGGCGGCGGGCCAGATACACAATTAACGTGCTAAGACTCATTCAGCATTGTTCTTGACTTCTGAAATATCTTGTGGCGGCTCCGTCGAGGTAGAAGCATCACTATCCTTCAATCTACAACTCTGCCAATAGTAACCTTGTGCGAAGGTAGACACCTTTGAAGACCCACATTAGATACTTTAGGTTTTGGCCACTGTAGAACCACTACTGCAGATCAAGGGGAGGCAACCCGTGACAGCCTGAATATTCCGCTTTCCACTTCTTTCTGTATCTGCTTCAAATAAATCTCTTAGCCTCTTCATAAGTTATGCTTGTTTCAGGCTGAGGTAGCTTTCCACTTTTCTTTTCCAATTTGTCAGCATCTTCATTACCAGGGATTTTGCAATTTTACGGGATTCTCTGTATCACAACTCTAATGTATCGCTGACTTGGTTTGTAGAGTATTTCTCTTAGGTCATTTAGTAGTTTGAAGAAACACATTGATTTGAAAGGCACATTACCATTCACCATGCGACGCCCGCGCCCTCGAATACGAAACACAATATGTAGTCGCATTTCCGAAGGGCAACTTTATTATTAGTCATTTACATGTGAATCTAGGAATCTTATTTATGCTATTACCTGTAAAGAATTCTACATTACCTATGTTGGTGAAAGTGGCAGACGTTTGGCAGATAGATTCCGCGAGCACTTAAATGATACTTATCACAGGGAACGTAAACCTGTAGCCTTTCCTTTCAATAGCCCAGACCATTCCGGTTACTGTGGAATTCCATGTAACTGGCATCCGTTCCTGCTTTTGTGGTGATCCTACATGCTTTTCTCTAAAGAATCGTCTCATTTTCAAAATGGGTTGCATTTCGCCAGATGGTCTAAATGTCTAACATCATTTCGCTTGACTCATTCATTGGCTTTCCTCTATTTTAGACTTCTTTTTTTCATCCGTCGCTTCTTCACAATCTTTCTTTTAAGAAGTTTCTGAATCATTTCGTGCTCCATTTGTGTATTTTTATGACGTCACTTTCATTTGTGCTGATTGACGCCATTGTTATTAGTGTTCATAGCTTCCCCTGGTCGTTTTGCGAAGATTATCATAGCAGGACTTTTTGTTTTGTTATTCCATGTTCTGCTTTTGATTTTCGATGATTGTTGAATTTCTTGTGTTTATAATTTTTTGTCTTCGGTTTTGTATTTTCCTTGCTTTATTATTGCTCTCCACCTGTGTTGTTACATTTCGTATATATTACGCGTTTGCAGTGTCTATAATATTTTTCTTTAACCTGTCTATATTTCTTGTTGCCTGTTTGTAACTGCAGCTGACGAAGGGTAAAACCCGAAACGTCTCGTGTTTCCCGTGTACCGTTAATTTGTAAAACTGATTCAGTACCGTTTTATTTGTTAATATATATTTATTTACTTACACTACAGTCGCAGTTCATTATTCTCCATTATTTAAACCCTTACGTTAATGGAGTTATTGCCACATTATTTCTACCTGATCCACATTGTTTTAGTTACTACATAAAATCAGTTGGTTCAATGTGGGTTTGACGGTATTGTCTCCCCTGCTCCACAGTAGTGTCAAACAATGCCAAACTTTGAGTATAATGATAAGGGTGTTCAAAGGTATCAACCTTCGCTCAAGATTACTCTTGGCAGAGAAAAAAATAGAAAAAAATGATGCTTCTATTTAAGGAAGCCTCACAGGATTTTAAAGAAAAGCAAGCATTACAACTGAGATCATCTAAGCTGTAATGAACTTATTTTCCGGAACCTTCTGTGAGGTAATATTTTTCGCTTGCATTTCTGAGCCCCTCGCTGAAGGTGATTCAGCAACTATTAATCTAATAACTCTATCTGGTTATGTGTTTAAAACAATATGAGTCATACGAGTGCATACATACACTTCTCTCAATAGTGATTAATCTAACTATAGCTTTACGGTTGTGGTGAAATTACAGTGATGCAACGCTAAAATTCCTCCATTTATAAAGATAACAGTTAAAATGAAATGTAGGGATAAAATTTGGATAAGATACGCTGCTACTTCTTCGCCCACGCCAGCGTTTTCTAGTGTCATTGAAAACCAACTAGTTTATAACATGAAGACTAACGGCCTATCCTTTTAGACGGGGTAGAAACGGAGATAAAAGGAAAAAATGATGCGGTCTGCACACGTGTTTGAATCTAAAGCCTAGAAGACGCAATTTGTAGTTTTAAAGAAAAAATTACGCCACTAGTTGACACAATGTAAGAAAATGAACACGAAAAACGACCTTAGCTCTTGTCAGAAACAGACGTATCTTGGACGTTCTACGGTAAATAGTCGTTTTAATTTGAATATAGCGGCAAACGCCGTGAACGAGTAGTAAAAACAAATTTCAAGACTAACAAGTAAAAAAATTATGTATTTTCTTAATAATAAGTTTAGAAGAATAAAAATTAGCTAGTTTGATAGTCCATCTTTCCCTGAGAAATAATATACTTTTAATTACAAAGACGGACAGATAACACGGAAGATATTGACGAAAGACTGTATTGTTCAATACAGACGAGCAGACAGTTATTTGTGCATACTTCTCACAAAAGTTACTTTTGACACGTCCTTGAGACTAACGCAGAAAAACAAATTACATGTGGACAAGGGGCAGACAAGGAGGGTAGAAGCTAAAAATAACTTAGCATAGAAATCTTATACGTAAGTGAGACAAAATTTTGTGTAGTTTTTTTTGTAGTTTGGTCCAAAACCAAGTGTAATTTTGGGAAAACCCAAGTTCGGACGGACGGACCGACAGAAGTACATTTCACACTAGACCGAAACTGGACTAAAATTGGACATTTAAGTTTAAGTATTTAAAATGTAGAGGGGAAGTACTCTGATTGGACGAAAGATTAATATTGTTGACAAAAATTAGCCGGCAAGTGCCATTTGTTGAAGACTGTCCACAGCAACAGGTCGTTGATGCTTAGAACTGTGACGCCCAGTAGAGATAGATAATATTTCAAGTGGGACGCCATAGTATAGCCAGCAGCTCAGCTGAGTTTGTGCTAGTACAACGTATCTGTGTGTTTTCATTTGAATTGTGAGTTTCTTTGTCTGGCACTGTGCTAGTGCCAGATGCTCTGAAGAGATCAAACGGTGGATGACTAGAAGCCTATTAATTTACCTCAGCAACTGTGAGGAGTAGCCTATCATTTTACCTCAGCAACTGTGAGGAGTAGCCTATCATTTTACCTCAGCAACTGTGAGGAGTGGGCCAAGTGAACATCTTTACTACATCGACACAGGCCAGTTAAGTATTGAAGACCTGGCCTGCTGCTGATTCATCAATATAAATAAATAAATTTAAAAAACACTGTGAATAAAAAACTTTGCCACTATGTACCCCTGTTAAAAAACCAATGAACAGTATAACAAGAACTAGGCATGATGATACTACCACGACCCGTCATCCAGTACTAGTTTTCCAAAGACTCTGTAGTTAGTATCCATATTAACAAATTTCACTTATATATCTATGTACACATTTTTTTATGTGATCATTCAATTATATGCTCTTTGATTGATATAAATTCATCTTGATTCACACGTCCTGACCATAAGAAAACTTGGCTCAGGACTAAATAAAGTTTAAAAAATTGTAAATTTTAAATTTCAACACAGTGTTAATTTACTTGATCATAGAGCTTAGTATTAGACCTAGTGTTTATATGTGTGTGTCAGTGTACTTAATTACCTGCACACCACACTTCAATACCCTAGACAATAAACGTAGCTAACATACATAATAGCAGAATAAGTCTGTTTGAGGTCATAGGTGGTAGCAGAAAGGTATCCTGTAAAACTCACATAAACTTTAATCTTCAGGGACCTTCACAGCTGACCTCATTCAGTACACTAGGTAACATAGCAACCGCACTTAATAACATCAAAACCACCACATATATTGGGTAGCTCGTGTCCCGGGATTTAAATTTATCAAGTATATAAGGGTCTCCTGTTCCGGGAATTAAACTATTGAGGTATAAGCTTGTATAAATTCAACAGTGTCCCTAAAATTAAAAGTAATATTTAAGGCGGAAAGTAAAAGTCTTCACAGCCAGTGATAATTAATTAATTAGTGTTACTTTGGTAATTAGATTTGGTAATCTATCTTATACATTATTAAAGTGTGTGATACAGTATGGCAGATCTAGCCAAATTCAGATCGGCTGCTGTGCTGACTGCTAAGGAGAAGAACATGGAGGGTCAGGCTTTGATCCAATATGTAACTTCAGAATGCGACAAGTATATTGAAAGGGAAGATAGGAGGTTAGTTTAAGAGAAGAGGTTACAAATTGAGGCTGACAAAGAACGTAAGAGGCTGCAGATTGAGGCTGACAAAGAGGCTAAGGCATTAGAGGCAGATAGGGTGGCTGAAATAAAGCGGCTCCAATTGGAAGAGAAGAAATTAGAAGCAGAGGAAAGAAGATTAGCTACAGAAAGAGAGGAAAAGAGACAGTCTACAGAAAGAGAGGAAAAAAGATTTACTGCCGAGAGGGAAGCAGAAGATAGGAGATTGCAGAGGGAGCACGAATTACGACTAAGGTAGTTGGAAGTACAAGGCCACGCTCCTGAAAATGGTGCCAGCCCCTTTCCCTCCGATGCCACGGTTAGTCAGGGAGCCTCAACCTCAGCTATGGGTTTTCATTTAGACCATTTTGTTGAGAAAGATGATGACATAGAAGGGTATCTAGGTAGATTTGAACTTTTGGCTACCACGTATGGGTTAGAGAGAGAGAGAGAGGTGGAGCCTTAAGTTATCCCAGGGGCTTAGGGGTACTTCTTATGAAGTTTTTGCTAAAATGAATAGAGACGATGATAAGGTCTAATTTTCGGTCACCAGATTGATAAAGCTTCTTTCTTGCACCAGATTGACATGGACTGTTTTTTTGTGATATTGCTCGTCCAGTCACAATGTTCTGTAAATGGGTCAGGTTACCGACTGTCGGGGCCCTGACAAGGTGTACTGTTAGGTGCGTATATTCTGATGTAGTGAGTGAGAGTGAACATCAATAATGACAAACGCGAATGGATGACAGTTCAACAGGTGCACAGGACACTCACTCCAATCACAGGCGGAAGTCAAGGATGGCTGGACTACTGTGGTCGTTTCATACTGTTTAATAGGACGTACACACTTAGACAATACGAGCATCGTTACAGGAACACAGGTCGACATAAATAGCATATTGTTGATCAATGGTCTACCATCATAAGTTAGCATTCATGTTGAATAACATTGCAATGGAACATCTGTAGACAAGCACTTAGATTTCCACTCTTTGTCAATACAATCATCAGGCCTTACTGACCAAGCATGTCAGTTAATAAATACTGTTCAAACATGACTCCTAAACAGGACCTCTTTTCTAGCGAAGATTCCTTTAGGTAAAGTTCAGCAAATCTATGTGAAGACAATATTAACCCACCAGTATTGGGTTTTCTTTATAGCTGTGATCTCTTAATCATCACCGGATAATAGGGGGCGTCCCCGTTCTCTGATTGATGATCGACAAAAAGTTAGGGTCCAAAATGGCTTCTGGTTCCCTGTTGAGCATCGCTCACTATACAGATGTATAGCAAATCTTCAATAGAAGCTTTGTTCATAAACACAAATGTTTTTACTGGTATCAGCATATTCTGTCCTCATAATTGCTGCATATAAACATATTCGGTGCTGCTAGATAACATGTCGTCCCGACATATTAGACATAGGTGAATTCATATATACATCTGCCCATTTGAGCCTAGGAATGAAAGAGTTCAGTGAACAGTTCTTTTACCTTGGCATAGGAAATACACTAGCAAACACAAACGCTCTCCTGGCGTTACTGAATCAACACTGGGGAACTCATAGACTTCACAATCCTAGAAGAAACTATCTTCGTTCCCATAATAAATCATAGAGATCACAGACTTTGGACAGGTCTAAAGCCATGACATCCCGCCAGGCGCCTTCATCACCGAAGCACTGCCTAGCGTATCTTCATGCGCCGAAAGTGCCTGACCCCAAAGTACAGTAAAAGGAAAATAATCCGACATAGACATACAAAGATAACACGATATAAGACCGAATCGTCTCGAACAGACAAGGAGTAAACATAGATTCGGATCATAAACATCCCTGCATAAACCTAAACAAGAATAATCTGTTTCTGGCTATACCAGACACAAAATATGACATAAGTCTAGATTCATACGCCAAGTTCGATATTCAGGAAAGATACAAGAACAGATAACTCATAGAATGAATACACATCGCCTAATCTGAGTTATGTCCCTTAGCCTAAGAATCGTGAATTCAAAGATAAATATATTTTTATCAGACAAATAAATACATTTTTCATTTGTATGCGTACCCACAGTAATCTGTGCGTCACACAAAAGAATATGTGCGCAACAGACGACCAAGACAATTATGACATGCTAAAGCAGGCTCTGTTATTAAGATATGAAAAGAATGGTGAATTTTATCGTAAGAAGTTTAGAAATGCCAAGCTTTTGTCTGGAGAGACATACCACCAATTCTCTGCCAGACTGGAAACCTATTTGGAGAAATGGACTGCTCTGGGGAAGACCCAAGATCTCAAAGAAATGATCATGATAGAGCAATTAAGAGAGTCCATGGCTCCAGACCTGAGAAAATTTCTCATGGAACAAGGTGCAGAGAGGTTGGGGGAGGTACTGAATGTCGCTGAGAGGTATCAAGCAGCCCAGGCAGAGGTAGCTGGCACTAAAAAGAAACATATAGAGAATTTTAAGGCCACACAGCACTTTAATAAATTTGATACCAGAGAACAAGGTAACAAAGGTAGGACAAACTTTGATAGGCCACGCAATGATTATCGTGATAAAAACTCACAGTTCAATGACCAAAAATATAATGAAAGAAAACCGTTTAACCAACGAAAGAGGTGGTGTAAATGGTGTAAGAAGGACAACCATAACACCGAATTTTGTAAAAGGAAACCTTCTAACATTGCTGCAATGAAATCGGGGAACCAGAGATTAAAGGTTAAACCTAATGGACAGCAGGAACCTTATCACCCCCCCCCCCCAGTTTGTGAGGATGTTATTTGTAACGGGGTCACCATAAGGTGCCTATATGATACAGGTTTGGATTATGATTCAGTTGTGAAGGCTAGCCTAGTGGACATAAGTCAGTATTGTAGTGAAATTGACAGAGATACAACGGTAAAATACCTCCAAAGATAACATTTAAGGATAAAAACATAATGCGTAGGCTGCGAATAGTACATGATCGCCTAGACCGCGGGTCATCATCCTCCATAATAATTGACTTGCTAGACAGGAGGGGAACGGCGGATCAAAAAGGAAAAAAATATGACTGGAAAGATTGCGTGAGACTAGAAAGGCTAAGGAGACGCAATTGGGGGGGGGGGGGGGGGGGGGGGAAGGGGGGGGGGGGTGGGGGGGGGGGGCGCCACAGTCATTTATTTGACGCTTTTGCAATACCAAGCCCTTGATTTAAATTCAGCGGCTAAAACGCAGATGTTTGGAATATTACAAAATTTAAAAAGTACTTTTTTCTTAATATTAATGTTAGGAATATAAAAATTAGCTGGCCGGATGGCCCATTCTGAGCAGTGAACTAATATGTTCTTAATTTTACAGACGGATAGATAATATTGAAGATAATGACAAAAGACAGTGTTGTTCACATCATCGACAGACTGTATTGAATCTAAAAGTGTCGCTAATTGCACAAAAAAAAACACGACCTCGAGACGCAGGTGTTCAAATCTACTTAGTATGGAAGAGACGGGATATTGTGGTGGCTGTGTCTAAAAATAACTTTTAACGACAAAAATTTGGAGGGGAGAGAAAGGTTGGTTCAAAAATCAAGTACATTTTTGTAGAAACGCAAGTAGAGACGGACAGACTAACAGATAAACATCCATACTTGACTGAAGCATGACTGAAATGACTTTAGTGTAGGAAATTTGAAATTCAAAAAAACCTAGGCAGTGATTGGCCACAGACAAGCATATTGTCGGCGCTTAGACGCGGATTTGGGGTCATTTCTCAATAGTTGTTCAGTGATAGACACAGATTTTAAAGTGTGGTGATTTCCATATGAAAGAAAGTGAAAGAAGTTTAGGGACGCCATACTATAGCCAGCAGCTCAGCTGAGTTTTGCTAGCAATTCTGTGTTATTTATTCATAATCTGGTAAGATTGAAATTATTTCTTTATATATTTTGAATATTGTTTCATGTTTGAGTGATTTGATACTGCCATATCGAAATCTAGCCTTACAAACAAGTAGGGATTTGCTCTAGACCCCCCGCCCAAGTCAGGGTCTAGGGACCAACAATATACATAAACTCCAGCAAGGGTTAGGCAAGACAGATCAAGTGTTGAGAATAATGAAACATATTACCTATCCTCTTTTAGGGCAGAAAACTAATAAATATTTTTCAGAATCTATAGTCTGGGAGGATCTATCTGATGTAAAACCACCATGGTAAATGTGCTGTTTGGTCAGAGAGATCTGACCTGTCTGTATGATGTGGTTGTTGTGTCAGTGTTGTGTCCAGACGTGGGTAGAGAATAGATTTTGACACATGGCCCATACTTTGATTGCAGAGCTGTGAGTTTCTGTTGTCAACAAAGCAGTGTCTATTCAGTTGGTGACTTTACTCGAGTGTATCGGTGCAGTACTTGTGACAGAGACCACCATTATTGCCCGCCAGCACGGAGAGGTGGGACCACCTGATTTCAGCACCAGAGCTACAACTACAAGATGAGTGAGCCTCTGGTCTGCTGGACATTCACCAACGCTTTGTAGTTACTAATATCCCCATAAAAATTCCCACCATTTTCTGGACACTGTGTAGTCAATATAGACAGGTGTGATGAGGCCACCCCAACAGCACAAACATTAACTATCCTCCCAAGTAGATGACTACTAGAACATTTTAATAAAACTAACTAGTATAGTACATATATATGTACACTATTGCATTTATGATATAATATTCCATGCATTTCTTTCATAATCTCTAAATCCTTTTAAGTTCTGGTCAACCTAAAAAAATTGATCCAGAACAAAATAAATGTAATATAATTTTATCAAAAAAATTTTACACACGTGAGTTAGTTCAGTGTATTTTAACATTTATTAATATTATTAGTCTTGTTAAATATCTGTGGGTATATCTATAACCTATTACACCACACTACATATCATAACCCTAGACACTTTACGTAGCCACATTCATTAAAAAAAATTAAGTGTGAGGTCGTAGTGGTAGCAAGAAAGGCCTTCTGACAATTCTCAACTACATTTTATCTCAGGAGCCTTCACAGCTGGCCTCATACAATTACATTTAGTAATATCACCATCATACAATACCATCAACACCACTACATAAATTGGGGTCTTGTCCAGGGATAATTAGCCCAACAGTAATATTAGGATCTCCTGGTGGGAGAAATAAAAGTAGGGAAATAAATTGTAAAATTCCCTTTAAAATTAAAAGTGTCCCTGCAGATAAAAGTTGGTGAATCTTCACAGCCAGTAATAATTAATTAGTTAACTGGTTAGTTAGAATTGGTTAGACTATAGTCATAAGAAGTACTTAGTGTATTTACTGGTTAGAGATTTATCTTGTATATTATTATATTGTCTAAAAAGTATGGCGGAGCTGGCAAAATTTAGATCAGCTGCTGTGCTCACCGCGAAGGAGATGGGAATGGATGGTCAAATTTTAATTCAATACGTAACGGCTGAATGTGATAAATATATTGAACGGGAAGAAAGGAGATTAGAAAAAGAGGCTGAAAGAAAATTGGAGTCTGACAGGTTGGTTGAAGAGAAGTTAGAGGCTGAGACTAAGAGGCTGCAAATTGAGGCAGAAGAAAAACGACAGCAAAGGGAGGCAGAAGATAGAAGGTTGCAAAGGGAGCACGAATTACGACTAAGGGAGCTGGAATTACAAGGCCAGGCTCCTGAAAATGGTGCCAGCCCTTTTGCCTCAGATGCTACGCCCAGTCTGGGAGCCTCAAACTCAGCTATGGGGTTTCATTTAGACCATTTTGTTGAAAAAGACGATGACATAGAGGGGTACCTAGGACGTTTTGAGTTATTAGCTACTACCTATGGGTTAGAGAGAGAGAGAGGTGGAGCTTAAAGCTATCACAAGGATTGAGAGGTACTTCTTATGAAGTATTTGCCAAAATGAACAGGGAAGACCAAGACAATTATGACATGTTAAAGCAGGCTTTGTTATTAAGGTACGAGAAGAATGGTGAATTTTATCGTAAGAAATTTAGAAATGCCAAACTGTTGTCTGGGGAGACATACCACCAATTCTCTGCTAGACTAGAAACCTATTTGGAGAAATGGACGGCTCTGGGGAAGACCCAAGATCTTAAAGAAATGATCATGATTGAGCAATTGAGAGAGTCCATGGCTCCAGACATGAGAAAATTTCTCATGGAACAAGGTGCAGAGAAGTTGGGGGAAATTTTAAATGTTGCTGAGAGGTATCAGGCAGCCCAGGCAGAGGTAAGTGGTGCTAAAAAGAAGCACATAGACAATTTTAAAGCTCCACAGCAATTTAATAAATTTGATAATAGAGAGCAGGGAAATAAAGGTAGGACAAACTTTGAGCGGCCAAGAAATGACTATCGCGACAGAAACTCACAGTTCAATGACCAAAAGTTCAATGAAAGAAAACCGTTGAACCAAGGAAAAAGATGGTGTAAATGGTGCAAGAAGGATAACCATAACACCGAATTTTGTAGAAGGAAACCTTCAAACATTGCTGCAATGAAGTCGGGGACGCAAAGATTAAAGGTTAATCCTAAGGGACAACAGGAACCTTATCACCCCCCAGTTTGTGAGGATGTTATTTGTAATGGGGTCACCATAAGGTGCCTTTATGATACAGGTTTGGATTATGATTCAGTTGTGAAGTCTAGCCTAGTGGACCCAAGTCAGTATACCACAGAAACAGTGGAAATACAAGGGGCGACTAAGGACATACCACTCATGACACTTCCCATCGCAAGGATAACGGTGAAAACTCGCTATGTGGAAGGAGAAATCAGAGCAGCAGTGATAGATGAACCAATCTACCCTCTGATATTGGGGTGTAGATACGTCTTCTTGGGGAACCCCGAGAAACCTGTGATCATGGCGACAGTGCAGACCAGGTCACAGAAGAAGGAGGAAGAAGGTGAACCTATAAATGCTCATCCAGAGGAGATGAGGAAGGCGCAGGCTGAGGATAGGACACTCAAGCCCTGTTTTAAAAAATTGCCCAAATGCCACACACCTCCGAGCAAGGGGGAATATTTCATGAAGAACAAACTATTATACAGGAAGACAGGAACTAGATCCACTGGTCACGGACAGTTAGTTCTTCCCAAGATATATAGGGCAAACTTAATAAGGAGCTTACATGTTGGAAAAGATGGTGACCATGAGAAAGTCGGTACCATCTGCCAAAAGATTGCTCGAAAATACTATTGGCCCGACGTAAATGTCGATGTTGAAAACTTTGTAGAAGCATGTGGCGTATTTCATGAGGGAACACCCACAAAGGGAAAATATGTGCAGGACCTAGAAACGCCACGGGGCAACTTTAGGCCTGAAAGAAAAACTAATTATACTCGGGTAGACAAAGTGGAATGGGAGCCCCCTTTTCACACCCAGTCTTCACTTGAATGGATTAACATGGCCACTATGCGAAGAGTACAAAGAAGAAATTTTACCCAGGATAGGATGACAATCCCTCGGTCAGACTTATATAAACTGGAAGAACAGACAAGAGAGCGAAGATCTCTCATAAACAATCTTAAGTGGGGAGACAAAACCCAGAGAAAAATTGGTAGTGGTCGATTTGTGAGTGATGATTCTAGGAAGAAAAGTCCTCATTATAAAGCTTCTAATGGACGGGACCCGATGGGTTCCATGAAAAATAAGTATGATAAATTAAAGATCCAGATGTAACCCTATTAAGGACCTGGACAGATGAGAAGGCGGAAGAGACTGTTACCTCATCTTATCAATATGTGAACGAACTGACCAATCGTTTGAAAGCTGGATGGAAACTGGCAAATGATAATTTGAAGCAAGCCAGGAAGAAACATGCAGCATATTTTAATAGGAAGGCAAAGGACAGGGAACTGGCAGTCGGAGAGAAGGTGCTGCTTCTACTACCCGGAAGCCAGAATAAATTACAAATTGGTTGGCAAGGTCCATATACGGTTCTAGAGAAGGTGTCTAGAACAAACTATAAAATTGACAAAAAGGGGAAGGAAAAAGTTTATCATGTAAACCTGTTAAAGAAGTATCTGGACAGACCACTCCAGGAAAGCACCCCCTTATTGACCTTGGCTATTGCAACCCAGATGCAAAAAGAACCACTCACCTCACATGAATACCCATTACATCCTTGTGAAACCGCAGCACAGGTAAAAGTCAGTAAGCACCTGACTAAAAACCAGAGGGAGAGAGTTCAACAGGTTCTGGAGGAACATACAGATGTATTAACAGATAAACCAGGCCATACAAATTTGCTACAGTATGACATGAAACTGGTAGACTCAAACCCAATCTGTATGAGAGCCTATTCTATTCCGTTCGCGAAGGAGAAGGCATTGAAGGAAGAAATAGAGTATTTGTTGAAGGAGGGGATTATTTCGCACAGTGAATCATCTTTTAGTTCTAGTGTCGTTTTGTTGAGAAAACCGTCTGGGGAACACAGACTGTGCATAGATTACAGGAAACTGAATGCTGTCACAGAAGGACAAGTGGATCCATTACCAGACACAAAACAGTTATTTGCCAGACTGAACAAGGCAAAATACTTTTCAAAAGTGGATCTTAGTAAAGGCTATTACCAGATCCCAGTGAAGCCTGAAGTGAGACCTTATTTGGCTTTTAGCACTTCGGATGGACATTATGAATTCAATATGCTACCATTCGGACTGAAAAATGCTCCGAGTGTGTTTTCAAGGATGATGCGCAAATTGTTGGATCCCCTGAATAACCCATGTATCACAAATTTCATGGATGATATTCTCGTCGCCACCGAGACATTTGAAGAACACATTGAAGCTCTGGAGATGTTGTTTGATAGACTTCGGGAGGCGAACTTAACTGCTAGGCCAACAAAATGTTGTATTGGATGCAAAGAGTTGGAATTCTTGGGACACACTGTATATCAGGGTAATATGACCCCTGATCCTAAGAATTTGGAAAAACTGCAGAGAGCACCTAGGCCGCAAACAAAAAAGGACGTGCGATCATTTGTGTCGTTATGCGGATTTTATCAGAAATACATCAAGAATTTTAACGCTATTTGTGCTCCTCTGACTGATCTGACTCGCAAGGGACTTCCAGATAAAATTATTTGGACTGCACAATGTGAACTAGCGTTCCAAGAGTTAAAAGAAAAACTCACTAGCAAGCCTATTCTCAAACTGCCTGATTTGACACAGGACTTTGTCTTAAGAACCGATGCAAGTAATGTAGGACTCGGAGGGGCTTTGTTGCAAAGATCATCTTCACCTGATGGGGAACTGAAACCAGTCGCTTATGCAAGCCGCAAATTGAATAAGGCGGAACAAGGATACTCCACAAGCGAAAAAGAATGTTTAGCGTTAATCTGGGCAATAAAGAAGTTTCAAATCTATCTGTATGGTAGGACTTTTGTGGTGGAGACGGACCATCAGCCTCTCGTATTTTTATCTCAGGCTAAGCATGAAAACGCAAGATTGCTGAGGTGGTCTTTATTGCTTCAACCTTATCAGTTCAGTATCCAATATATCCCAGGCAAATTGAATGTCGGTGCAGATTTCCTCAGTCGGCACCCCTGTGATCAAAATTAGAGTAGTGGCAGACGTGAGGAGTAATTTTACCTATGTGTATCGCTGGTGTTGGAACTTGCCATAGGCATGTTTTCAAGTGGGGAGATGTGTAGTGAAATTGACAGAGATACAACGGTAAAATACCTCCAAAGATAACATTTAAGGATAAAAACATAATGCGTAGGCTGCGAATAGTACATGATCGCCTAGACCGCGGGTCATCATCCTCCATAATAATTGACTTGCTAGACAGGAGGGGAACGGCGGATCAAAAAGGAAAAAAATATGACTGGAAAGATTGCGTGAGACTAGAAAGGCTAAGGAGACGCAATTGGGGGGGGGGGGGGGGAAGGGAGAAAAGTCACGTTTCCCAAGTTGACATAAAAAGTAAGCAACTCGACAGAAGGGACCATAGATATGTTACGCCACAGTCATTTATTGGACGCTTTTGCAATACCAAGCCCTTGATTTGAATTCAGCGGCTAAAACGCAGATGTTTGGAATATTACAAAATTTAAAAAGTACTTTTTTCTTAATATTAATGTTAGGAATATAAAAATTAGCTGGCCGGATGGCCCATTCTGAGCAGTGAACTAATATGTTCTTAATTTTACAGACGGATAGATAATATTGAAGATAATGACAAAAGACAGTGTTGTTCACATCATCGACAGACTGTATTGAATCTAAAAGTGTCGCTAATTGCACAAAAAAAACACGACCTCGAGACGCAGGTGTTCAAATCTACTTAGTATGGAAGAGACGGGATATTGTGGTGGCTGTGTCTAAAAATAACTTTTAACGACAAAAATTTGGAGGGGAGAGAAAGGTTGGTTCAAAAATCAAGTACATTTTTGTAGAAACGCAAGTAGAGACGGACAGACTAACAGATAAACATCCATACTTGACTGAAGCATGACTGAAATGACTTTAGTGTAGGAAATTTGAAATTCAAAAAAAACCTAGGCAGTGATTGGCCACAGACAAGCATATTGTCGGCGCTTAGACGCGGATTTGGGGTCATTTCTCAATAGTTGTTCAGTGATAGACACAGATTTTAAAGTGTGGTGATTTCCATATGAAAGAAAGTGAAAGAAGTTTAGGGACGCCATACTATAGCCAGCAGCTCAGCTGAGTTTTGCTAGCAATTCTGTGTTATTTATTCATAATCTGGTAAGATTGAAATTATTTCCTTATATATTTTGAATATTGTTTCATGTTTGAGTGATTTGATACTGCCATATCGAAATCTAGCCTTACAAACAAGTAGGGATTTGCTCTAGACCCCCCGCCCAAGTCAGGGTCTAGGGACCAACAATATACATAAACTCCAGCAAGGGTTAGGCAAGACAGATCAAGTGTTGAGAATAATGAAACATATTACCTATCCTCTTTTAGGGCAGAAAACTAATAAATATTTTTCAGAATCTATAGTCTGGGAGGATCTATCTGATGTAAAACCACCATGGTAAATGTGCTGTTTGGTCAGAGAGATCTGACCTGTCTGTATGATGTGGTTGTTGTGTCAGTGTTGTGTCCAGACGTGGGTAGAGAATAGATTTTGACACATGGCCCATACTTTGATTGCAGAGCTGTGAGTTTCTGTTGTCAACAAAGCAGTGTCTATTCAGTTGGTGACTTTACTCGAGTGTATCGGTGCAGTACTTGTGACAGAGACCACCATTATTGCCCGCCAGCACGGAGAGGTGGGACCACCTGATTTCAGCACCAGAGCTACAACTACAAGATGAGTGAGCCTCTGGTCTGCTGGACATTCACCAACGCTTTGTAGTTACTAATATCCCCATAAAAATTCCCACCATTTTCTGGACACTGTGTAGTCAATATAGACAGGTGTGATGAGGCCACCCCAACAGCACAAACATTAACTATCCTCCCAAGTAGATGACTACTAGAACATTTTAATAAAACTAACTAGTATAGTACATATATATGTACACTATTGCATTTATGATATAATATTCCATGCATTTCTTTCATAATCTCTAAATCCTTTTAAGTTCTGGTCAACCTAAAAAATTGATCCAGAACAAAATAAAGTAATATAATTTTATCAAAAAATTTTACACACGTGAGTTAGTTCAGTGTATTTTAACATTTATTAATATTATTAGTCTTGTTAAATATCTGTGGGTATATCTATAACCTATTACACCACACTACATATCATAACCCTAGACACTTTACGTAGCCACATTCATTAAAAAAAAATAAGTGTGAGGTCGTAGTGGTAGCAAGAAAGGCCTTCTGACAATTCACAACTACATTTTATCTCAGGAGCCTTCACAGCTGGCCTCATACAATTACATTTAGTAATATCACCATCATATAATACCATCAACACCCACTACAAAGGAGAAACCAGAGCAGCAGTGATAGATGAACCAATCTACCCTCTGATATTGGGGTGTAGATACGTCTTCTTGGGGAATCCCGAGAGACCTGTGATCATGGCGACAGTGCAGACCAGGTCACAGTCAAAGGAAGAAGAAGGTGAACCTATAAATGCTCATCCAGAAGAGATGAGGAAGGCGCAGGCTGAGGATAGGACACTCAAGCCATGTTTTAAGAAATTGCCCAAATGCCACACACCTCCAAGCAAGGGAGAGTACTTTATGAAGAACAAATTGATCTACAGGAAGACCGGAACTAGATCCACTGGTCACGGACAGTTGGTTCTTCCCAAGGCATATAGGGCAAATTTAATAAGGAGCTTACATGTTGGAAAAGATGGTGACCATGAGAAAATAAGTACCATCTGCCAAAAGGTTGCTCGAAAATACTATTGGCCCGACGTAAATGTCGATATTGAGAACTTTGTAGAAGCATGTGGCGTATTTCATGAGGGAACACCCACAAAGGGAAAACATGAGCAGGACCTAGAAACGCCACGGGGCAAACTTAGGCCTGGAAGGAAAAATAATTATAATAAAGTAGACAAAGTGGAATGGGAGCCCCCTTTTCACACCCAGTCTTCACTTGAATGTATTAACATGGCCACTATGCGACGAGTACAAAGAGTAATTTTACCCCAGAATAAGCTGACAATCCCTCGGTCAGAATTATATAAACTGGAGGAAACTAAAAGAGAGCGAAGATCTCTCACAAGTAATCTAAAGTGGGGAGACAACCCCAAGAAAAAAATTGGTAGTGGTCGATTTGTGAGTGATGATTCTAGGAAGAAAAGTCCTCACTACAGTGCTTCTAATGGAAAGGACCGGACGGGTGCCATGAAAAATAAGTATGAAAATTTAAAAGTCCATATGTAAATTATTGAGGACCTGGACAGATGAGAAGGCAGAAGAGACTGTTATCTCATCATATCAATATGTGAACGAGCTGACCACTCGTCTGAAAGCTGGATGGAAACTGGCAAATGATAATTTGAGACAAGCCAGGAAGAAACATGCAGCTTATTTTAATAGGAAAGCAAAGGACAGAGAATTAGCTGTGGGAGAGAAAGTGCTTCTTCTACTACCCGGCAGCCCTAATAATTTGCAAATTGGATGGCAAGGTCCATATACGGTTCTAGAGAAGGTGTCTAGAACAAACTATAAAATTGACAAAAAGGGGAAGGAGAAAATATATCATGTGAACCTTTTAAAGAAGTATCTGGACAGACAAATCCAGGAAGGCACCCCTTTACTGACCTTGGCTATTGCAACTGAAATGAAAAAGGAACCACTCACCTCACATGAATACCCATTACACCCCTGTGAGACAGCCGCACAGGTAAAAGTCAGTAAGCACTTGACTAAAAATCAGAGGGAGAGAGTTCAACAGGTTCTGGAGGAACATACGGAGGTGTTAACAGATAAACCGGGGCATACTAATTTGCTACAGTATGACATGAAGCTGGTAGACTCAACACCAATCTGTATTAGAGCCTATTCTGTACCGTTCGCTAAGGAGAAGGCATTGAAAGAGGAGATAGATTATTTGTTGAAAGAAGGGATTATTTCTCACAGTGAATCTTCTTTTAGCTCCAGTGTAGTTTTGTTGAGAAAACCGTCTGGGGAACATAGACTGTGCATAGATTACAGGAAACTGAATGCTGTCACAGAAGGTCAGGTGGATCCATTACCGGACACAAAACAGTTATTTGCCAGACTGAACAAGGCAAAATACTTTTCGAAGGTGGATCTTAGCAAAGGCTATTACCAGATTCCAGTGAAGTCTGAAGTTAGACCTTATTTAGCTTTTAGCACCTCGGAGGGACATTATGAATTCAACATGTTACCATACGGATTGAAAAATACTCCGAGTGTATTTTCTAGGATGATGCGCAAACGGTTGGATCCCTTGAATAATCCATGTATCACGAATTTCATGGATGATATTCTCATCGCCACAGAAACATTTGAAGAACACATTAACTCTCTGAATATGCTATTTGATAGGCTCAGAGAAGCGAACTTAACTGCTAGACCAACAAAATGTTGTATTGGATGCAAAGAGTTGGAATTCTTGGGACATACTGTATATCAGGGTAACATGATCCCTGATCCCACGAACTTGGAAAAACTGCAGAGAGCACCTAGACCGCAAACAAAAAAAAGACGTGCGATCATTCGTGTCGTTGTGTGGGTTTTACCAAAAATATATCAAACATTTTAACTCTATATGTGCTCCTCTGACTGATCTGACTCGCAAGGGAAATCCAGATAAAATTGTTTGGTCAGCGCAATGTGAATTGGCATTCCAAGAGTTAAAGGAAAAACTCACTAGTAAGCCTATTCTCAAATTGCCTGATTTGACTCAGGACTTTGTGGTGAGAACAGACGCAAGCAATGTAGGCCTGGGAGCTACTTTGTTGCAAAGGTCCTCTTCACTCAATGGGGAACTGAACCCAGTCGCTTATGCTAGCCGCAAGTTGAACAAAGCGGAACAAGGCTATTCCACAAGCGAAAAATAGTGTTTAGCGTTAATCTGGGCAATAAAAAAGTTCCAAATGTATCTGTATGGTAGGATTTTTGTGGTCCAAACAGATCACCAGCCTCTCGTGTTCTTATCTCAGGCCAAGCATGAAAATGCTAGATTGTTACGATGGTCTTTATTGTTACAACCATATCAGTTTAATATTGAATATATCCCGGGCTCACAGAATGTCGGTGCAGATTTCCTCAGTAGGCACCCCTGTGATCAAAATTAGAGTAGTTGGCAGGCGTAAGGAGTTAATTTTATCTATGTGTATCACTGGTTTTGGAACTTGCATTAGTGCATGTTCTCAGGTGGGGAGATGTGTGGTGAAATTACAGTGATGCAACGCTAAAATTCCTCCATTTATAAAGATAACAGTTAAAATGAAATGTAGGGATAAAATTTGGATAAGATACGCTGCTACTTCTTCGCCCACGCCAGCGTTTTCTAGTGTCATTGAAAACCAACTAGTTTATAACATGAAGACTAACGGCCTATCCGTTTAGACGGGGTAGAAACGGAGATAAAAGGAAAAAATGATGCGGTCTGCACACGTGTTTGAATCTAAAGCCTAGAAGACGCAATTTGTAGTTTTAAAGAAAAAATTACGCCACTAGTTGACACAATGTAAGAAAATGAACACGAAAAACGACCTTAGCTCTTGTCAGAAACAGACGTATCTTGGACGTTCTACGGTAAATAGTCGTTTTAATTTGAATATAGCGGCAAACGCCGTGAACGAGTAGTAAAAACAAATTTCAAGACTAACAGGGAAAAAAATTATGTATTTTCGTAATAATAAGTTTAGAAGAATAAAAATTAGCTAGTTTGATAGTCCATCTTTCCCTGAGAAATAATATACTTTTAATTACAAATACGGACAGATAACACGGAAGATATTGACGAAAGACTGTATTGTTCAATACAGACGAGCAGACAGTTATTTGTGCATACTTCTCACAAAAGTTACTTTTGACACGTCCTTGAGACTAACGCAGAAAAACAAATTACATGTGGACAAGGGGCAGACAAGGAGGGTAGAAGCTAAAAATAACAGCATAGAAATCTTATACGTAAGTGAGACAAAATTTTGTGTTGTTTTTTTTTGTAGTTTGGTCCAAAACCAAGTGTAATTTTGGGAAAACCCAAGTTCGGACGGACGGACCGTCAAAAGTACATTTCACACTAGACCGAAACTGGACTAAAATTGGACATTTAAGTTTAAATATTTAAACTGTAGAGGGGAAGTACTCTGATTGGACGAAAGATTAATATTGTTGACAAAAATTAGCCGGCAAGTGCCATTTGTTGAAGACTGTCCACAGCAACAGGTCGTTGATGCTTAAAACTGTGACGCCCAGTAGAGATAGATAATATTTCAAGTGGGACGCCATAGTATAGCCAGCAGCTCAGCTGAGTTTGTGCTAGTACAACGTATCTGTGTGTTTTCATTTGAATTGTGAGTTTCTTTGTCTGGCACTGTGCTAGTGCCAGATGCTCTGAAGAGATCAAACGGTGGATGACTAGAAGCCTATTAATATACCTCAGCAACTGTGAGGAGTAGCCTATCATTTTACCTCAGCAACTGTGAGGAGTAGCCTATCATTTTACCTCAGCAACTGTGAGGAGTGGGCCAAGTGAACATCTTTACTACATCGACACAGGCCAGTTAAGTATTGAAGACCTGGCCTGCTGCTGATTCATCAATATAAATAAATAAATTTAAAAACACTGTGAATAAAAAAACTTTGCCACCATGTACCCCTGTTAAAAAACCAATGAACAGTATAACAAGAACTAGGCATGATGATACCACCACGACCCGTCATCCAGTACTAGTTTTCCAAAGACTCTGTAGTTAGTATCCATATTAACAAATTTCACTTATATATCTATGTACAAATTTTTTAATGTGATCATTCAATTATATGCTCTTTGATTGATATAAATTCATCTTGATTCACACGTCCTGACCATAAGAAAACTTGGCTCAGGACTAAATAAAGTTAAAAAAATTGTAAATTTTAAATTTCAACACAGTGTTAATTTACTTGATCATAGAGCTTAGTATTAGACCTAGTGTTTATATGTGTGTGTCTGTGTACTTAGTTACCTGCACACCACACTTCAGTACCCTAGACAATAAACGTAGCTAACATACATAATAGCAGAATAAGTCTGTTTGAGGTCATAGGTGGTAGCAGAAAGGTATCCTGTACAACTCACATAAACTTTTATCTTCAGGGACCTTCACAGCTGACCTCATTCAGTACACTAGGTAACATAGCAACCGCACTTAATAACATCAAAACCACCACAACGGTTACAAGCTTAATAATCAACAATGTCAAATAAATACAGTTGTTTATAAAAAAGAAACGATGGCATTTATCATTATCTAATGATTTAAACCGTGGTGGAATATTTTGAAAATTTTGAAATGTTCTTTGGTTGTGCTGTTATGGAACTTAGCTTCCGGTGCGAGATCAGTTGGCGTGTTCTTCAGCCACTGTTGGTTCCCACAGGTGCCTTGGACTGTACTTCTCTACAATAGTCAAGTCTGGGATCTTTAGTACGTCTCATACATTAAGGCTGGGGTAACTACAAGGGTTGTCAAGCGTCTTTAAGACCCGTCTGATGTTGGTGTCTAGGGTTGAATGCTGGCAACTTGTACCACAAACTGAAAAATGACAAATGTCTCTACTAAGTATTGGGTCTCATGACACAGTCATCAGGCGACCTCCGCTTCCATCCACCACTTCATCTTCCTCAGACTTTTATCCTCCTTGAGCTTTAATTTAATCCCAGTAAGTTGGATGAAATTACTTTCGGTCAGTGGCACTCGACAATATGACATTTACTAAAGTGCTTGTATAATAAATATACACACCATGATATCATTATTCACTCCGTGCTCTTCATGGAGCCTGGCTTCACCTCTGCTGTTGGTTTCTTGTAAAGTAATCCGCACAATGCAGTCCCCAGCTCATGCAGTGATTGGTCATGTGTCAAGTTATTTGCAGTGATGAGATTGCCAGTCTCATATGCCACTGTACATCCACTAGCAATGTATACAAGTCAAAATGCAAAAATCATGAACGGCTCCTGAGCCGACCCAGCTCTAATGGGTACCTTTAAAATTCGCGAGTATCTGCCTGAATGGCGAGAGGACACCTGTCATTGTACATGGAAAAAAGGGATACTCACATAAAATCAGTCTCTGTTTATACATAATAATCAGAGATTTCGCCTCGAGTAATAAAAAAAAGCAAAAATAAAATGTACATATTACAACGTACCCCGAGTTTTTTTGTGTGTGGCGAGCACATATTTGTTGCACAGAATATGTTCGAATATTGTCGGGCAACTGTTTAACATGTCGTACCTTTCAAGTGAGTTTGGTGTCTAGCTGAATACACTTAGAACTTGGATCCTAGAACTTAAGGCGCAAAGTGATATCCCTGTGGATACTCTATTATAATCATAGAATTCACGTCCAGTCCTAAGGCCTGTCCTATATTTGGGTCCTAATATCCCGTGTTCCTGACTGTCTATGATTTATTCATTGTGAAATTGGAAGTCCGTGAAACAGCCTTACAACGTTGTAGAATATAACTAAAATATTCGCCTACACACCCGGGTTGCCACTTAGAGGAGAAGTCCAATCAGGAGCAGTCTATCTTAGCATCTTAGACGCCAAACCAATTATGAATAAGTGTCTAATTTTGGTAGTACCCCCCCTCCCCCACTACCCCCATGTAGAAAATTACTACATGACAACATGAGATATTATTGCTCTGTACATGTGATTTTCAAACTCAATTACCATATGTAGCGAGAGGAAAGATATAATAATAGTGGTATTATCCTGGACAAATAGATGTATCAGATGATACCAGGATAGCGCCAGATAAGAGACTGGTCTTACAAGAAATATCCCATTCTCTGAAAAGAGTAATGGTGTATCGACATCAGAGCAAAGGTATAGTCAAGCTGTATAGGTTCCTAGATGAGATGGTAATGTGCTATCTAGATTCCTATGGGCTTCTCTCCAGACTAACCTTAGACAATAAAATAACTCTGCTAAGGGTAATTGAATACACAACAAGACCTTTAAACCACATTTAAATAATTCACTGAAGACTCTGGGTACAATTTAGAATTTATTTATGTACAAGATCTTTTCTTCTTTGTTCTTTGTTAATTTTTCAAATAAAATTCAATTGAATACAAAATAAAATTTCAAATATTTATATATATAACACATGTACAGTTAATTTCTTAAACTAATACAGTTCAATTTTACTGTTTTCTTGCTTCCTGTTGGAATCTGTCTCTATTTTTGTGCTTTCTTGAATAGATGAATCTAAATGTTACTTTATGATTCAAATGACTGTCAAATGTCTTCTATATACACCACAAGGTTTCATCTTTACATAGTCTATTTGTAGGTGGGTTAATTTGGTGTTGTTTGAAAATTGAAGAGTAGCCCAGCACTGAGCTACTTATCTGAAACAAAGTCCTTCCTAGGCCTCGTACAGCTGCGGTTCCTCCACTCGTCAAGATGACACAGTTAAAAGGCTCTGACAAACTTGAGCATATAATTGCTGACTTGGTCACTAGAGATTGTGTATGACACTCAGTGCAGGATATAACCTGAAACAATATATACAACCTACGTAGTATCGCTCATAGTCTCCTTAGCCAGACAGAAGATAGTATGAGACAGTTCAGACAAGCTGTGATAACTCACAAGAGACATAGTAAGTCATGAATAACACAATTCGTTCAAGTTCTAGCACACTAGTTCAATAATTCACTTGTTACAGTTTTGTCCATGATTTGTTTCAATAAAATCATATAGGCCTTATGGTAATCATTGTGTCATATATCAAATAATACAGAAAATCAATCTGTTATAGTCATTCCTTCCTCCAGTTTGGATAGTCCTTTCCAGCAAGCATAATATCTTTAAAACGCTTTCCACAACTAACTTGCTCAATCCATTCGTTCTACTTAATTATTACACAATTGAAACCTACACACTTCGGGTTTTCCTCCAGAAATAACACAATGATTCTACACCTGCCATTATTTCTTTAAACACACATTGCTAATATATTTACACATATATATATATATATATATATATATATATATATATATATATATATATATATATATATATATATATATATATATATATATATATATATATATATATATATATATATAGTAGAACCTCCATAGTTGACCACCTCCCTACATTGACCACCTCCCGAAGTTGACCACATTTTCATAGACCGGACTGGCACCACATGTACTCAATGGAAGACGACCTCTATACGTTGACCACCTCTGTAAGTTGTATCTTGACCACTTGGACTATGACACACAATAGTAATTTACCCTCTATTACTTGACCAGTTTAAAAAAAATCAGTGTCTTTGAATTTTGTCGGCACAGGCTTTCTGACCGCTTTTCGAATGATGCTTGCCGACAAAGAAAATTAACCTAACCTCTTTGATTTTTTAGCAAACATGCAGTATAAAAAGACCAACTTCTAAGCAAAATCTTCATTCGTGCTATGACTGCCCTGCCGGTTGATAGTAATTCAACTACTAAACTGTAAGTTCTCTCTCAGACTGTGTTTTAGACACTTTATCGTTGACAAAATTAACCTAACTTTTTTGATGGCCCAAAGAAAAGAACTCAAGGAGCTGACAATGAAGGAAAAGGTTGATCTTCTACATTTTCTGGAAAGCAGCATCCAAAGAAAGACGGCAGAACATTTTGGGGTTCGCAAAACCACAGTTAGCAACATCCAAAAAACGTAAACGTGAGTACTTGGAGAGATCTGGTAAGGAAAGCGGAGATTTACAGCGGAAAAGGAGGAAAACTCCCCTAGATGAAGTCAATGAAGCCACATTAAACTGGTTCAAACAAATGAGGGCAGTTAACGCCCGAATCTCCGGGCCGATGATTCAAGAAGTTGCTAAATAATTCGCAAAGGAATTCGGGGTGGCAGAAGATTTCCAAGCATCAAGTGGTTTGCTCGAGAAATTTAAACTGCGACACGCGATCTCCCAGAAAGTGTTGTGTGGTGAATCCAATGAAGTTCCAGTAGAAGCTGTGGAAGAGTTCATCAAACAGTTTCCTTACTTCGCCAGAGGCTTCAAAGACGACGACATCTTTAATGCTGACGAGTGCGGACTCTTTCAAGGCGATGCCTGACAGAAGCCTCGCCATGAAGGGTGACAAATGTAAGAGCGGAAAACTTTCCAAAGAACGTTTCACAGTTATGCTTTGCGCTAGCTCAACCGGAGAGAAACTAAAGCCCTTGGTGATTGGTAAATCGGCAAAGCCACGCGCATTCAAGAACCTGAAGCCCGAAGACCTCCCCGTCACTTGGAGATCAAACAAATCTGCATGGATGACTGGCGCCCTATTTGAGGAGTGGGTAAGAGGCATCGACCGAGAAATGAAGAAGAAGAAACGGTCTTTTCTACTGACAGTAGACAACTGTCCAGGCCACCCACAAGTGGAACATCTCACAAACGTGACACTGAAATTTCTGCCTCCAAACACGACCTCAAAAACCCAACCTCTTGACCAAGGCATCATCAAAACATTTAATATGCACTACCGGGCCCAGCTCCTGCAGTGGGTCATTACTAAAAACACAGATCTGTGGTCCGCCTGTGGAAGCAACTTCATCCGCTGCATCAGTTAACGCTCTAAATGCTGTCCTCTGGATCAGTTCTGCTTAGAATAAAGTTCAGCCGACGATACAGAAGTGTTTCAAGAAATGTGGATTTGTCACAACCCAAGAGCATGACGTTTTAGCCCCATCGGACAGTCCATCGCCAATGGCAGAATTCGAAGGAGTACATTTTGAAGGTTTTATTGCAATGGATGATGAGGTGGCAACCTGCAATGAACCTGACCCAGAAGGAATTTTCCAAGCGAAATTGACCGAAGTACAGACAAGCATAACAGTGCATGAAGCAGCTGATGAAGTTGAAGAAGCAAATGACGATGACACAGAAATTGCAGAGACTCCAAAAGAAGAGGCTGTCAGGCATCTGATAATGCAGTTGAAGTCATTTGCTGTGGAAACATGCCCAGGTATGTTGAATGGTGTAACCAGCGTTGAGAGTGCTTTCTCCACTTATGTTTGTAATAAGAATAAGACACAGACCAAGATTGACTCCTTTTTTCAGAAAGAATGATTAAACCATGATAAAACAGATGTTGATGATTTGATTTGATGTTGTGATTATGTATGATTTCGTATGATACTGTATTCTCCAATATAAGCTGTTCAAGGAAGTAAAGTATCAGAACAATAGGCTTCGTTCCGTATGTTGACCACCTCCGTATGTTGACCGGTTTGTTACAGTCCCTTGGGTGTTCAACTTATAGAGGTTCTACTGTATATATATATATATATATATATATATATATATATATATATATATATATATATATATATATATATATATATATATATAATATATATATATATATATATATATATATATATATATATATATATATATATATATATATATATATATATATATATATATACTTACTTACTTACTTAGTCGTTCCCCTTCTACCGTGAGGTGTAGAGGTTTGGAAGAGAGAGCGGCAGACTATTCTATCGGCTGTCTTCCTCCTGGCCTGGTTCCATTCTAGTCCTCGGTCCTTCAAAGATTGTCTAATGTTGTCCTCCCAGCGGACTCTGGGTCGTCCTCGGGGTCTGGATCCTTGGCTCTTTGTTTCCCATGCTTGTCGTGGTAGCCGATCTTCTCCCATTCTGCAGACATGGCCAAACCATCTTAGTTGGGACTGTTCTACTTGGGTCTGTAGGGGGGTGGCATTTTAGGCCTTGACGTATCGTCTGGTTGCGTACCATGTCTCTTCTTGTTACTTCAACCACCTTCCTCAGATATCTCATTTCTGAGGTTTTATATATATATATATATATATATATATATATATATATATATATATATATATATATATATATATATATATATATATATATATATATATTATATGTATATTGTATATGTATATGTATATGTATATTAAATATATAATATATATATATATATATATATATATATATATATTATAATATATATATATATATATATATATATATATATATATATATATATATATATATATATATATATATATATATATATATATATATATATATATATATATACACACAAGGGGATTGACATAAGTCTTGGGCCTGACCATGAAGAAGTCACAGGAGGAAGATGAAACTTGGCACATTTAAAGTTCATCATATTTGCACTGAATGTGTAAAGTACGCGTTTGTTTCTTCAATGGGTTTTCCCGCTACGGTGCACGGCGCAATGTACCCTACTGACCGGATCTGCTGCTCCAAAGATTTGACAAAACAATGGAAAAGAAGGAGGCCAGAGCTGTGATAAAATTTCTGATGTTTCAGGGAAAAACACCTACAGAAATACACAGGGAGATGGAACCAGTGTTTCGTGATTCTTGTCCTTCATATACTTCGGTAAAAAACTGGTTTCAACAGTTTAAGTGCGGCCGCTCAAATGTTGCTGATCTGCCAAGATCTGGTAGACCAGCCTCAGAGTGCAACGATGAAAATGCAACAAGAGTGAAGAAAATCATTGACCAGGATCAACAAATGACAATTGTGGAGATAGCTAGTAGAATAAAACTAAATGAAAGACCAGTTTATAGAATTTTACACAACAGACTGAACATGAGAAAAGTATGTGCACGCTGGGTTCCGCGACTGTTGACACGTGAACAGAAGCAAACGAGGGTAAATTGCTGTCAACAGTTGCTCAAAAAGTGTCAGTCAAAAAATTTTTTGGAGACCATGGTGACAGTAGATGAGACTTGGATACACCATTATGACACCGAATCCAAAATTGCCAGCATGCAATGGAAAACCCCGGGCTCCCCAACACCTGTCAAGCCGAGGGCGCAGAAATCTGCAGGAAAAGTGATGCTGACTGTTTTTTGGGACGGCAAAGGTGTCCTTTTGAAAGATTATCTGCCTCATAGCAACACAGTTAATGGACAGTACTATGCAGATCTTCTCACAAAACTAAGAAAGGTTGTGACCAGGAAACGAGGGATAACGCGCACTCAAAATCTTCCTTTGCTTCAAGACAACGCGCCCTCTCACAAAGCACGGCTTGTGCAGCTAGCAGCCAACGATTTGAATATTGAAATTCTTCCACACCCACCATATTCTCCAGATTTGGCTCCATCAGACTCTTTTCTATTCCCAAATCTTAAAAAACAGCTAAAAGGAAATCATTTTGAGAGCGATGAAGAGGTTATACTGGCATGTGATGACTGGTTTAGTTTGAAAAATAGGGTGTTCTACTCCCAAGGTCTTTTCAAGGTCAAGCAGAGATGGCAGAAGTGTGTCAATTCAGACGGTGGCTATATTGAAAAGGCGTAAACACTGTACAAAATTTCAGCTCTCTGTGACATGTCCTTCATGGTCAGGCCCAAGACTTATGTCAATCCCCTTGTATATATATATATATATATATATATATATATATATATATATATATATATATATTATATATATATATATATATATATATATATATATATAATATATATATATATATATATATATATATATATATATATATATATATATATATATATATATATTTAATTAACATCGCGCTTACCCTCAATCACAGACAGGCTTTTAATGGTTACACAGTCTGCTCACACTTCTGCAGATGGCAACAGAGTTGATATAACTGCTTATGCTCTGTGTCTGTAGTTTGAATTAGGCGGCGAGTGTGTCTGTATCATGCGTTCTCTCCCCTTTTATAATGGCCTTGCGGATGTACGAGGTGACAACTGGACCAAGGTACGTTTGCATGCATCCAAAATCGTGTAGGCAAGGCAAGATGTGCTAAGATAGTAAATCCAAAATAATTCTGGAATCCGTATTTCTGCACCGATTTCCTCCATCTTAGGCTTATTTTACTCATATAAATGAGCTCTATCACTATGGATATCCATTTTATCCTATAATTTATCCGACTATTTACTGGAGCAGCCGAAACATGGAAAAATACAACATGGTTCATGTTCCACTGTCTTCTATTCCTAATAACTTCGGCTCTACAACACACCCAGTAAATCTATATAGCATAAAGCTAATGATCCCTAATATCGAATTGGGTCCTTCTTTATCTAGGTATTCTATGATTAGTTGCACACTGCCTTCCGAAATTTCCTTAACATCTACACTTTCGTTTCCTCCAATCTAGCGTACCTTCCGATACTATTTATACCAAGCTGGCTTTTCATTGGTCAGTTACATTCACGGTGTTTGTACGGTGATAATTTTTTAATAATGCCCAGATATAAATCAGACTTCATTACACTATATAAGGTCTTGCTTCTTCCGTTTCCACTGTTATGTTTACAAATTCGCTACTTCACAGGTTTTACATTTAATCTCCTGCAAGATGTTACTTTCTGGTAGTTGATTATCACAACAAATTCCATCTGCCGGATGTATTACATCACTGTCCGTGTTTAAATCATTACCAAGATTGTTATCCTCCTACATCCCAGTGAGATCGACTGTGTATTTGGGGTCGTCATGTTTGCGAACTAGTACCTTATCATGCAACACATGGTTTCGTCTACAGCTTGGGACCATATGTGACGATCCTTTAAATGCAAGCCATGCTGGAGAAACTGGAGCTCATGACTTCAACTCAACACGTTTCAGAATGGCAGAAAAGCCACAGGAAAAGCCTAGATCTACAGTGTAAATAGTACCAAGGAGTCTTCAACTTGGTATTGCCTGCTAAAGAGCGAGAAGCTCAGCAGCCCTTGTTAAACAACAATCTTCCCGGACAAAAAGTCTGGGTTAGCAATAGGAATGTCGCTCAGTGTAGACTCTTACTACGTCTGGAGCTGGCGATAAGGAAAAAATCAATGTAGCAAGTTCACTCCTTCGCTAAGCGTCACCGATAACAAAGGAGAAATAACCAGGAGTGAGGGATGGGTGAGAGGAGGGACGAGACGTGATAATAAAACCTTGAACCATGAAAGCGAAAACAACGAATACTTGAAGAATAAGCACGTAAAAGGAATGGCAGAGTAATAATGCCGGAGAAAAGTGAAGTCCGGAAAAAGGGATGAACATATTTCGTGACAGCGAGTCAACATTTGATATATCAAAATGGCACAGAGAAGGAGCTGCATGTAAAGTTTCAACTTTCACTGTGTGCCCTAGTCTGTTAGTTCGTTTACAAAGTGAGTAGAAGAGTGAAAGAATAAATGAGTGCTAGTGAAGAAGGAGAATAAGTTGCGAATACAGCTCGGTGAAATAAGTAATTCCAGCAAACACATCTTGTCTCGATTGAGTTATCTACAGTGGACATTCAATAAGATGTGTTTGTTTTTTTATTGTATATTGCAGATAATGTTAGCCATTCTACCAGCCGCCCCCAGCTTCCTCACTTCGCTGGACTCGGCAATACCAGCATCAAGGTCACAGATACTCAGGGCGATCCTACAGCGCAATCTGTGAGTGGTTTTTGATGCTTTTGTAGTACACAATTGCTGTAGTCAGCTAATAACTCTGTAATTATGGTAAGCTTGACTGCGCTTCCCATGGAACAAATGCCTTCAACAAATACATGCCACGTCCTTCTGTCGCGTGCCATAGCACACGTTCTTTCCATGTTTTTCTCATCATTCTCATTTATACCCCCAGTTCTCTTCTCCGTGTGTGTCTAGCTTACCTCTTCCTGTCTTTACCAAGGGAATTCAAGAAAAAGGTTTGCCTTATAATTCTAGCAACAGGTTTCTTCAATGTGTGTCCTATCCATCGCCAGCGTCTTCTTCTCATCTCTTCTTCCACTCGTATTGATTGATTGGCTATTAAAACACTGTTTGGTTTTGTTTTGTATGTGAAAAGATGATTATGGTGACACTAATAACAATATCGTTAAAAAATGAAATAACATCCATATTCTTCTTTTTCTTCTTCCCGGGTATCACCTGCAGTACATGATGCTCCGTTCTTGGCAGGGAGATTCCTTTAGAACTATCGAAGATGTTTTCATTCATGACTTTACACGGTAAAAAATAACGGTGCTTTCTCTTTGCCTTCCGTTAGCTTGTATACAGGAGTCTCTGCGAGAATTAGACTGTAAAAACTAGGCAGTGATAAAGGGAGAAGTTAAGCCGCCCCCATCTCGCCGAGTATCACGTCACTAGCTCTATAGGTTTTCTTTGCAGATAGCTGCCCCTATAACTATCCCACCTCGCCATCAATGACAGTACCTGTTTTCGTCAACAGCTGATTATCCAGTATACACAGCTATCCTGACGTCGTTCATTATCCGCCACCCAGATGACGCGCCTGGTATGATGACAAGCGTCTCCCCCTTGTTGTTACTAGTTAACTTTTTATTATGCTATGAATCCTGTTACTATAAGCATCGTGAATATTCAATATTTAAATAAATAAAGAGGGGAAACCCGAGGCCTGTAAACAGTAAATAAATAAATATTTCAGGCACTCGTGAGAAATAAAGAAGTAGAAAACTAGACAACAGAAAAACAACAGAAGTGAGTGGCTTACCGGAGAATCGAATCCAGGATCTTCCGAATGGTACCACCACCTAGCTACGGACGCGAATCGCACTATCCTCCCTGCCTGTGTGTAATATTTATTTATTAACTGAATATTCAGTAGTATTCCTGGGCAAATCGGATGACCTGAATGATTGTTTAGCCTTTTTTTTTCTTTGCAAGTTTCAACTACTCGATCATATTGTCTCTTCCTGTGAGTTCTCTGATAACTTCGATAATACAGTCCTAGTGCAAAAAATGCCGTATGTTATCTTGCGTTCATAAGCTTTTAAAATAACGATCTGGCTTGGATGTGTTTAGCGCAGCTACAAATAGTGCAAGAAATAATTTCTAAAAATGTATTATAGATATCTCGCACAGAGCACGCCATCTAAAGGCAACTTCTTCAATGAAGTATTTAATTTATTTTTAATTTTCTAAATAAATATTGACCAATCACACAAATGGTATGACATTCAGAATGAACGAACGAACTTTATTTTCAAAGGGTTAAGAATTGGGCGCGCAGGTCACTCACATTTATCTTACGTTCATTCCCACACGTTACTTTAAGTATTAATTTAAAGGCATGCAACATTATGAAAGGTAGTATAACAGCATACATTCACAGTATCCAATCATAATCAAAATTAAGTAACAACAAAGTAATGAAAAGGAAAACAAAACAAAACAAACACAAAAGAGTTTAAAGTAGCCAGGGAGATTGTCTAAAACAGTTTCTCAAATGTACAGGCTCAAAGAGCTCTACTGATGTTTTAGAAAAACCTTGCAAACCACATGTAGCTTTTATTCTGACCAAAAAGCAAAGAAAGAATAGGTTGGGCATGGGGCCTGTAGACAATTTAAGCCACAAAAAAAACTTCAACAAAACAACATGGACATGTCAACTAAAGAAAATAACTTGATTCAGCCATCCAAGACAGATAATCCAGGGTTAATGAGGCGAATAATGTGATCCAGGAAAAGCCGAAAAGAGTCTGGATTGCTAACTCACCTGTTTTCTTCTAGGAAAATCTCAACAATTGGCACCTGGATTGTTCGTACAATTAACGAACAAGGGTAAACTGCATAGGTGGTAGCAGAAGTGGGCAATTACATTACTGATATCCTGGGACTTTGCGAGACAAGGATAAGGGCATAGAGAGGAAGAAATAGATCTCAGGAGAAATTGTGCTGCCCTCTTGGTATGAGGCAGAAAATGCCCACAACTGTGAATGGTGGCTCTAGTGATGTACACAGAAGCACAGAAAGCACTCATAATATGGGAATGAATGAGATCCAGAATAATAACAGCAACATTCAAAATAGCCAAAGAGAAGACAAAGATAAACATCATCCAATGTTATTCGCCAATCAATCACGAAGAATAATCCGTGAATAAAAAGTCTACACCATACTGTAAAATATCATAGATAAAAAGAGAAGAAACGACATGACAATTTTGATGGGTGACCTAATGCAAAATCATGTGCAGAAAAAAGCGGCTATGAAGAAATAACGGAAAACATGGACATGAACTATTCACAAAAATCTGTGCTTCAAATCGCTGGTTATAAGAGGAAGCATGTTTCCAAATAAAAGAATACATAGAGAAACATAGATACCACCAGAACATAGAGCAGAAAATTAGATTGACAATCAGATGCGTTAAAAAGCAGTTTAGATCATCATTACATTACGTCAAGGCGTGTAGAGAAGCAGAGGTGGCATTAGATCACCATCTTCTGTTAGGAAAAAAAAAGATGAAACTCAAAAATATACAACAAAACTTAGTTGTTAACAACCGAATAACGTAGGATATCTAAGAAATCAAGAAACGAGAGACAAATTTACGTTCGAAAAATTTGATATTTATCAACAGCTGGAAGATGTTGCAAATACAGAAGACCACTAGCAACATATGAAACAATATAGCACAGGATATAGGCTCGAGTAAGCACGTGAGAAAACAATAGATCGTTAGAGTGCTTGTAGAATATAAGAGAGCTACCATGAAGGTAGAAACGTCCAGAAGAATCTTCAAATGTGATAGACGGTTACAGTGAGAAGAGTTAAGCTCCATCAAGGTGAATAATTCCGTATTCATTTTATAATGGTTGATGCGTGTCTTGTCAACGAAGAAGTCGGACTGATTGGAACGGTTTATAACTTGACTCTATGTACAGGACATGCTGAATATACTGAAATGTTTGCTAATTTTATTAAAATGACGCTCAAAGATATACGATAATAAAATATGTGCGGCAATATGAAGAGACGTAACGCCTGAAAAATAATTATTGATGAGAAAACTGAAGGCAAGCAGACAAGAGAACGGCAGCGTCGTGAGCAGACAGGAAACACCAAAAGATGGTCAGGAAATAGTTTATCAGTTCATTTCGTCAAGGTAAAAGACAGAAACTATTTGAAATCCATTACATCTAAACTAGGATGCGGAGATAGCATGTGATCTGATCTAAGAGACGAAAAGAGTACAGCAAATGAAGCCCAAACTTGTGCAATTTCTAGCAAGATCGAGGAGTCCAGAGTGCAGACTTAAGGTATGGCGGATAATAGGTTTTGACGCGTGGGAGGGGTCTGTTACTAGCAGGAAACACCAACCGGCAATTAAGGATTACGATGTAATAAAGAAACTAAAATAGGAATAACACTAGCAATGGACACCAGGAAAATAGACCTTTCGGTTGTTGCTCGTGACCAATTCCGGTGCCTAATCCTCGTTTTCTTCCGTCTGTGACCCAGTCAACAGTTTGCACGATAAAAACGAAAATCATGATTAACACGACAATCCCGGGTTTACCTGGCTAAGGATTGCGAGAATTATCACAGTTTGTTAACCGACTGGTATTATTGACCCCATTTCCGGTGCGCCTTTTTTAAGTTCGCCTACGTCACTCAGATCTTCACTTCTGCGTCAAGTATAGCACGTAGCGAAAGTAAATGTCACCACCTCTTGGTACGGGTGTTCTATCCTTCATTCTAATTTACTAATTGGAAAAAAGCTTAAATGACAGTGATATATAAAATAATTATTGATGAGAAAAATGAAGGCAAGCAGACAAGAGAACGGCAGCGTCGTGAGCAGACAGGAAACACCAAAAGATGGCCAGGAAATAGTTTATCAGTTCATTTCGTAAAGGTAAAAGACAGAAACTGCTTATCAGGAATTGCTACTAAAGAAAACTTCTGGCCGGGACCTGCAAAAATTGCTTCGACTTAACGGAAATTTTAGCTCGGTGGTCCATGGTTCAATGCCCAGTTGAGGTGGGATTTTTCCAGGTAAGGAGTTGAGAAATCGAAGAACTTCATGTGAAGTATTTTTCCTTTCTGGAATGAAGTTCTGCAATGTTCTCATTTCCGCGAGTAAATCTACACCGTCTGTATCAGTTTATTCTTATTAAAAATAAATTTTTAAGTGACAGAAGCCTGTCAGCACAATAGTTGTGAACCAGCTATAATAATTTACACAAATACTGCAAGATGAGAATAACAAGATGTGCTTACAAAACACTAACAGAAAGAAAAACGAGAATCGGGATCTAGAAGAGGAGAGAGAGAGGACAGGATATATATATATATATATATATATATATATATATATATATATATATATATATATATATATATATATATATATATATATATATATAGAGAGAGAGAGAGAGAGAGAGAGAGAGAGAGAGAGTAAATAAATATTAATGAGTTCAAGCAACACTCTGTGAGCCTTTCTATTTTCAGTGATTAAACTCGATTTATAGAAAGCACAGATGGCCGCGTAACCAGTACCATTTTCGAAAAAAAAACTCTCAGAGATGCAAACAGCCTGAAGCTGACCACTGATTACTTTGAAAGCATTCAAGTAGACGTCCGAGAGTGTACGAAAAAGAACTATAGCCTAATAGACTCAATTTATATTACATGCCAACACTAAGTCATTAGGTTCAATTTTCTTTTGAATAATGAAAAAAATAATGAAGAGAAACTAAACTAAAAAAAAAACATGTCGCACATCGACACATTAATAATTTTCTTATCCATCTCTGAGTGACGTTATTATATTACATCTTTTCCCACCAAAATTGCGATTTTTTTTTTTACATGGTGCAGAAAACTAAATTGCGCTCCTGTCGAAACAATGCGCATCTTTTTCCATCCATAATAATGGCGGATGTTTGATTCTGGACACAATGTCTTAAATTTCTCTCATTTGCATTTCGGATGAGCATAAATACGTTTCTTAAAATTTATACTTACCAGTAGGTAATGAAGGGAGTTCTTTACATTTGCAGTAAATGCAGCAGAAAAAACTCAACGTAATTATTTCCCGCCATGTTTTTGTGAGTGACTTTCTAGTTTATACTAAGCTGATCTCATTAAATATTGTACGAATGTGACAGGGTAAGGAAATGATAGACACACATAAACAAACATAGATTAGAACACATAACTAAAATGATAAGCATGTACAAGATAACCTAGGTAAGGTGTAACTAATACACAATGAAACGTGAACGTTGACGAAACGCGAACGTTTCATTGCATACAGGGAAACGAAACGGGAACGTTTCGAGAACTTCTTCTTCTTCTTCTTCGTACACTCAGACGTCCACTTGAATGTTCTCAAAGAAAGCAGTAGTCAGTTTGAGGCTATTTGAATCCCCGTAAAGCTTTTCCACGAAAGGAGCTGGCGTCGGTCATAAGCACTTTCTCTGTACCGCATATAAGGGGCAACTTTGAAGCAGATGTTCAGCAGTCATTTTATCAGTGCTACAGTTACACTGATCGGTAGTTCTATCTTTAGCTTGTTGAATACATGGTATCTCAATCTGTTGTGGCCAGTTAAGAGTCTGAAGATTACCACTTGTTCTCTTCTGTTGAGCTGGTAGTATGCATCATTCTGTGTGTGACCTGGATGTTCTACATTCCATCTGTTTCTGTATCTGATTCTGATAATACTCTTTGCCTCCTCGAAAGTTATGCTCGCATCAGGCTGATTTGAATCGTTGACAAAGTTTGTGGAGCACTATTCTGAGGTCATCAAGGTCTGTATTATTTTTGCTTTTCAACGTTGCAATTACTGATTGTGCATCGGTAAAGAAAGCAACTTGTGACAGCTTTTTTTTCTGCACCAGTGCTTAAGGTCAGAAAGACACACCCACCTCCATTTTCTGTTGCATTTGTTGCTGATCCATCTGTGTATGCATGGGTCCAGGTGTTGCGTGGGTATTGTTTCTCTATGTATTTTGTCGCTATGGATTTTCTATATGTTGCAGTTTGGCAGTGGCGTATTCTCTATGTGTGCTGTGCGTGCTGCGCACACCTATGCCCGAAGGAAAATAAAAATTTAATTTATTATTCTATAAAATATTTCTCTTCTAAAGTTCTGCTTTCGGACCGCACGCATCAGGATAACGGATTTTCCCGCATAGAATCTACGAGTATATCTAGTTTCAGTTTCCCAGACGCGTTTTATAGTGCAGTTTTTATTGGTTGGTTACAATCGCCCGAAGTTTCTCGGGTAATTCCGTCACAATGCGTGCTGGACCTTTCGGATTCACGTCTGAAAATTGGTTTGTGTGGGATCGGGATCATGGCCAGATACGTCAATACAATACGAACATGCGTGCGGTGGCCTTGCAGCTCTCGGAGTTGTAAAAATCGGCTGTGTCCGTCCAGTGTTTTTTGTGATTAATTTTTGTTAGTTGCCGGGAATGCAGATTATTAGTGACAGTGAGTTTCAAGTTGTAAGTTAATTAGTATTTCGGAGATAATTGACAAATACCCCTTGTCAAGTGCTTGCTGTGTGTACACATTGACAAATATGTATTACATACACATGGAGCGACAAACATGGCTCGTTTTTCACAGCAAATTGTTAATTCACTAAACTCCAACAGGTAGATACGATATCCGACGACTTTATGTCCCAAACTTAAGTATAACACAATAACACAGGCAGACTGCCGCTTTGGCCATAAATCATCATATAAGAAAAGCACAATGTATGATGTGCATAATTAGAACAGTATCTCATGGAACGAATTTCACAATATCTTAATATATTACCTATTTTTCTTCAACCATTTCGCCTTCACTCTCCACGTAATCTCTCCTCGCTCTAATCTCTGTCTCGAATGACCTTTTTACCCATGACCCTTTTCACACCTGACCAGTCTTCACCACCACTTCGTTCACAACAACTCAGCCATGCCCGTGAACTCGACATTAGCGCTTACTGCTACTAATGCATTCATGCCCGCAAGCAAACTTAACATTCACTCACTTCAACTCACAACTTACATAAACATATATAGTTCCCACCGGAGCATGAATACTGACATTCATTCTATAAACCGTTCGTGACATCCACCCCTCCCTCTCCAAGTGAAAAACATAGTTTTTCACTGGATGGGTGGTAGATATCAGGAAACCAACCATCCGAAACCTCTGATTACATATGTGGGCAAAATCTTTAGCATCAGTGTGAAAATATGCCATCTACAAATAATCAATAATAACATTCTGAAGAACACAAAAATAAAATTAAAAAAATTACAATAGAACCGAGTTGCTAGAAAAATACAACAGCAACCATATGGCAAAAATCATGCATCTCTAATTACACACAAAATTAAAGGTGATAACATTACATCAATTTCACAAAATTCTACTATACCGGAGAATATCTATTCTATAACCCTGTACTGGATACACAACATATGATAAGAACTTAGCTTATACAAAAATCATGCAGAATACAGTTGACACAACATTACTCATGTACAAGTATCAAATACTACATAGAAATGGTGGTTAAAAAAAAAACACACCCATTTACTACAAGCAAGTGTTCATAATCTAGATAACGAATCTGCAAGAACATTTAATTTACCCTGAATAGGAAAAACAGTGAAGTTGTACTGTTGTAACAACAACGACCACCTTGTTAAACGTGAATTTGGTGATCTAGATGACTTAAGAAAAGTCAAAGGACAATGGTCCGTTTCCAGTACAAAATGAGATCCTAACAAATACCTAGAGAGTTTGGAAACAGCCCAAATAATGGCTAAACACTCTCTCTCTATAGTGGCATATAGCGTTTCAGCCGGAAGCAACTTCCTGCTGACATACATGACAGGATGTAGAAACCCATCATGTTCTTGCATCAGACATGCACCAATGCCCACTGCAGAAGCATCAGTCCTCAGTACAAAAGGCTTAGCCAAGTCTGGCAGTAGAAGAATGGGCTCGCTGGAGAATACAGCTTTGATGTTCCTCAGTGCTCTATCACACTCTTCAGTCCAGACTACTCTGTTTGGCGTGCCCTTTTTAGTGAGTGATGTTAGAGCCGCCGACAATGAAGAGAACCTGGGGATAAATTTATGATAAAAATTTATCAGACCGAGTACACTACGTACTTGTTTCTTTGTTTTTGGAGGTTGCAAATTCAAAATTCTTCCAACTGTCTGATCAACTGGTTTTAAAACACCTGTCCTACCACATACCCCAGAAACGTTAACTCCTGAAACCCCACCTTAATCTTACTGGGTCTTGCTGTAAGGTGATGCACCCGAAGGCATGATAACAGTGACTTCAATCCCTCTACATGTTCATCCCACGTGTCATGAAACAAACAGATGTCATCAATATATGTGATAACATCCTTCTGTCCCCTCAAAAGCATTCTCATCATTCTCACAAAAGTTGCAGGGGCATTCACCAGTCCAAAGCACATATAATTAAACTGGAAAAGACCCTGAGGGGTACAAAATGCTGTAAGTGGCCTAGCGCCTTCTGCTAAGGGAATTTGCCAATACCCCCTCGATAAGTCTAGTTTGGTAAAATACTTTGCCCCTGCTATTTGGGATAGGAGGACCTCTTGGTTGGGCATAGGTTCCACATCTATCACTGTGACACTATTCAAGCGGCGGAAGTCTATACATATCCGTAGGGATTTATCCTTCTTCCGCACGATGACCATGGGAAATGAGTATGATGATTCAGATGGGGAGATAACACCTAAGCGTAACATATCATTCACTTCTTTTTCAACAGCAGAAGTATAATGTAGTGGAATAGGATATGGTCTCACCCGGATGGGCTCTCCATAGGTCAGTTTAATATCATGCTCAACTAAGTCAGTTCTTCCAGGAATATCTGTGAGTACATCTTGAAATTCGCACAGCAGTGACTTCGCTTGTTTCCTCTGATGCTGTGGGAGAGATGCAGAGACCTCTACATCTCTCCATGACTCCGAGGCAACCAATGGCAATAGTGGGATCTGGAGATTGACCTCCTCTCCTTTCTCTCCATCTTCCTCGATGACTGCTGCACTAGCTACAGTAACTGTACTATCAAGAACAGCGTTCACGACTGGTTCCAGTTCAGTTGGACGTACTACATATGGTTTTAGCATATTAATATGGAAAATCTTCTCCTTCCCTCGGACTAATATCAGATAATCCACATCGGTAATCTGTTTCTTTACTTGAAATGGACCTTGCCAGTTCACTAGCAGGTGATTTTCCTTGGTAGGTAGCAACAACCATACCTCGCTGCCAGGACTGAGGGATACAAGTTTGCTATTCCTATTGGCGTATGCTCTATACCTTGCACCCGATGTCTGTAATGCTTCACGTGCTATCGAACACGATGTAATTATGCGTTCCCGCAAGTCAATGACATACTCATAACTTGACCTAATGCTATCATCAGCGTAATTCCCGGTCAGTAAGTCTCTCAAAATTTTCATTGGACCCCGAGGATTTGCGCCAAATACTAGCTCAAACGGTGAGAATCCTGTGCTCTCTTGTGGCATCTCCCTGTATGCAAACAAAACTCCCGGTCGGTATCTATCCCACAACTGTGGAAAATCTCCTGTAACCTTACCTAGCATTCTTTTCAGTGTTCCATTGAACCGCTTGCAGACCTCGTTGCTCTGAGGATGATACGGGGTGGTGAACACTTGGGCTATGTCTAACAGTTTAGATATGTGTTTCATCTCTTCTGAAATGAATTGCCGGCCCCTGTCAGACAAAATCTCTTCAGGAAATCCTAATCTGCTAAATAAGCTCATTAGAGCCTCTGCTATATCCTTTGATGTGATGGATTTCATTGGCAATGCTTCAGGCCACCTTGTACATAGATCAACCAATGTTAGAATAAATCTATACCCCCGATCAGACATAACTGGAAGGGGCCCAATAATGTCTATTGCAACCTTCTGAAAAGGGCGAAATGCCAAATCTGTTGCTACTAACGGTGCCTTGGGAGTCCTTCCTTTCTGGCTTGTCTTCTGACACACTTTACACGACCGACAGTAAACCTTCACATCCTTATTGTATCCACGCCAGTAAAACTGGGACAACACTCTACAGCGAGTTCTTGCAATACCCATGTGACCCGCAAAAGGGATATCATGTGCTGTCCTTAACACTGTATTCTTCAGTTCCACTGGATAGCCACTTGTGTAATGACTGAATGTTGCTCTGCAAAGCATCTGATTAGAATGGAGTTCCTAACCTCAAACCAGTATCGAGCAGACTTGGTATGCCGTATGTTCTTAGACTCAGCCAACTGAAACAAAGGCAGAAGTGAAATGTCTTTCCTCTGCATGTCTACAAAATCAGATGCTGTAATTCCAGCAACTGTAGGCACCGAAGGGATATTACTGGGTTGCGATATCATAATATTTGCATCATCAGCCTTAGTCTGAGCCCTCGTCATTACTGCGTTAGCAAACAAATCATTCCCATTTTCCCACTCCTCTATATCCTGACTGGTGCAATCATGAACCCCATTAACATTTCCAATAATGAGATCAGCGACGGGAGAGTCAAGGACGCATACTCGAACTCTACCCGACAAGAAAGGGGTGTCGATCTGCACAATCGCCAATGGATAGTACTCGACATTACCACCAAACGTAATGCATTTGGCCATCTTTCCAATATAATACGTATCCTTAACCAATGTCTTCCTAATGCCAATGGTTGTACAGCCCGTGTCCCTCAAAACAGATACAGGTTTATTCTCCACAAAACCCTTATGTAAAGTTAAGGTGCCATTCCCATCAACTGATGAAAGGCAAGGCAAAGTGTGTCCACATATTAAAATAGGCTTGCCATCAGGCTCGAACAATGGTCTGCACCCCTCACACTCCTCGCTATTAAATGTATCAAGTACAGTAGCTGAATTTGCATGCTCAGTGTTTTCCTTTGGGCTCTCTTTTCGACTGTTTCTTCTCTCATTACAATTGGGGCAGTTGGAATCCGTCTCTTGGCGCTTGTAAGAGCTTCTCTTTGGACTGCCATTATAATTTTTCTTTGGGCTGGCATATGGACTTCTTTGTGGGTTAAAGGGACACCTCTCTGGGTCCCTCCCACACTGATAAGATAGATGACGCCTTGAGCCACACTTATAACAACCCCTTCTACTGTAGCCTGACCCAAAAGAAGGGTACTGTCTCTTAGGAGAATATCTTCTGTCCCCGTTCCATCTTCTATTTCCACCATCTTTATCACATACCTGTCTAAGCTGCGGGCCCGAGGATGTATGTATGGCTTCTTTTCAGTTTTATCCTGAGCCACACAAGTTGGAAAGGTCTCAGCAACCATCTGCTTGTGAATCGGTTTCCCCGGGTGCGCATTGACATACTGCTGTCCTAGCTCTGACATAATATTTATATCTTTTGGCTTTCGCTCTTGTAGAAAAGCCACTAACTCTGGATTGCAAGAAGATAGAACCTTGTCCTGTAGCATAAGGTCGGTTAGCCCATCAAAATCCTTCACAATACCTGATAGTTCAATCCACCTATTGAACAGCAATTTGATTTCCGCAATAAACTCACTAAAGTCATTGCTTGTTGTAGGAATAGCCTCCTTAAATCTTTCACGGTACCCTTGAGCTGTCAGTCTAAATCTTCGAAGCAGTGTCTCTTTCACCGTGTCATAATTCATGCGATCCTCTACTGGCAAAGCAAATACACATTGTAAACTTCTTCCGGTGAGCAAGTTATTGAGCAGAGCTGGCCAATCTTCTTTCTTAACCTTCCAAGATACTGCTTCTTGTTGAAACCTTTCTAGATACACGTCCATCATATCGACGCCCTCAACAATGACGGGAGTCGCAGCTTGAAAGGACGAGTAGACTCCTTAGTAGCTGGTCTAGAACTCGCAGCCTCAAGTTCCAGTTTCTTCAAAGTAATTTCTTTATTCGCTTGAATTTCAGCTTTCCTTGTCTCTTCTTTCTCTGCTTCTCTTTCAGCCTCAATTTCAATTTCTAACTTCCTAAGATCTCTTTCCTCATTGCGTTCTCTCCGTTCCTCAGCATCCACAAAATTTGTCTTGGCCCATAATTCAAGTTCATCCCCTGATTTACCAAGTGCCTCTCCCTTGGTGATAAAATCCAAGAGGTTAGACATCCTGTAATATGTATCAACTATGATAACTATGAAAAAAGGATGCAACCAAAAAACAATTAAGGAGAGAGAGAAAAAAATGTATACCACCTGATATGTCAAATGGTGTCTGGAATACTATAATGGATACCCCTTCACCTATGAAGAACGTCTGTCATACACAACAGATTTTGAACAACTCTTCACACTGGGTCTATACACTGGGTTAATCTCTTGTATCAGTCTGTAGGCATTACAAACTGTAATAGACCAAAATAAAATGTGTCTGCTTATGTTAACACAAATGGTATGATGATGATTGAAATGATAATCACAGAACACACGACGCTACAACAACTGATAGGTCGGTGGAGAGGAAGTTATAGACCAAGAAAGTAAGAATAGACCTTATATTTACACCCAAACCTATCAAACGAACAAAAACAGGATATCGTAAAATAACTTATATACACGAATAGCAGAGCAAAGGACTGAGAATCACGACAGAAAAACACCACGAAAGAAAGACTATTATACAAGACAATAAGTAAACAAACTAAACGCAAACAACTAACGCCAACAATTGTTCCACAAATTACACGAGGCTTCACAACTCCCCAAGTCTTAGACAGATTGGGTTCCCTACAGCGTAATTTGTCTCACAAAACCTATTAAAGACAACACAAGGCAAATTTCTTCAATGAAGAAAGATGGATTGTGCTCACCATTCAAAATCACCCTTATACAGAAATCAAAATTAAATACTACCACACAATATGAACAAAACAACAACACAACACTGGACAGTGAAGTAACCCAAGAGCTCTACTCGTGCACCCTGCAGCAAGGGCAAACAGGAATGAATATATGAATACTTAATAACAAGAGCTAATATAAAAATAACATAAGTTTCGAGTACACTGTAGAAGTGATAGACAGAAGGAAGTCTAGATATGATGCAGCAAACTTGTCGTCCTAAAAGGAACTAGTATCAAAATAAACTAAGTTTAGTACACTTTTAAATATAACAGATCATAAGGTTCAAATATAACGTTAATTAATCTGCAAAAATGCTATTGAAGAAAGAATGGAGAGAAAAAAAACAACAACAACAAAACCAACTATTAGTTCCGGGCAATAACCTTATCAAGGAAGAAATAAATAACCAAATAAATTAATTAAAAGAAGTATAGCCTATATATATATATAAAAGAAAATATGCAGACGCACAAGTCAAGTAAACAGAAGACTGGAAATTAACAAAAATAATAACAAACTTAACTTAACAATATCCTGTGTCCGCTGCTCCACTTGAGATAGGCGCAGGCTTGGAGTCCCGGTGTTACAGCTCAATGATGGATACCACAAACAACACGCTTCACGTCGTAACACAGCACAGTCAAATATCAAAATCAGCTCCTACATGCACCTGAGCTCTCAGTACGGTGAACCGGATCTTCTTCACTACTGGTCCAAAGGGTAGCAAAGGAAAATGCCTCTCTCACTGCTTACACCATCTCCAGGCAAGATCTTGCGATTTCAGCCGATCACCAGCAAAACAATGGCCTTGTTATTCCATTACAAGACCCAGCAGACGATTTTTCGTGTCAACAGTCATGCCGAACTACACAGCACAGATAAATTGACGACAGATCAGCACACTCCTCACGGGGCGGAATAACATAATATTAGTGCACCGAGGTAAACAAGACTGATTACTGCCTTTTCATTCTTCGTGCTACTTTCCAAAATAACACTGTCGATTTCGTCAAAACTGTCCATTCGCCTCTCCTCCAGTGATTAAACTATTCTTCGTTTTTAAATATTCAGTCCTTCTGCAGCTATACCCTTGCTGACTATCACTGAAATGAAGATTTCAGTTTTGCACATTAAGTTCTTGTGACCTGATTCAAACAGATAGGCCTAGTTCTCTGTTCCGCTTGATGTAATTTTTCAACAACAATTCATGAGAAGGCGAAATTGTCAGAAATTCTGCAGAAAATTAGGGGTGGGTCCTCTCTTCCACTTACGAGTTCCCCAAAATTGTCAAGTGCTTGCTGTGTGTACACATTGACAAATATGTATTACATACACATGGAGCGACAAACAAGGCTCGTTTTTCACAGCAAATTGTTAATTCACTAAACTCCAACACGTAGATACGATATCCGACGACTTTATGTCACAAACTTAAGTATAACACAATAACACAGGCAGACTGCCGCTTTGGCCATAAATCATCACATAAGAAAAGCACAATGTATGATGTGCATAATAAGAACAGCATCTCATGGAACGAATTTCACAATATCTTAATATATTACCTATTTTTCTTCAACCATTTCGCCTTCACTCTCCACGTAATCTCTCCTCGCTCTAATCTCTGTCTCGAATGACCTTTTTACCCATGACCCTTTTCACACCTGACCAGTCTTCACCACCACTTCGTTCACAACAACTCAGCCATGCCCGTGAACTCGACATTAGCGCTTACTGCTACTAATGCATTCATGCCCGCAAGCAAACTTAACATTCACTCACTTCAACTCACAACTTACATAAACATATATAGTTCCCACCGGAGCATGAGTACTGACATTCATTCTATAAACCGTTCGTGACACCCCTAATAACTATCGTTGCGTAATTGAATATAGTTGGTTTTTAAATTAAGAGGGGAAGAAGTTAAATAGTAGGCGTACATATTCATTTTAAGTAGCAGCACGCCTAGCTCGCATTACCAGGATACGCCACTGCAGTTTGGCTCTTTTTTCTTTCAATTCAAGGAATGTTTTCTATCATTTCAGGGAAACGATTTTGTTTCCAAACTGGAAGCTTGTGTGCAGTGTAGATGGATTTAATAGGGATATTGCATTTATGGAAACTGCTCTCATCTGTAGTTTGGTTGATTCTACAAAGTTGCTTCGTTTGAGTCTTTGCCTTCTAAGAGCATTCATTCTATGGCACATTGGGTGGTCTGTTAGTCTTTTGAATTTTTCGGCCTGTTGCTGAGCCCTGCAGTCTCTTCTATCCTCCATTGGCTGAGGCATGTAATCTTTTCGAGTTGTTTTATAGGTGTTGACTTCATGCCTCCCGTTATAATTCTCATTGCTTGATTTTGGAGTCTGCTAATTGTATCAAAGTTTGTCTTAGCTGCTTTTGCCCATGCTGCTATGCCATATTCAAGGACTGGCCTCACTCGCCCTGTGTACAACGTCTTCAGCACTTTCTCATCTGCACCCCAAGTTGTTCCAGCAAGTTTTTTCATAATTGCCATTCTTTGTCTCCCCCTCTTCGATTTCTGTCAACCTGTTTTTTCCAAGTCAGACGGCGATCACAAATAATGCCTAGGTAGTTTGGATTTTCATTTAAATGAAGATTTTCTCCGTTTAGCACTAGTTTGAAGCTCTGAGGTCTAGTTGAGAGGGAAAATACCGTGTACGTTGTTTTCTCTTCATTTATCTTCATGAGCCATGTTTTGGCCCACTCTTCCAGTGATGTTAGTGCTTGCTGCATCAGAATGTTTGCAGTAGTGATACGCTCTTCAGAGATCCACAAGGCTAAGTCATCTGCAAAGGATGCATTGTGTGCTATTTGTTGAATATTTTCAGTTATGTCATTTATGTATGCAGGGAACAGCGTAGGTGACAGGACTCCCCCTTGTGGGACCCCCTGCTCTAATATAAACTTTTTACTAGTCTGTCCATGAAGCTGTACTCTGGCGGTTCTATTCTCAAGGTAGTGACCAATCCATTTGTACATTCGCCGATATACACCACTTCTCTGCAGTTGGACTTTCAATCCCTCTTTCCATACTTTATCGAAAGCTTTTTCTAAATCTACCCAAACCACTAGCGTGTGTTTTTTTTTTCGTGGAAAGCGTCTTCGATTTCCTGAGCTATATATGTGATTTGATCTTCAGTGGATCTGTGTTGTCTGAATCCTGCTTGTTGATGGTTTACGAAACGCAAATGTTTGATGAAAAATTAAACGAAACGCAAACGTTTCATGCAGTGGGAAAGATATAACAAGAACGAAACACAAACGTATACGAAACGTAACGCCAACGTTCAGCTATAGAAACATAAACGAAACGCAAACGTTCAGCTACGAACCAAATACTATTTTTGTTTTTCTGATCTATTTTTTCTGCTATTAAAGACAAAGGTTTCAGTATTAAGAAACAGTGCCCACAAGACGCAGGTCAACACCTAGGCATTCTTGCGGTAGCAAGCCTATAGATATCTGGTGTCGTAGATTTTTGATAGGTGATTAAGACTTAGTTTGGTCCCTTCTGAATAGACATAGAAATAAGTGATAGCTCAGTGAGATATAGGTAGAAATAGATTTCACGAGTGAGATGGAGGAAATATATTAGAGTCGGTCTCTGACCCTCGAGATGATTTCTCTCGGTCAGCCTATCATCTACAACAGATTAAGATTTGTCAGACCGTCTAGTATAATATATATTAAATATATATATATATATATATATATATATATATATATATATATATATATATATATATATATATATATATATATATATATATATATATATATATATATATATATATATATATATATATATATATATATATATATCTCACATACATAAGTGACTACAATAGACACACAGAAGTGAAACTATGACAAATGAAAATATAGATACTTGGGAACGAACTGACCGACACACTGGAATAAGTTTATGTGAAGTTTAATTATCATAATAAACTTCCATCACAACATATAAAATTACATCAAACATATACAAATAGTCATAAAGTCAATGAATTTCTACAAGAATGATAGACCCATTAGTATGATCCTTTCCCTCGATGTATAGCCCACAGTCCTGTTAGAAGAAAAGTGATAGCCCCAAAGAGTCACGGATACATACAAGGGGATTGACATAAGTCTTGCACCTGACCATGAAGGAGTCACAGGAGGAAGATGAAACTTGGCACATTTAAAGTTCATCATATTTGCACTGAATGTGTGAAGTACGCGTTTGTTTCTTCAATGGGTTTTCCCGCTACGGTGCACGGCGCAATGTACCCTATTGACCGGATCTGCTGCTCCAAAGATTTGACAAAACAATGGAAAAGAAGGAGGCCAGAGCTGTGATAAAATTTCTGATATTTCAGGGAAAGACACCTACAGAAATACACAGGGAGATGGTACCAGTGTTTCGTGATTCTTGTCCTTCACATACTTCGGTAAAAAACTGGTGTCAACAGTTTAAGTGCGGCCGCTCAAATGTTGCTGATCTGCCAAGATCTGGTAGACCAGCCTCAGAGTGCAACGATGAAAATGCAACAAGAGTGAAGAAAATCATTGACCAGGATCGAAAAAATGACAATTGTGGAGATAGCTAGTAGAGTAAAACTGAATGAAAGAACAGTTTATAGAATTTTACACAAAAGACTGAACATGAGAAAAGTGTGTGCACGCTGGGTTCCGCGACTGTTGACACGTGAACAGAAGCAAACGAGGGTAAATTGCTGTCAACAGTTGCTCAAAAAGTGTCAGTCGAAAAATTTTTTGGAGACCATGGTGACAGTAGATGAGACTTGGGTATACCATTATGACCCCGAATCCAAAATTGCCAGCATGCAATGGAAAACCCCGGGCTCCCCAACACCTGTCATGCCGAGAGAGCAGAAATCTGCAGGAAAAGTGATGCTGACTGTTTTTTGGGATGGCAAAGGTGTCCTTTTGAAAGATTATCTGCCTCATAGCAACACAGTTAATGGACAGTACTATGCAGATCTTCTCACCAAACTAAGAAAGGTTGTGACCAGGAAACGAGGGATAACGCGCACTCAAAATCTTCCTTTGCTTCAAGACAACGCGGCCTCTCACAAAGCACGGCTTGTGCAGCTAGCAGCCAACGATTTGAATATTGAAATTCTTCCACACCCACCATATTCTCCAGATTTGGCTCCATCATACTTTTTTCTATTCCCAAATCTTAAAAAACAGCTAAAAGGAAATCATTTTGACAGCGATGAAGAGGTTATACTGGCATGTGATGACTGGTTTAGTTTAAAACATAGGGTGTTCTACTCCCAAGGTCTGTTCAAGGTCAAGCAGAGACGGCAGAAGTGTGTCAATTCAGAAGTTGGCTATATTGAAAAGGAATAAACACTATACCAAATTTCAGCTCTCTGTGACATGTCCTTCATGGTCAGGCCCAAGACTTATGTCAATCCCCTTGTATGATTTAGTCTAAGATTTCCCTTTAAAGGTATGAACCGACTTGGATACTCTGATCTATCCTAAGGAAAATATTGTTAGCAACAAAAACGTGCATAAAGAAATTTAAGACAGCAAAATGGGTGCCAAAATACAACAATAAAGGAATCACTCAGTCCTGCATTCACTCTATTCAGTCAGCCGTGATCACGTGCTTTCAATCGTACTTACAGCTTTGATAGCAACTTCTGAAAACACAATTTTTAGGACATGCACATACAGACTCTCCAATGGTAGTCTTGAACATTTATTACACATAAGGAAGGTAAATTAATATGAAACAAATATAAAGGTATGTTATCAGGCACTCGCAGGAAATAAAGAAGTAGAACACCAGACAACAGAAAAACAACAGACATGAGTGGCTTACCCAGGATTTGAACACTGGACCTCCGTGCGACAACCCCGCCTAGCCATGCAAGTGAATCACACTATCCTCCCTGCCATCTACGCATCATCAAAAAATGATGTTTCAATGGCAGGTCATCAGTGCGAACCACAATACACGACACCGGAAGTCCACCATGGGCAGTTCAGCCTATTAATGACGCAATCACTTCTGTTGTTTCTCTATCCTGCAGTATAGGCCAATCCAACAAGACAAGGACCTTAATACTGTGTCCAGTAAATGATAGTAGACTAGAACAGTGAGAACAGGACAGTGGGTAGGTTTGGTATTGTACAAACATTTATTACACATAAGGAAGGGAAACCCGAGGCCTGTAAACAGTAAATTAATATGAAACAAATATAAAGATATGTTATCAGGCACTCGCAGGAAATAAAGAAGTAGAACACCAGACAACAGAAAACAACAGACATGCGGGGTTGTCGCACGGAAGGTCCAGTGTTCAAATCCTGGGTAAGCCACTCATGTCTGTTGTTTTTCTGTTGTCTGGTGTTCTACTTCTTTGTTTCCTGCGAGTGCCTGATAACATACCTTTATATTTGTTTCATATTAATTTACTGTTTACAGGCTTCGGGTTTCCCTTCCTTATGTGTAATAAATGTTTATACAATACCAAAACCTACCCACTGTCATGTTCTCACTGTTCTAGTCTACTATCATTTACTGGACACAGTATTAAGCTCCTTGTCTTGTTGGATTGGCCTATACTGCAGGATAGAGAAACAACAGAAGTGATTGCGTCATTAATAGGCTGAACTGCCCATGGTGGACTTCCGGTGTCGTGTATTGTGGTTCGCACTGATGACCTGCCATTGAAACATCATTTTTGATGATGCGTAGATGGCAGGGAGGATAGTGTGATTCACTTGCATGGCTAGGCGGGGTTGTCGCACGGAAGGTCCAGTGTTCCAATCCTGGGTAAGCCACTCATGTCTGTTGTTTTTCTGTTGTCTGGTGTTCTACTTCTTTATTTCCTGCGAGTGCCTGATAACATAGCTTTATATTTGTTTCATATTAATGTAATGGTAGTCTTAGCCAAGAGAACCACAGTTCCAAAAAGACGGGTTGAATTCACTACTTCAGGGAACGTTTTCTTGGTTATTCTTATTTATGGATATCTGTGTAAGTCACCTTAAAATTTGTCCAGGCACGAACGTTAACAGCGCGCACAGTGTCAATAGCTTAGGTTTCTAGTAATGAGGAATGTCAGGTCGGTGCCTTCTCTCAGTATAGGACTTGATTTGGTCACACCACCACTAGTCAAAACTCCGTCGGAATGTTACTGATAATTTAATATTTTTGATTGCCACAAGGGCTGAAATGTACTTGAGGTTTTTTCTCTGGAAGAATTAAATCAGGCTCGATGTGCTCGTCACCTCATTAACTCATTAATAAAAAAAAGTTTATGTACTGGGTCCTCTGTCGTTCTGGATGCCAATGCAATCTAGACAGGTTTTCCATTTCACACCCCAAGTCTTTAAGAAAAAATGTTTTAGTTCTTCACAGATAATTCTCCGTACAAAACGCTGGTAGAGTTGGGCTACCTCAGTTTTCACTGAATAAGAAAAAACAACATATAAAATACTATATACATACTATGTACTCGTTTATAACTTACATTATAAACTGCAAGCGGGGAGCTTGACTTATCGTTTAAAAGTCCCGTGAAATAAGGTATAATTCATAAATTCAATCATCATGAATTCCTCTAGAAATACATACGTATTTATCGTCAATACTCAATGATGAATCAGTGCAGTTAACACAAGTTACTCTATAAAAATATTCTCGACTGAGTATTTAGCAGAAAATTAAATTATTATTTTATAGCTGCATGAGTTTAAAGCTAGAAATTATAATTTATATCTGCTTTCCCAAAAACCTGTAACATGTACTAGTAGAATATAACAGACTTATAAATTAATTTCTTCTGCATCAAAAAGAAATAGTGAAATATAATAAGCGATTTAACACATTAACTCTTGCAGGCCGGAATTTTTAAACTCATCAGTTTTATCTCAGAATTATTTTTTACTCAAAGCTAGGTACCATTATAAATTCTAAATTATTGAGTTATTACTTAAAAAACAAAGACAACACTTAAATATACTAAACAACAATTAAAACATAAATGAATGGCTGCATTAAATTTACTCTACTAGGATTTTTAGTGATTTATTCTAAAAACATATAGTATTCAGTATTAATGTAAATCATAAAAATAAACCATTTCAAGAAAACAAACTAATTTCTGAATGGAAAATGTACACATACAAAACCTTGCATAAACACTGAAATAATCCAGAGACTCCATTCCTCCCATATCTAAAAACTAATATAATAATCCTATTATAAATATTACTTACAAGTATCATTTAAAACCTCTAAAAAACACATAATAAATAATTTTTAAAATCCAGCGAACAAATAAAACCCCATTTGGAAAGAAATAATTACATTATAAGGCATAAATTTATGATCCTCAAACTTTTAATATTTAATTATCATACATTTTATTGTCATTATAACCACTTTAAGCCAAATATTATACTTTCAACTATTTCATTCTCAAACCTAAAAAAAAACTTTTAAAAATTAATATTTAATAAATATAATCTCCATTCTCATCCAAAACATAAACCCCCCAAATAATATAACGCAAATAGTAATAAAAAATCTCTAAACAAAACCTTAATTTTAGACCGCACCTAAATAACAAAACTATATACCAATTCCTAATAAACTGAACATTATCCCACTAACAAACAAATACTAACACAAATCTTTTACTAACTTTAACACATTTTCCATATTTATTCAAAAAATCAACCCATTTATCATTAAAATATAATATTTTATTTAATCTTTTACCAACCAACAAAAAAAACCATACAAAAATATTTAAAAATAATATATCTTCAAACTAAAATAACTACTTTATAATTATTATAATAACTTAAAATTACTTATTTTACAACATTTTTAATTAAATTAACAATCACTATACTCTAATTTAATTAAAAAACTTAAATTATAAAAAATCACCAACCCTTCCTAAAAAAAAATACATTGGAAAATTTAAAACAGATACCTTTTATTTAATAATATATAAATAAAACCCTAATCAATACAACTCCACTAATTAAACAAATAAATAAACTTAAAAATGATAAAACCCCATTTCAATAATATAAATAACTAATAATTTTCCTACTCTTACATATAAAAACATTTTTAATAATAACTATAATCATAAGACAACAAATAATATTTATAAAATAAAAATTAAATACAACATAACAAAACTACATATTCAAAAAAAAAAAAAAAATTAAAAAAACATCAATACAATTTTAAATTACTTAATAAATCAAAAGCTAATATCCAAAACGTTAAACCAATAAATAAAATACTACATAAAAACACAAATTTAAAATAACAAAAAAAAAAAAAACTACAAAAAAAAAAAAATTTAATTACAACAAAACCCCCTAAAAACAATACCATAAAAACATTCCAAAAAAAAAAACACTAAAATTAAAAACAAAAATCTAAAAACCCAACTCACATTAAAAAAAACTAAAAAAAATAAAATTATGACCAAACAAATCAAAAAAAAATAATAAAAAAAAATAAAAAAAAAATCGTAATATATAAATATAACTTAAAACAACAACAAATAAAAACCTCCCATAAAATAACCAAAAAAATAAACCAACTAAAAAACAAAAAAAACCTATTAAAAACAAAAACCCAAAACAACCAAACAACATCCAAACACCCAAAAAAAAAAAAAAAAAATAAAAACCAAACCCCAAAAATAACAAAAAAAAAAAAAAAAAAAAAAAAAAAAAAATACCACTAAAAAAAAACAAGTCCACAACACACACCCACCAAACCCCCCAAACCCACAACCCACCACTCCCACCTCCCCCCC
>JAMPIV010018373.1:685000-864276 GCA_024509875.1 Oreohelix idahoensis | reverse complement strand
TAAGGATGGGGTGTTATAGGGGAAATATGTTGTTTAATATTTGGTTTAATGGGGTTGATAATTATGGAAGGTTATGTTTAAATATGTGTAATAAATGATGTAAGAGTTGCTGTGAATTTATAGTATTTGGGGTTGGGTTGTTTAGTGGGGATATATTAGGGGTCTGGGTTATAAGGGGGTGTGGTGATTTTACGTTTTGGCATCATAGGGGGTGTTAGAAATGAACAAAGCACAGTACACAAAATAACTAAATTCATCAGGGGAAAACGAGGTGCAAACAATATTACATTAGTAAAAGATAAGCAAGGAAATCTCATCACGACAGCAGAGGGACAGGAAACAAGATGGGCAGAGCACTTCAGAGAAACTCTGAACAAGGAACCACTAGAGACACAATTGAATGTTCCTGAGGCTGAAAACGATCTAGATGTAAATACAGACATTCCACGAAAAGAAGAAATCATCACAGCAATCAAAGGGTTAAGCGAGAGACGGTTTCTGTGTAGACACGGCTCGTTTGCAGGGACCAATCTTCTGCGGTCGGTAAACAGGTTCTGATCTTCGACTCAAGGGAGATAAAACCCGCTGTTAGTCGTTGCGGTTTTGCCCTTAGATTAGCAAGGAGTGCATAATATTATGCATTTCTCTACCTGAGAGAACTTTCTTGCGGTTGTTGACTTCTGAAGCTAGTCTCTAGAGAAACCTTTGTCTTACTCCTTATTACGCATTACGCCGATACATCTGTAGAATCAGGCTATGCAGGTGTCCCGGGTAGCGTTGGTTGTAAGCTATAAATCTGGTTAGTCTTAATAGACTAACACACTCGTGAATATTTTCCTGGCCCGAGATGGACCATCATGAGATAATGCAGACTTTAACACAGAACTAAATGTTAAGGCCTATCTCTAGTCATTTTTCGGGGTGAGTTGACATATCTTATTAATATATAAATATTCATGTTAGCTTTTTATATATCTGATAGGAATGTGACTTACTTCATTTTTGAGGATTTCTCCCGGTAAATTTAATTCAGTGATAATGTAGCGCTGTCTACGGCCTTAGTTAAGTGGTGCTTAAACGGTTACGGTTTATAATGGGAAATGATAAACTTACAATAACAGATACTAGGCGTAGAATCAGTTCATACAATGCTTACCATTGGGTTAAGAGTCAGCAAAATTAACTGTCATTTTTGCAAGATAAGGTCAGAGGTGTGGATCATTCACTTAACACTGAATTATAGGAGAAAGTCACTTATTCCTTTTTGACAGATATTTCTAATGGCAAGGGAGAATCATTTTATGCTTACTTGTGTGGCTAGGCACTAGTCTATAACTTTCACAGAAAGCAGTCACCAGGCATAGATATAATTATATCTTATGATTCAGCCACAGCTGTATTATTATAGCAGGAACATTGCAGTTTTCTATGTATTCATTTGTGGGATCGTATTTTTCCCCCAAGGGGCATATGATTTAATGTTGTAATGTCACATGCTGTAATCTGTTTATGTAAATTCATTTAAATGTTGTAAGATGATAGCATAACCATTTAACTGTAACTACAAGGTTAGGTTTCCTGTATGCTTAGTGGGAAGAAGAGGAGTAGATTTTGCTGACAGGTACCTGGGTGTACAAAAAATATTAAGCCTATGCAGGCGCATGCGGATAATTGATAGAGTGGAAGGAGCGAAGCATAACCATGTTATATAACATTAGTGTGATTTTGTTGTTGCTTGATGTAAAGGGTGTTTTTTGGGTCTCAGTTTCAGGGATACCGAATTGCTAGAGTCAAGTCTCCAGTCAGACGAAGAATGTCACATTCTCTTCGTTCTAGAGGGATTCTGAATACAGCTAGCAATCACGAGTCATCAAACCCCCTACCTGATCCAAAACCCGTCTTTTGTCAACGCCATTTCCCTCTCATGGAAGTTAAGCTCACGCAGTGTAACGAGCCAACGCTAAATCTGAAATCATCGGTTGCAGTAGTAGTCTCCTATTCGCCTATTGAGCGCCAGTCAGAGCATGGCGGCTTCCAGCATATCAATCAGCTCAGGGTCTATAGCAGAATTTCAATCACCAGCCTTTGTGTGCCTAAACGGGGCACTCAGTCAACCACAGTCAAACCAGCCTAAACCGGATTTAATGCCAAGCAAGCAATAGCGCCGGATAAGAGCGCCTGAGACTCTTTGTCCTCAAGTAACTTCGTCTGGTGTATTTCTGGGTTATGTAGAACCTCACACTTAGGAGCGGCCAGCCAAAGATAGACAGAGTTCCAGCCCCCTTCACGCAATTAAGGGTCACCAACGTTTAGCACCACCGAGGAACGTTTTGTAGGCTTATTCCCTCACCTTGAAGGATCTACATGTAAGACACTTTTCTGGAGCTAGCGCCTTTGGTCCCACGAAAGCGGACAGGCTGTCGCTCAGTTTGTTTATTTGGTCAGCAGGAGAGATAGACAGAGTTCCAGTCCCCCTCGCGCAATTAGGGGCACCAACGTATAGCGCCTACATTGGATTTGCAGGTTAATTCCATCACCCATAGAGTATATATTTACGTAAAGACATTGGAGCTATTTCATTTGGTCCCACGAAAGCGGACAGACTGACACTCAGCCTATTCATTTGGTAAACCAGAGATAAATACAGAGTTCCAGCCCCCCTCACGCAATTAGGGGTCCCCAAAGTTAGCGCCTTCATTGGATTTACAGGTCAATTCCATCACCCATGGAGTATATATTTACTTAAAGACATTGGAGCTATTACATTTGGTAACACGAAAGCGGACGGACTGTCCCTCGGTTTATTTATTTCTCCGAATTCTGCAGGTTTTATGATTGGCTGTGTGTATGTGTTGTTTGTGTATTTGGCATATTTTGATTATTGATGTAATTTTATGTTGTTGTGATGAGATGCATTATTTTCATGCTTTTCTTCTTTAATAAAGTTTACACATTTATTAATGCGCTGTTCACGACCCTTCCATCCATAATTAAATTGTTTCAAGCTCTTTACTATAATCTCTATTTTGATAAGAGAAAAGAGTGAGAGCAGGAGGTGCTTAGACAGTATAAGTGTGTTGAGGGCTTGGAGAGAGTAATAACTTTAATAACTCTTCTCCAGGTTTGTCTCAAGTCCACCTCCTATTACACTTTATCTATGTGTAAGCTATAACTCTGTCAGTCCACTATCCCTTGTCGATTTCAATACTATTGTCCAACTCGACAAATATTCTACACTCTAACTCAACCACGACACAATCATAAAAAACCTCTATGCAAACTTTACGTGTAGTGTTGGGCAGAGCAACCTAACCTTTGAGGTGAAGACAGGAGTACGACAGGGATGCCCCTTATCAACCACTCTATTTTTAACAGTCATAGACTGGGTGATGCGCCAGACAACAGAGGGCAGTCCAAGAGGAATAAGATGGATTACATTTTCTACATTGGAAGATCTGGAATATGCAGATGACATTGCACTACTAGCACATTCACATCAACACATCCAGGAAAATACGGATAGACTTAATAAGTATAGCCAGCAGGTGGGCTTGAACATCAATTTAAAGAAGTCAGAGGTCATGACGCTCAATGTGAGCAACCCTGAGCCCATATCAGTAAGGAATCAGCAACTGGTACAGACAGACACCTTCACATACCTAGGATGCATTGTAACACCAGACGGCGGGGCAGGCAAAGACATCAACATCAGAATGAATAAGGCAAGAACACCCTTTTTTAACCTAAACAACATCTGGAAGTCCTCTCAATACAGCACACGCACAAAATTAAGATTATAACAGAGCTGTGTGCTTTCTATGCTTTTCTATGGTGCAGAATGCTGGAGAGTTACAGAGAAGGAAATGTCGAAATTGTCCTCTTTTCACACAACTTGCCTAAGAAAATTTCACCTAATCTTTTGGCCGAATACCATCACCAACCAAGATCTGCTTACTCGGAGCACGCAAGAGGACATGCACACCATCATAGCTGGCAGACGCTGGAGCTGGGTTGGTCATGTCCTCAGAAGAGACCCCGATGCCATCACAAGAACAGCTATGCTTTGGACCCCTGAAGGAAAACGAAAGAGAGGCCGACCAAAAACAACCTGACGGAGGACTGTGGATGCTGAGATGCAAAGAATGAACCAGAGTTGGGGCACTGTACGAAGGATGGCCACCGACCGAGCAAAGTGGAATCATTTTGTTGTTGCCCTACAAGACGCCACTGGGCGTGATGGCCACTGACTGCTTTGACAGTCGATGGCTAAGGATCAAAGAAGGAGAAGAAGTGCAGTCACGCATGGACGCACACGGCCAGGCGTCTGCTTATAACAAAGGTTGACCTGACTGACCCGACCTGATTGTGAGACTACTGCTAGACAGGAATTTGTAAACAAATGGACAGTCGCCTTTAAGGAAAAGACGGACGTTACGGTTCAGGTAAATATATATTAGGCACCATTCTGAGACAAAATGTCCAGAGTGGATGTAGGTAATATATCTGTATAAAACAGAAGATTGATTACCTGTATTATCTTCCACAGCGCAGTTCCAGAATCCTAGCCAGTTTCTGGATTTTGATTGCTGTAAATTGTTGCGAGTAAACCGCCTAGTTGCTCTATGCTACAGAAAGAACTAGTGTTTACGTCTCTAGCGGTGTTCACAAGTCAGCAACCCTGAGCAGCATCTTCACACCTCGCATATAAGCACAACCAGGTCACGAAAAGCACATCTCGTGTAGCCCCAGAATCACTCCAGTGGTAATTCCTACCTAAGACTCGAAGCAGATAAATCTACTTAAAACCCAGACCAAAATCAGAATTCACTTTTCCAAGAAATAGCCATAGGAATAAACTTTCGTCAGTGAGGACAATAGCCTCTTATTATTATCTGAACCAAAGACACTGACAGTATTCTAAATCTTTGAATAATTAATATCATAGCTGTCTTTTTCTTAAATTTCCTTGTATTTCTTTTCAAAGTACATGTCAACATTGATTTTATTTTCCACTGTAATTAAAGTAATTATGTACATTCTGTAACTCACCCTCATTCTGAGTTTGACTTATTAGATTGTATGTTCTGTTCAGAAAAACATACTCAACCCTCCTTGTCTTACTTGTTACTACCAGTTCATTGTGGTGGATTTTGATGTTATAAAATGTTGTTGATATGTTTCCTTATTGTACTGAATGAGGCCAGCTGTGAAGGTCCCTGATTCTAACAAAATTAGGGTTGAGTTATCAGGGTACCTTGCTGCTACCACCTTATGGCCTCAAGCAGATTTATTCTTGACTAGTATGAATGATAGCTACGTCTAATGTCTAGGGATATGCAAGTGTGGTGTGATGGTACTTTAACAATAATACACAATTATACAAACAAGTATTAAGGTCTATGATTAAAGGAATTAACACCTGGGATAAATTTGTACAATTAATAATTTTCTGTATGATTTATTTGGTCCTGAACCTAGTATTCTTCTGGTCAGGACTTTAAAATGAAAGGAATTCAAGATCTATACACAATGTAAATTTTAGACCCAACGGGACAATTGTCCAAATAAATACTGTTTAACTATACTAATAGTGTTACTAAAATTTGTCTATTACTGGTTTCTAACACTGGATGGCGGTTTGGGATTCTATAATCACTCCCAGTCTCTTTATTATACAATGTCACTGTTAAGTTCTCTGGGGAAATAGTTTATTCTTGTTATACAGGGGTGTGCTGGTCTTAAAGCTGATGTAGAGTTAGGGTGCCAGATATTTTACTTATCTGGGCACACTTGAACAGTCTGTAAACTTGGTGTCACATGATTTCGCTATGATAATGGCCAAAAGTAACAGGGTAGACTCTGCAGGTCCCTGTCACTACTGTGCATGAAACGACTTCTCACTGCTTCTCATAGACATCTGGCACCGGACTAGTGCCAGATAAAAACCATGTAACAATGAAATAATGTCTCCTTGTTGATATCTTGCTTAAACTGTGTTTTATATATACAAAAGAGAATACATAAGAAATAAAGAACTGGGTCATATCTAATGGACCAATCCAGCACATCCATTCCACAGTGTACCAGTGTTGTTCACATGTCTCTCCTACAAAGGCGATACTGCATCTGCAATAATATTATTAATCTGTTTTTTCTGCCATACAATGGGATAGGTGAGCTGTGTCCCTCTGGTCACCTAAGAAAACCTTTTTATTTCACAAAACATGTGCATTTACAAAACTGGCAATGTGTTATAGCCTAATTATACATTCAGGCCCTGCCTTAATCAGCTGGGGACCTGATTACTTACAGTCGTGATGGCAGCATCTCTCACTCACATTTTTAAACAAAATATATATGAATAATGTCGGTCTTACCAGAAATTCGATGAAAAAAACACAGGTACGTTGAATAGCAGACTCCAGATGTACTGCTTGCTGAACTGTGATGCCTATTACTTTAATATATATTTGCTTTAATAAGGCTAATCACTTTTTCACAGAAATACACAACGTCCTGCTCTAGGGACTATCTTCTACAAATGGCGTCAAGCCTTTGAATGTACTCAATAATATGAAATGTTTTGACCAATGGGATCTACTACTAAGATTTTCCATTCAAATTTTTTATTCTAAGGTCCAATTGCGGTCCAATGTTAGTGTACTTCTGTCGGTCTCTCCGTCCGAACTTGGCATTCACCAAAAATAAACTTGGTTTTGGCCTAACACTACCAAAAAACATATTCAGTTTGAGCCATCCCATAATTTTTTTCTCCCCTTGTCTACCCCTTTCTACATGTACCCTTTCTTGCCTCTTCCAAGGACGCGTCAAAAAATGTTACCGTTAGGGCAAGTCCAAACGAGCATGTGTTGGTCTGTCTGTACGAACAAATGCAGTCTTTTGTCCATAACTTTATTTCTATCTGTCGGATTTTTTATTCGAAAGCATATTACCCATCAGGACAAGACCAGCTCTAAGACTAGCTAACGTTTATGATCTTAAACCTATTAATAAAAAATTCAATATATTTTCCATTTTGGTGTTCGTTGTTTTCTAAGTCTCAACTACTTGAATGTTATAAAAAATCATCGCAGATCTTCCTTTTTCCCGGCAGGAAGTAATTATGCGTGTGTGTATATATGATTCTACAGTGTGCCTTTTGTTAGAAAATGTATTGGACTTGGCGGTTTATTTTTAAATTTTAAAGCTCGCGACATCGCTTTCGACACAAGCTAACGGCATCGTCTCGCACTGTCGGCCCGAGTAGCTAATTCAAACTTCTAACACTTGACAAGCCGGCAGCATGTGTCCGCTCTCTCAATCTTATGCGTTCGTGTGTTTTATTCTTTCTATCTTTCCTGGAACCACTACGCTTGTAGATTTTTCAAATTTTTATCGTTAACCCTTGACGGGTGCGTTATAAAGTCCAATACTACTAGCGCTGCAATAAGGTTTTAGACTACGTTCTATCTTACCTAAATCAATGCGTTTTCTGGCGCTGTGAAGAAGACGCGGTACAACTTTACTAATTCTATACATATTATTATGACTTTATTACATATAATTAATGATTTTATCGCTGTATCAATGTACTTCATCACACATCTCCCCACTTAAGAACATGCCTGATGCTAGTTCCAAAACAGTGATGCACATAGATAAAATTTATTCCCTACGCATGCTGAATACTCTGATTTGGATCACAGGGATGCCTACTGAGGAAATCTGCACCCACGTTCTGTGACCCCGGAATATATTCAATGGTAAATTGATATGGCTGTAATAATAACGACCATCGTAATAATCTGGCATTTTAATGCTTGGCCTGTGATAAGAATACGAGAAGATGATGATCCGTTTGGACCACGAATGTTCTACCATATAGATAGATCTGGAACTTTCGTATTGCCCAGATCAAAGCTAGACATTCTTTTTCGCTGGTTGAATAGTTTTACTCCGCTTTGTTTAACTTGCGGCTAGCATAAGCGACTGGGTTCAGCTCTCCCTCTGGTGACGATGACCTTTGCAACAACGTAGCCCCCAGGCCCACATTGCTTGCGTCACTTCTCACCACAAATTCCTGACTCAAATCAGGTAATTTCAAGATAGGCTTGCTTGTAAGTTTTTCCTTTAACTCTTGGTATGCTGATTCCCATTGGGCTGACCAAACAATTCTATCAGGATTTCCTTTGCGAGTTAAATCCGTCAGAGGAGCACAAATAGAGTTAAAATGTTTGATATATTTCTGATAGAATCCACACAACAACACGAAAGATCTCACGTCTTTCTTTGTTTGTGGCCTAGGTGCTCTCTGCAATTTTTCAAGGTTCTTGGGGTCAGGGGTCATACTACCCTGAAACACAGTATGTCCCAAGAACTCCAACTCTTTACAACCAATACAACATTTTGTTGGTCTAGCCGTCAAATTAGCCTCTCTTAGTCTATCAAACAGCATAGACAAAGAGTTCATGTGTTCCTCAAATGTTTCTGTAGCTTTGAGGATGTCATCCATAAAGTTAGTGATGCATGGGTTATTTAGTGGATCCAACAATTTTCGCATCATCCTAGAAAATACACTCGGAGCATTTTTCAACCCAAAAGGTAACATGTTGAATTCATAATGTCCTTCCGAAGTGCTAAACGCCAAATAAGGTCTGACCTCAGGCTTCACTGGAATCTGATAATAGCCTTTGCTCAGATCCACCTTCGAAAAATATTTTGCCTTGTTTAGCCTGGCAAATAATTGATTTGTGTCAGGTAATGGATCCACCTGATTTTCTGTGACAGCATTCAGTTTCCTGTAATCTATACACAGACGATGTTCTCCAGAGGGTTTTCTCAGCAAAACCACACTGGAACTATAGGGAGATTCGCTATGAGAAATAATTCCTTCTTTCAATAGGTACTCAATCTCCTCTTTCAAAGCTTTCTCCTTGGCAAACGGGATCGTGTAGGCTCTCATACAGATCGGTGTTGGGTCTACTAGTTTCATATCATATTCCAACAAATTCGTGTGCCCCGGTTTGTCCGTTAACACGTCCGTATGATCAGTCAGAACCTTTTGAACCTGTTCCCTCTGTTTTTTCGTCAAGTGTTTACTGACTTTTACATGTGCAGGTGTCTCACATGTTTTCAAGGGATACTCATGGGAGGTGAGCGGTTCATTCTTCATCCCTGTTGCTATCGACAAAGACATTAAGTGTGTTCCTTCCTGGATTTCCCTGTCCAGATACTTCTTTAGAAGGTTCACATGATATATTTTTTCTTTTCCCTTCTTGTCGATTTTATAATTTGTTCTAGACACCTTCTCTAGAACAGTATATGGACCTTGCCATCCAATTTGTAGTTTGTTATGGCTGCCGGGCAGTAGAAGAAGCACCTTCTCTCCCACAAATAATTCTCTACCCTTAGCTTTCTTATTAAAATAGGCAGCATGTTTTTTCCTGGCTTGTCTGAGATTATCATTTGCAAGTTTCCAGCCAGTTTTAAGACGAGTGGTCAGCTCGTTCACATATTGGTGTGATGAGGTAACAGTCTCTTCTGCCTTCTCATCTGTCCATGTCCTTAACAATGTTACATATGGACTTTTAATTTTACATACTTATTTTTCCTGGCACTTGTCAGGTCCTTTACATTGGAAGCCTTATGTTGAGGACGTTTCTTCCTTGTGTCATCACACAAGAATCTACCACTACCTATTCGTTTCCTGGGGTTTTCTCCCCACTTTAGGTTCCTTGTGAGAGATCGTCTCTCTCTTTTACCTTCACCCAGTTCACATAATTCCGACCGAGGGACTATCGGCTTATTCTGGGGTTAAAATCACTCTTTGTACTCGACGCAGAGTTGCCATTCTAACACATTCAAGTGAAGACTGTGTGTGAAAAGGGGGTTCCCATTCCACTTTGTCTACATTATTAATTTTTTTTTCTTTCCATTTTCAGGCCTAAGTTTGCCCCGTGGCGTTTCTAGGTCCTGATTATTATTCCCCACTTGTGGGTGTTCCCTCATAAAATATGCCGCAGGCTTCGACAAAATTCTCAATAATTATTTTTTCATCTGGCCAATAATATTTTTGAGAAACCTTTTGGCAGATGGTACCTACTTTCTTGTGGTCCCCATCTTTTCAAACATGTAAACTCCGTATTACGTCTGCCCTAAACATCTTGGGAAGTACCAGTTGTCCGTGGCCATTTGTACCAGTTCCGGCCTTCCTATATAACAATTTATTCTTCATGTAAAATTCTCCTTTGCTTGGAGGTGTATGGCAGTTACGCAATTTTTGAAAGCACGGCTTCAGTGACCTATCCTCAGCCTGTGCCTTCCTCATCTCTTCTGGATGAGTATTTATAGGTTCATATTCTTCCTTCTTGGACTGTGATCTGGTCTGCACTGTTGCCATGACCAGAGGTCTCTTGGGATTCCCCAAGAAGACATAACGACACCCCAATATCAGAGGGTAGATGGGTGCGTCGATCACTGCTGCTCTGATTACTCCTTCCACATAGCGAGTTTTCACCGTTATCCTGGCAATGGGAAGTGTCATAAGTGGTATGTCCTTGGTCACCCCTTGTATCTCCACTGTTTCTGTGGTATACTGATCTGGGTTCACCAAATGCGCACTCACAACAGAATCAAAATCTAAGCCTGTATCATAGAGACACCTAATGGTGACCCCATTGCAGACTACATCCTCACACACTGGGGGGTGATAAGGTTCCTGCTGTCCAGTAGGTTTGTCCTTTTTTCCCTTGTTCCCCATCTTCATAGCAGCAAATCCAGAAGTTTTCTTATGACAAAATTTGATGTCATGACCTTCCCTCTTACACCATTTACAATATAATCTACCTTGATGAAAAGGTTTTCTTTCATTATATTTCCTATCATTGAATTGTGGGTTTTTGTTTCTAAAATCATTGCGTGGCCTATCAAAACTGTCCTTACCTTTGTTCCACTGATCTTTTTTATCAAATCTATTAGAGTTTTGTGGAGCCTTATAATTGTCATTCTGTTTCTTTTTAGCGCCAGCTACCTCTGCCTGGGCTGCCTGATACCTCTCAGCGACATTAAGTAACTCACCCAGCCTCTCTGCACCCTGTTCCATGAGAAACTTTCTCAAGTCTTGAGCCATGGACTCTCTCAATTGCTCGATAAGGATCATCTCTTTAAGATCTTGGGTTTTCCCCCAGAGCAGTCCATTTCTCCAAGTACGTCTCTAAACGTGCAGAGAACTGGTGATAGGTCTCACCTGACAGTAGTTTGGCATTTCTAAACTATTTCCTGTAAAATTCTCCATTCTTTTCATACCTTAGCAAAAGAGCCTGCTTTAACATGTCATAATTGTCTTGGTCTTCTTTGCTCATCTTGGCAAACATTTCATAAGATGTTCCCTAAGACGCTGAGATAACTTTAAACTCCACCTTTCCCTCTCCAACCCATAGGTGGTGGCTAAAACCTCAAATCTTGACAAAAATGACTCAATGTCATCGTCCCTCTCAACAAAATGGTCTAAATGGAACCCCATAGCTGAAGTTGAGGCTCCCTGCCTAGCAGTGGCATCGGAGGTAGAAGGGCTGTTACCACTTTCAGGAGCATGGCCCTGTAACTCCAACTCCCTTAGTCGTAACTCATGTTCCCTTTGTAACCGTTTATCTTCTGCTTCCCTCTCTGCAGCCAATTTTCTTTCCTCAGCAGCCAGTCTTCTTTCCTCGGCTTCTCTTTCGGCCTTTTTTTCTTCATACTGGAGCCGTTTTATTTCAGCCTCCCTATCCGTCTCCAATGCCCTAGCCTCTTTGTCAGCATCAATCTGCAACCTTTTAATTTCTATCTCAACTTCTAATTTTCTTTCTGCAGCTAGCCTATTCTCTTCTCGTGCAATAAATTTATCCACCTCTGAAGTGACAAACTGAACCAACGATGGTCCATTCATATTCATCTCTTTTGCAGCCAGCACAGCAGCAGATCTGAACTTTGCTAGGTCTGCCATAATATCAATCCTTAAAATGTTCTAATACAATTTTCAGAACTCTTAATTAACAGAGTACTAACACTAATTAATTAATTAACCAATTAATTAACTAATTACTGGTTCTTAACAGTTCATCAGCTTTTATTTTCCCTTTTTAATATTTTTATAACTTTTGGGGACACTTGTGCTACAATATTTAAATTTCTAAACAACTAACAAGTTCAAATCCCGGAAGAAGAGACCCCAATTTATTGTGGAGGATTTTGATGTTATGAAATGTTGTTGATATGTTTCCTTATTGTACTGAATGAGGCCAGCTGTGAAGGTCCCTGATTCTAACAAAATTAGGGTTGAGTTATCAGGGTACCTTGCTGCTACCACCTTATGGCCTCAAGCAGATTTATTCTTGACTAGTATGAATGATAGCTACGTCTAATGTCTAGGGATATGCAAATGTGGTGTGATGGTACTTTAACAATAATACACATCTATACAAACAAGTATTAAGGTCTATGATTAAAGGAATTAACACCTGGGATAAATTTGTACAATTAATAATTTTCTGTATGATTTATTTGGTCCTGAACCTAGTATTCTTCTGGTCAGGACTTTAAAATGAAAGGAATTCAAGATATATACAAAATGTAAATTTTAGACCCAAAGGGACAATTGTCCAAATAAATACTGTTTAACTATACTAATAGTGTTACTAAAATTTGTCTATTACTGGTTTCTAACACTGGATGGCGGTTTGGGATTCTATAATCACTCCCAGTCTCTTTATTATACAATGTCACTGTTAAGTTCTCTGGGGAAATAGTTTATTCTTGTTATACAGGGGTGTGCTGGTCTTAAAGCTGATGTAGAGTTAGGTGCCAGATTTTTTACTTATCTGGGCACACTTGAACAGTCTGTAAACTTGGTGACACACGATTTCGCTATGATAATGGCCAAAAGTAACAGGGTAGACTCTGCAGGTCCCTGTCACTACTGTGCATGAAACGACTTCTCACTGCTTCTCATAGACATCTGGCACCGGACTAGTGCCAGATAAAAACCATGTAACAATGAAATAATGTCTCCTTGTTGATATCTTGCTTAAACTGTGTTTTATATATATACAAAAGAGAATACATAAGAAATAAAGAGCTGGGTCATATCTAATGGACCAATCCAGCACATCCATTCCACAGTGTACCAGTGTTGTTCACATGTCTCTCCTACAAAGGCGATACTGCATCTGCAATAATATTATTAATCTGTCTTTTCTGCCATACAATGGGATAGGTGAGCTGTGTCCCTCTGGTCACCTAAGAAAACCTTTTTATTTCACAAAACATGTGCATTTACAAAACTGGCAATGTGTTATAGCCTAATTATACCTTCAGGCCCTGCCTTAATCAGCTGGGGACCTGATTACTCACAGTCGTGATGGCAGCATCTCTCACTCACATTTTTAAACAAAATATATATATGAATAATGTCGGTCTTACCAGAAATTCGATGAAAAAAAAACACAGGTACGTTGAATAGCAGACTCCAGATGTACTGCTGGCTGAACTGTGATGCCTATTACTTTAATATATATTTGCTTTAATAAGGCTAATCACTTTTTCACAGAAATACACAACGTCCTGCTCTATGGACTATCTTCTACAAATGGCGTCAAGCCTTTGAATGTACTCAATAATATGAAATGTTTTGACCAATGGGATCTACTACTAAGATTTTCCATTCAAATTTTTAAATATAAGGTCCAATTGCGGTCCAATGTTAGTGTACTTCTGTCGGTCTCTCCGTCCGAACTTGGCATTCACCAAAAATAAACTTGGTTTTGGCCTAACACTACCAAAAAACATATTCAGTTTGAGCCATCCCATAATTTTTTTCTCCCCTTGTCTACCCCTTTCTACATGTACCCTTTCTTGCCTTTTCCAAGGACGCGTCAAAAAATGTTACCGTTAGGGCAAGTCCAAACAAGCATGTGTTGGTCTGTCTGTACGAACAAATGCAGTCTTTTGTCCATAACTTTATTTCTATCTGTCGGATTTTTTATTCGAAAGCATATTACCCATCAGGACAAGACCAGCTCTAAGACTAGCTAACTTTTATGATCTTAAACCTATTAATAAAGAATTCAATATATTTTCCATTTTGGTGTTCGTTGTTTTCTAAGTCTCAACTACTTGAATGTTATAAAAAATCATCGCAGATCTTCCTTTTTCCCGGCAGGAAGTAATTATGCGTGTGTGTATATATGATTCTACAGTGTGCCTTTTGTTAGAAAATGTATTGGACTTGGCGGTTTATTTTTAAATTTTAAAGCTCGCGACATCGTTTTCGACACAAGCTAACGGCATCGTCTCGCACTGTCGGCCCGAGTAGCTAATTCAAACTTCTAACACTTGACAAGCCGGCAGCATGTGTCCGCTCTCTCAATCTTATGCGTTCGTGTGTTTTATTCTTTCTATCTTTCCTGGAACCACTACGCTTGTAGATTTTTCAAATTTTTATCGTTAACCCTTGACGGGTGCGTTATAAAGTCCAATACTACTAGCGCTGCAATAAGGTTTTAGACTACGTTCTATCCTACCTAAATCAATGCGTTTTCTGGCGCTGGGAAGAAGACGCGGTACAACTTTACTAATTCTATACATATTATTATGACTTTATTACATATAATTAATGATTTTATCGCTGTATCAATGTACTTCATCACATTCATTTTCAAACAGATTTGAGTAAGAAAGAGTTAGTCGTCGCCAGAAAAATACAAGAGTTGGTAGTCTAAAAGGTGAGAGAATCACTGACACCAACCTGTGCCCTTCTGTTAACTCTTTCCCTCAACTCTAGCTCACCTCTGTGAAAACTAGTGTCTAAAGGTCTATGTGCTTCTACACATCTTACTTACATACATCTCTGAAATTAAATTCTCCTACCATTGGAGTGCTCGATCATCTCTATGCGACAACTGCCCTCTGTTGTCTGGCGCATCACCCAATCTATGGCTGTCAAAAATAATGTTGTTGATAAGGGGCATCCCTGTCGTACTCCTGTTTTCACTTCGAAAGTTACATTACATTACTGCACGTAAAGTTAGAATATAGGCTTTTTATAATGGAAACAATGCGGCTGGGAATTCCATAAGCCCTCAGTATTTTCCATAGGCTGTCCATCTGTATGCTGTCGAAAGCCTTTTCAAAATCAACAAAGTTAATGTACAGCTGTCTCTGCCATTCTGAGCACTGCTCTATAATGTTCCTGAGGGTGAATGTATGATCTGCACATCTTCTGTTCTTTCTGAATCCCGCTTGTTCTTTCCTCAGTTTATGGTCAACTGCTTTTGAAATTCTCTGGATGATTATCCTGCCTAGTATTTTGCTGGGAACTGAGAGGAGTAATTCCTCTCCAGTTATTGCAGTCTGCAAGGTCGCCCTTCTTGGGCAATTTGACAATTATTCCTTTACTCCACTCTGTTGGTGTTGTCTCAGTCTCCCAGACTTGTGCAAATAGTGGTTCTAATAGTTCTGCTGCTAGTTCAGGGTCTGCCTTGAATAACTCAGCATTTAGATTGTCGTGACCAGGCGCTTTTCCATTTTTCAACCCTTTGATAGCTGTGATGATTTCGTGGGATGTCTGTATTTACGTCTAAGTCACTTTCAGCCTCAGGAACATTCAGCTGAGTCGCTGGTGGTTCCTTATTCAGTGTTTCTCTGAAGTGCTCTGCCCATCTTGTTTCCTGCCCCTGTGCTGTGGTGATGAGATTTCCTTGCTTGTCTTTTACTAACGTTATGTTGTTTGCACCTCGTTTTCTACTGATAGTTTTAGTTATTTTATAAACTGTGCTTTGTTCATTTCTCAGTGCTGCCTCTTCTACCTGTCTTGCAAGGTCATCCAGAAATGTCCTTTTGTTAGCACGGGTTTGACGTTTTACTTCCTTGTCCAGCTGACTGTACTGTTCACTATATATTGCCTTTAACCTGGGAGACTTAGCTTCTGTTTTCTTTCTTTTCATTTCCTTTCTCTTCGCTATGGTGTTTAGCGTTTCTGGTGTTATCCAGTCTTGGCTCTTTCTTTCCTGGAATCCCAAGCATGACTTGCTGCTTTCCTTGTATATTGTTGAGATGGTGTTGAATTTCTGGTCGACATCCTCGGTCTCTGAACTTTCCTGGCTTTTGGTAATCTGATATCGTCTCTTTACGTCGACCGCGAACGCTTTTCTGGTGAGGGGGTCCTTAAGTTTCATGATGTTATAGCTTTTCTGTTTGACTGTACGTTAACTAGTGCAGATAAAATAATCTTGTAAGTAAAATAGTGTTTAATTAACGAGGTTTTTACAAAATTCTTCCTTATCTTGTGTCACGTCACATCAGGAGATAGGGACCAACCTTTGCCATACAAAAAAAAAAGTAATAATAATAATAAAGCATTTGGATTTCGTAACCAGACTTGCTTGTCGCTAAAAGTCTGGGGCCGTAGATTCATGATAGTGGAATATCAAATTGTTGTGTATATGCATGACCTTTGGGGCCGGTGTTGTGGAGCCGTGGCGAGGCCCATCATTAAAAAGGTTCAATTTTAATAAAGGAATAATTCTCCTTACTAATGTTATTATTTTTATAATGGATGGGTGTGAAAACAAAATCGAAAAAAGGTATTTCGTCTTACGAGGACAAAGGACAAAGAAAATAGCCAACGTTACGACCACAAGGCCTTCGTCAGGGAAAGGAAAGAAAGTGAAGGCTAGATAGGACACATAAGAACCTAAATAAATACAAAAATTAAACCTAGGTACTTCCCTGAAGGAAACTTCCCGCAAACGGACTGGCGTGCCCGGAAAAGGAAATGACTGTCACCACCGGATGTATACAATACATACTACGAAACTAAAAAAACGAAACTGAACAATAAACTACCCAAACGTAATATTAGTGGGGACTGGAAATAGAAGAAGACAGAATGAGTTGGAGATTAATAAATAAGAAATAAAAAATCAAGACATATTAAAAACAGTGTATTTTATATTCATACATATTATTAGAAGGCGGTAGAAAAATAGGATAAGAGTGGAAAGAGTCAAAATGGAACAAGAGAGGAAAGGGGAGGGTGACCTCAGACAAAGGTGTGCAGAGTGTTAAGACCGGCTGGTTTTAGACACACCATGCGGTGGATAAGACGGTTCTCAAGCTGTTCTCGGCTAGCAGTGTCAGAGGCGCAGGATCTGATCGCCGTGACCTGGATGTCGATGGGACCATGATGGTCAGGACCATTAAAGTGTATGGCAACTGGTGTGGATTTTTGCTGAGCGATGTCATTCAAGTGCTGACTGAATCTGTCCCCAAGTCGTTTGCCTGTTTGGCCTATATAGGTTATGCAGCAACGTTTACATATGATCGTGTAAATGACATTGCGCGACTCACACGTGAAGCTACTGGTGATGGTGTACGTAGCCTCAGGAAAAGACACTTTGTTGGTTGAGATGACATACTTGCACGTGTTGCATCGTGTCAGACCACAGGGTAGTGTGCCAAACTGAGTGGCATTCTCCTTTGGAAGACGGCTGCGAACAAGAAGATCCTTTAAGTTCTTGTCTCGCCTATATGCCACCAAAGGTGCTTCACCGAAAACTTCCTGGGTCACAGACTCTGCTTGGAGGATAGAGAGATGGCGGAAAATGATCTGTTTGACTGCAGTACTGTGAGGGTGATAGGTCAAGATCAATTTGAAGTGGGTTTATAGTGAGGTTTGAGGGCCTCCTGACGAGAGATGGGGAGCACACGTTGGAGGGCAGAGGTGAGAACATGTTCCGGATAAAGTCTGCTACGGAAGAAATCCAACATCTCATTGGCTCGGAAGTGGAAGTCATCATCGTCTAGGCACAAACGGCGGAGGCGGAGAAGTTGTGAGAATGGAAGGGAGTCACGACAAGCCCGAGGATGAAAAGAGGTATTCAGAAGGTAGCTATGGGCATCTGACGGCTTGTATTAAGGCCGGAAGGCGTGATAGTAATAGTAATGTCAAGAAAGTTGACAGATACTGCGGAGATGAGGGAGGTGAAATTGATGGTGGGGTGGAAGTGGTTGACAAAGTCGATGAAGCGGGATAAATCAGTCTCGGACATATATGTGAGACCAATGCCATCATCGATATATCTGCGGTAAAACCCGGGGAAAGGACCGGAGTATTGTTGCCATATCTGATGCTCCAAGTGGCCCATGAACAGACAGGCATAGCTAGGACTGTTACGGTATATGATATTAACGCCGTCTGCTAAAGGTTACCAGACGTGCAATTGTAAAGGTTAAGACATTTAATATATTGCGATAGATGTTTCAATTACTGAACGCTTCATACACGATCGATTATGACGTGTATAGCGTTGTTTAGGACACAGTCGGTAACTAAGAAACCATACCCTTTTTTACATTGACCGTCAAGCTGTTAAGACGCGTCTGACTTTCCTTCCAATGTTGAGCATGGTATTGCCATACAGATATATTTTATGCAAGTACGGACATGGGTCAGTCCATTGCTATTACGAAGATTTGAAATGATTAAAGGTCAGTACGAAAGTGAAAATTAAGGAAGGATGAATTACAGTCCATAGTATTTGATTTTACCAGACTCATAGACTCACTGTCGGCCGTTGGAAAACCCCAACCGCGCGTGCAACACAGCTACTTGCAACAGACCACTTGCAACAGTGGTGCCCGGTGTCTGGGGACGAGAAAACAACCAAAAACAAAAAAATTTTTTGAATGACTTTCGAAGGAAATATTTACGATCAGTTTTCGATCACATGATCCAGCTGAAGATGACGTGGAACTCAGTCTAATGCCTAACAACGCGACGTCACTGAAATTCGTGTAGGTGAAACTATCGGAGAAACTGAAGTCGTTCTTTTAAGCCTAACCAAGGGAAAAATAAGTCATTTGAAGCAGACACAAGAAATGGACTACAGGAGCAGGCAGTCAGGGGCATTAGCCTAGCTGTTGACGACCTATAGCACTGATCGAAGCAACGGGAAAGATAAGTCTAGCTGTTTAAATTGTCGTCATTGCAAAACCGTAATACTGAGTCCATTTTGCTTTGATCAGGCATGTCTATGTATTTTCATGTATATATGTTAAATTTGTTTTCCATCGTATGTATTTGTTACTAATCGTGGGAGGTAGGGAGGATGAACTGAAATTAAATTCTGCGGCTCTCACGATGCCTGAATTAATTTCGGTCGTTTCTTAGGGCAGTTAAACGATTGCACCTTTGGAAACCCCATTGAGGTTTTGACATTGGACTTGTTGTCCAAATCTGCTATCGTTTGACGATTTTACGTTATCTGTACTGTCCCGTATATAATTGGTGTATTTTATTCGTATTCATTTAATAATTTTATTCAGTTCTGTACCATGTTCGTTACTATTTCGTCCATTCTCCTCTGACTATCATTTATTTTATGATTATTAAATTTTCGTCCGTTATGAGTCCTGTGACGTCATCATTTTTCGCAGTCATTTTTTTTTTTTGTGTGTACCTTGAATATTCAGTTGACCTCCGGTCAGACCTTGCCCTTCATTTGGTCTGTGACATTTCCGCTTATTTTATTTAGTTCATAAATTCATTTTTAATTGTGAAAATGTCTTGTTTGCGTCTTGACATTGTTTGTACCCTTTAGTTGCATCATTGCTTGTCTGTCCTGATAATATATATTAATATTACATTAATAATATGATAATTATATGCAATAATACACTTGTAATTTAATTTAATTAATTTTTTTCTGAAATTTAAGGTTAATATGGGACATTGCATAATTATGCAGTGATAGTCCAAGAAAGTAGCACTACAATTTATCATAGATGCCTAGGGCATAATAATATAATATATATATTGACAAAATAAATAATCTTATAGCTACCTTTGAGGTAATAGACCCATTGTATATTATTTAATATACTTTTCTGGTACTAAGAGAGTGACTTAGTACATTGAACAATATAATTACTAGGAATTATACCCAACATTATTGGATATTGAGATTAATTGTGTGATATAATTACATTATATTTAACAGATATCATAACTATTTATGATATAGTATTATTTAGATACAATATTGTTACAAAATATTGTCTATTAGTTGAACTTAGACATTAAGTTCAGTACTATTGTGATTACTTATATTGAATATTTCTAAGTTGAGTAAGTATAATAATTACTCTGAAGCTACTATTGACTATTTTAATCAGTAATTATCAATAATTACTTACAGATAAAAGTCAAAATGCTTACTATAGACCATTTCGTTAAGATTGGTCGTGAATATGGTTATAAATCTCAAGAACTTCGTCAGTTTGCTGAATCAGAACTGGAAAAATATGAAAGAAAAGAAGAAGAGAAAAAAGCTGCATTAAAGAAAGAGGAAGAAGAGAAAAAAGCTGCATTAAAGAAAGAGGAAGAAGAGAAAAAAGCTGCATTAAAGAAAGAGGAAGCAGAACTTGAGATGAAGCAAATTGCCAAGGAAAATAGATTGAGAGAGATTGCTCAACGTGAAAGAGAAGAGCAAAGAACAATCGCCAAACAGGAAGAAGAGAATAAATTGAAACGAGAGGAAATTATTTTACAACAAGAAATGGAATTGGCGCGTATTAAATTGGAGACAGCAAGATTACAAGCACAAAGTGCTGATGCAAACCAGAATAATAACGCACAAAATGGATCATCATCCAGCCAACCTAAACACTTCTACAATTTTAAATTACCCATTTTCAACTTGAACGTCGACGACCTTTCATCGTTCCTGGCACGTTTTGAACAGACTTGCAAATCTAACCATTTGCCTGAAGAGTCATGGGTACTCAAATTAAATGAATTCTTGGTTGGAGAACCACTGACAGCTTCTCAAAATGCTGACCCATCAATAGCTAATAACTACGGTGCTATTAAGTCCTTGCTTTTACGAAGGTTTCACCTGGACGAGGAACACTGTAGGTTGAAATTTAAGGGAATTTTACCTGAATCTCCAAGGGATTTTGCAGGATTCATTGCGAACATACGCAATACATTTAATAGATGGGTTGAACTGGCAGAAGTCAACAAATCATACGACAAATTAGTTGATTTACTACTGCGGGATAAGGTATTATCTTCAGTTAGCCAGCCATTTTTTGCATATTTGCAGGAGCGTAAACCAGGTACTATGGATGAGTTAGAAAAAATTTCTTTAAACTACTGTTCGGCACATCCGAATGCAACCATTTCTAACTCCTCATTAAGAGAACCTCTACCTGTGGCGTCTAATATGGCCTACAATCATAATAGCAAACAAAGACATCACAGTGTAGACAGAAGCAGGTTCCAAAGAAATCACAATGTTAACTTTCAGAAGGGACATAATAATGATTTCAACAATAAAAATGAGTTCAACAGAGGTAGATCACGAGATAGAAATTATTCACCTCAAACAAACTACCACAATGGTCAACATAACACTCATTATAATCGATCACATACTCCCAATAATAATAGTAACTGGAATGGTAATAATCATGGCTCGAGACATCGAGATAATAGTTACTATAGAGGACGACGAGATAATTCTAACAATTATACTCGGAATCGATCTCATTCTCGGGGATCATCTCATTACAACCATAATACAGGGGCGGCAGTTACAAATAATACTACCCCTATAGCTCAGGTCCCACTTGACAATAATACAACACAGTCTTCTGCTGCATGTTTTGCTATTAATTATAATGTGGCAAATAGTTGCCAGCAATGCAATCTTATTTTTCAGAAGGCGAAAGAAACAGTGCTTAACTGCGGACATATTATACCACAGGTAGGTCTTGCAGTCAACGATGGAACAGGCCTATTAATTTTTAACAGAGGATTAGTTAATGGATCCGTCGTCTCAGTGTTGAGGGATTCGGGATCCACAACGATTGGTGTACGACAGTCGCTGGTACATCCCAGCTGTGCAACGGGGGAATATGTCCGTTGCATGACTTTTGGTGGAACAATAGAGTTTTACCCCACAGCTATTATTCATGTTAACACTCCTTTTTTCACAGGGAACGTAAAAGTATGTATGCTAAAAAAGCCTATAGCTGATTTGATGGTCGGTCGTATACACGGCAGTAAAGATTGTACTCCAGATGAGATTATAGAATGGGAGAAACATAACCTATGCACTGGAAACGCCGTGACGACTAGAGCGCAGACTCAACTCATGGAGAAAGTTGATGATAATAAAATGGATGCAGACAACCAAGAGGAATTTGTAGTCAATTCACCTATTGACAAGGAAACATTTGCAACCAAACAAAAAGAGGATAAATCTTTAAAAAAATTTTTTAAGTTGGTTGATAAAGTTGACAATCTATCCTCAGGTAATAATAACAAACATTGTTTTTGTTATTAAAAATGACATATTGATTAGATGTTTTAATGACAAATCACAAATGAAACAACAAGTTATGGTCCCATATACTTTTAGACGGTACATTCTTCAACATGCACATGACTCACATTGTGCTGGACATATGGGATATACTCGAACACGATCTCGAGTACTGTCTTCATTCTTTTGGCCAGGGGTGTCAAGAGATATTTCGCAGTATGTACGTTCCTGTACTACATGCCAAGAAGTGAAAGCACGTGGAGCTTTTCACACGGCGCCTATTCAGGCTTGCGATATCTCAGTGAGACCTTTTGACAAAATGGCAATAGACATTATTGGTCCATTGCTACCATCGGCCAGAGGACATAGATTCGTCCTTACGTGCATTGATTTGTGCACACGATGGCCAGAAGCTATCCCATTAAAGACCACCACTACCACAGATGTAGCTGATGCACTACATCTCATCTTTTCTAGAATAGGGTTTCCTAGAAAACTTTTATCAGACCATGGGTCACAGTTTATATCTGACACCATGAAGGAAGTCATGAAAACTTGGGACATTGATAGGAATTTAAGTAGTATTTATCATCCGATGAGTAATGGTGCGGTTGAAAGACTTAACCGTACACTTAAACAACTACTACATAAGGTTACTGCTAAGCACCCTCATGACTGGGACAGAGCACTCCCAGCTGTTCTATTTGCTTATCGGGAGGTACCGCATGAACAAACTGGCTTCTCTCCCTTTGAATTAGTTTTTGGTGCTCCCCCCAAGAGGTCCTATGGGACTAATAAAAGACTTATTAATTGACGACGAGATGACTCAGGACACTCAGTCATCTTACGAATATGTGATTAATCTTCGGAAGAACATTATTGAGTCTTGCCAGTTGGCAACAGCTTCTTCTGAGGCTGCAAAAGCTAAGGCTCGATCTCTACAAAATAAGTCTCGACGATTACGCCAATTATTCCCAGGCGACGAGGCTTATGTGTTACTTCCTCACAATAACAATAAATTATTGATATCTTGGAATGGTCCTTACAAAGTCATTGATAAAATTTCTGACGTTGATTACGTCTTAGATATCAAGGGACACAAAAAGATATTTCATATTAACATGCTCAAGCAATTTCATACACGTCCTGAACACTTACAGTCAATTTTTCATGAACTAGATGACAACACAGTATCCACTTGTCATTATACTAACTTATCTGTCATCCAGGAAGAAGAATCTTCTTTTCCTGAGGTACAGTTACCGTTACCTGTACCAGTAGTTCAACCTACTGAATCTTGGCGGGATGTAACCATCTCTTCAACGGTTACACCGCAACAGCGTCTACAGATTGCTAATCTATTACAATCTTATCCAGATGTGTTGACCGACGTCCCGGGTCGCACATCGGCTATCAGTCATGACATTACTCTCAATGATGATACACCTATTCGTGTACATCCCTATTCTGTTCCTTTACATTTCCTTGCTAAAACTACTAAGGAACTTGAACAGATGTTGTCTCTGGGAATCATTGAGACTAGTAATTCGCCATTCTCTTCTCCATTAGTGATTGTCCGGAAGAAGGACAATAATATCAGACTATGTGTTGATTATAGAAAATTAAATGCTAAGACTATAGTTGACAGCGAACCACATCCACTTATCGACGACTTACTGCCACGTCTATCTAACGCAACTATATTTAGTAAGATAGACTTAACTAAAGGTTATTGGCAGATACCACTGACCGAAAAGGCTAAGTACTACACCGCATTTTCCACGCCACAAGGTCTATACCAGTGGAATGTGATGCCTTTTGGGCTTGTTAATGCGCCAGCTACCTTCATTCGCCTGATGCGACAAATTTTATCAGGTAGACCAGACGTTATTACATATATTGACGACATATGCTTGTTTAGTTCGTCGTTTGAGGAACATGTTTCGGGACTTAGATATGTTTTTTGACACTCTAAGGAATTATCATCTAACTGCTAAACCTACAAAGGTGCAAATCGCGTGTAATGAGATAACCTTTTTGGGACATATCATTGGATCGGGATATATCCGAACGTTACCTAGTACAGTCTCCAAAATTCTAAACATAGCAGTTCCTCAGACGAAGAAACAGGTCAGGAGTTTGTTAGGACTTGTTCAATATTACAGTAGATTCATACCAAACTTGTCATCCATCACGGCTGTATTGTCTTCATTGTTAAAAAAAGATATGCCGGTGAAGGTGACATGGACTGGTACATGCAATGAAACTTTCAACAAAATTATAAATTTGTTCTCACATGAACCAATTTTAAGACTTCCCGATGCTTCCAAAAGATTTTTCTTACGAACAGATGCTAGTAACTACGGCATTGGTGCATGCCTGCTCCAGAACCATGATGGCATTCTACACCCCACCTTATATATATCAAGAAAACTGAAGCCGGCAGAAACCAAGTATTCAACAGTCGACAAGGAACTTTTGTCTGTGATCTGGGCAATAACGAAGCTGGAAAAATTCTTACTCGGTGCCCCTTTACCATACAGACGGACCAACGTGCTGTGGCAGCCTTGCGTCGATCTAATCATAAGAGCCAGAAACTTGCCAGATATTCAATCATCCTACAGCCATTCGAGTTCTCCATTGAACATATTCCTGGTACTGAAAATTGTGTGGCAGATGCATTGTCACGTAATCCTATTGACGACGAATAATCAATATTGACACTCTTAACCTATTTTAATCAGCACTACATTGGATTGAACGAAGCGAAATACTAAAAGAAGAAATTATGAAAAGAGAAAATAAATCTCACACAAGTATTAGATTAATAATTTTTTTTTAATGTACCTATACATTATTTAGTTAGTTAAATTAGATAGTTATTATTCACTAACACTTAACACACACAATTAAGTTAAACTTATATTCGAATTTCTTTCTATTTCTTCTTACTTAGTTTGTCTTTTCTTCTCTCATAACATCGCGTTACATTAGAACCTTAATAATTTAACTCTTAATTTAATTAATTAATTTAATTTTAATTAGTCAAATTAATTCCTATATGACATACTAATACGACAGACCTTACTTTAATTTAATTTTCTCATTCACTATTAACATTGGACATTTATTTAGTTGATATAATGATATGTATAATATTGATATATAATGTGATTTATGATTAGATGACTATGACAAATAGTTAGTTGACACGACCGCAACACGGTTCTACTCAGAACATCGTCGGCCATATGTCACAATTGTGTTAAATTTTTTTGAAAAATTGTTAAGTCGGATAGATATTGAAAAAAAATCTATCGATTTTTTTTTTTCCCCGGTGTACAGGGAATTGTTACGGTATATGATATTAACGCCGTCTGCTAAAGGTTACCAGACGTGCAATTGTAAAAGGTTAAGACATTTAATATATTGCGATAGATGTTTCAATTACTGAACGCTTCATACACGATCGATTATGACGTGTATAGCGTTGTTTAGGACACAGTCGGTAACTAAGAAACCATACCCTTTTTTACATTGACCGTCAAGCTGTTAAGACGCGTCTGACTTTCCTTCCAATGTTGAGCATGGTATTGCCATACAGATATGTTTTATGCAAGTACGGACATGGGTCAGTCCATTGCTATTACGAAGATTTGAAATGATTAAAGGTCAGTACGAAAGTGAAAATTAAGGAAGGATGAATTACAGTCCATAGTATTTGATTTTACCAGACTCATAGACTCACTGTCGGCCGTTGGAAAACCCAACCGCGCGTGCATACAGCTATGACAATCTGCATACAGTAATTTGATTATTGGACAAGGACTGATAGGATATCTACATATCTATGCCATATATTTTCAAGTTATAATATGTACCTTTGTGATCAACATGCATGAATCGTCTTGACGTGTAAACTGTATTAAATATTTGTGGACTCTATGAACCGACTTGTCACATCAATCGTATTCCAAGGTTCAATTATTGTTCAGAATCTTCCACCCCTGCATTCGCGTAATCTTACATAGAAGGCACGATACACGATCACTCAAGAATATCAAGAAGATAAAACAATGGCCAGACATTTATAACTGTTTTATTAATATCACATGGAACATTGTTCAGAGCTAACCAAACCACGCCTTGCAACAAATCACTTGCAACAAGGACCCATCTTCGTTCCCATGGCAACACCACTAATTTGGTCGAAAAACTGACCATTGAATTCAAAGGAATTAAGTTGAAGGACCAGTTCAACAAGACGGAGAAGAGTGTCAGTGGATATAGAAGGACAAGTGCGCTGGTCAAGAAAAAACCGAAGATCTCGGAGACCATCAGAGTGAGGAATTGAGGTATACAGAGAACAGACGTCTAACAAGAAAAGGCGGTAGGAGCGGTCTGCTGAGCGTCGGATAGAGGAGAAAGTTAAAAGAGCATGATTAGTGTCTGTGACAAAGGAGGGAAGATTCTCAACGATAGGCTGGAAAATGCTATCTAGGAAGTCAGAAATGTGCTCAGTAGGACAGGAACAGGCCGAGACAATAGGTCTGCCAAGGTTGTCGATCTTGTGAATTTAGGGGAGCATGTAGAATACAGGCTTGCCCAAAGAACTATCATGAATCCTAAGATGAGTTGCGTGGGGAGGAAGAGCATTACTGGTGATGAACTGTTTAATGGTGCTGTGTACAATGCGATTGTTGGAGACAGTTGCATCGCTGGTCCTGGGCCTGTAAAAAGAACCATTGGTCAACTGGTTTTTACCTTCACTTAGGTATAAGTCCTTCTGCCAGACGACAATGGCTCCTCCCTTGTCAGCCGGTTTGATGACAATGTCGTCTCTACGGTGAAAAAGGGAGAGAACACGGGACTCTGCAGAAGTGAGATTGGAATAATGCAATCTACGAGGGCAGAGCTGCTAAATGTCATGGATGGTGTTCTTGATATACAGGTCCAAGGCATGAGAAGCCCCAGGTTTAGGTGTAAAGGGAGATTTCGTAGAGTGAGTAAAGCGTGCGAAGATGTAGGATTCAGCCTGAGACTGCAGAGTGCTGTCTTCCTCTCTAAAATGGAACTTCAGCCTCATGCGACGGTGAAACCGATGAACATCCTGGAGGAGATTATATGGGTCTAGGGTCGGACGAAGAGGAACAAATTTTAGGCCCTTACTGAGAAGGGGTCGACCTAGACGACGGTGGACCCAGGACATCACAGAGAGTCTGAACTTGTCTTTGGCTGATGCAGGTCGACTTGCCCAGAATCGTGATGCGTTCAGAGCAGCTGTAATGGAGACAACGTTCTGGAAAGAATATGTCACATGATGATGATGACTGAGAACAGAGCGTTCTCCCTCAGAGAGCGGCAGATCTGAGGAGATGCAGACTACCTGAGTGCAGGATGGAGTGGAGGATGGAGGGGCAGCTTTAGGGGTAGGGAGGAGACGGGATAGTTTATGATGTTTAGTAGTGGAAAGGGACTCATGCAGCTGCCGGTTCAGTGTGTGGATAGTGGTGCGTATCATAGAATAGAAAGGGAAGTTGTTGGAGGTGAGACAACGTAAGTGAAGCAGAAGCTGTGACTGTTGGGCACTGAGATCCGATAGAAGGCGGGAGTGACTGGCAGCCATTAAGCGCATACGTTGAAAGCCACATCTGGTTTCAATTCGTTGTGGGAGACGTTGTTCCCTAGGATTGAGTGTACCAGCAGATGGATGAAAACTGGAAGAGAATCCATTGGGAAGAATTTTGTGGTAGAGGCAGGTATGAATAAAGTGGAGATAGGAGGTGAATCTGGTTTTCTTGAAAGTAACGAATGCAAAGTCAATAGCGGCACGGGATATATCAGGAGGCAGAGAGCTAAAGCTGGTGGTGACCGACACACGGAGAGAGTTGATGAAATATTTCAGAGAGGGCATAGTGGGGAAAGAACCAGGAAAAAAGTGAATCGCCCAGAAAATAAAATAAATAATAAATAAAATATAAAACACGCAAAATGAAAAGAGAGATAAATGAAACAATAAATAAATAGGATAGAGTGCAGTAATATAAGGTATGAAGGAAGGGTAGGGAAATACGAAAATAAATAAATAGGATATAAAATGATACGCAATACTAGGAAAGGAGAGATAGCGAGCATGTGAGGTTCCAAGTTTTATTCTGTAAACATTTCTTTCGTTAGTTTATTTTCGCTTGTTTTCTATTATTTCTTCTTCTTCTTCCTAGTTCACCCTGAAAAGGACGGTGGTTGCGTTGTGTCTGTTTACGCCGTAGCTGTGATATCTGCATCTTTCGGTCGACACATCCGACTTCTGCACGGCATTTTTTGGGACCGGGTTTGCCTTCCCTCTTCGATCCGTACTCGCTCAGCCAGACTGCACTGCTGCAGACTGTTTCCAGGACCACCACGTGGAGGTGGAGTACGGTCTTGATCAGCTCTGGTTCGCTGATCCTGATGCAAGCAGTCAAGCTATGGGTCGCTGACTGCATTCTCTATTTCTGCATCTTTGGGTCCTTTTCTATTATTTGAAATGTCCATTCATGTAGGGGTGAAGATGGATTCTGAGTCTTTTATTTACATGAAATGTCAACTGCCTGTACTCATAGTTTGTCTCATAGTTCAAGTTCATTAGACAGATTGCTGTCTTCAACATCCGAAAATGTGTGGTGTGACCATTGGTGTAAATGATATGCATTCATTGATTGCGTCAATATACTGCCTACTTAGAGTCCGGTTCGTTTCAGAATAATAATTCATGACTAAATATGTAAATTAACATTAGACAAACATAAAGGTATGTTTTCAGGCACTCGTAAGAAATAAAGAAGTAGAACACTTAGACAACAGAAAAACAACAGACGTGAGTGGCTTACCCAGGGTTCGAACCACGTACCTTCCGTACGACAACACCGCCTAGCTATACAACCGAATCACACTAACCTCACGGCCAGCTAGGCATCCTCGTTTACAGGCCTCGGGTTTCCCTTCCTTATGTGTTATTAATGACTAAATATGTCTCTGGCTCAAAACTTGAAAACGGTAAAGACTAAATTCAGCTATCGAGTGATGTCCCAACTAACATGGGGCTGCAAGGCTTAACTGGTGGTCGGACGCTCGCATTGGGAGAGATATCTATCAGATCGGGCTCTTGATGGTAACTGTGCGATGGTTGCTCCAATCCTCAGTTATGGGAATAAACGCGTCATTTGTACGTTTTTGTCTTAAAAACTGTGTTTCTTATAGCAACTGTTGTTAGTAATTGAATACTAGAACTCCCTTCTGGTAACCTGGTATCGAGGCTACTACAATAATATTGACAGTGACGTCTTGCATTGTCCTAAGGCGGACCTATGCTATGACAATAATATCATTTAGAAAGAAAAATATAATTTAAGTTAAAAAAAAAAAGTTTAAACCAGTTATAGGCTACAACAATTATCCGATATTTCAGATGTGATTATAATATTAATGTAAGTCACCCACGAGGGAGTTCTTAACTGCTATGGATAAAAGTGAACTGTTGTTGATAACAGTTTACTATTGTGGATAAAAGTTTACTACAGTAGAACTCCATTTATCCGAACCCCTTGGGACCGAGCATCGTTCGGATAATCAAATGTTCGGATAATTGGATTACATAATGTATCGAGTACATGTACACATACGCTCGTATTTCTAAAAATAATTAACCATCACAAGGGAAATACACATTAAAACATATTTACTTGTACTGTAATAATAATACCCACACTGTATTAGATCACCGTATCACCAAAATCTTTTATTACACAGCAGTGCATGTACTACTTGTATTAATTATGTTTTTTTTAAGAAAGAGAAATGTTTTCAAAATAACATTACAAACGATTCAAAACCATGCGCAACTTACGTATACATGTACTTGCACAGATGTAGCCCACTATTTAAAATAATGAGGAATCCTCTTTTGCACCAAACTGGATAGTCTCCTTTTGGCTGCTAAGTCCCGCATTCTCTTCAACAGCAGAAGCTGTGTAGGACAGCTGTCATCTTCTTGCTCGTACCAAGCCATCGCTGTTTCTAGTGCTATAAAGGCCTCTTCAGGACTTGGTCGACGTTTTGGGTTTTCTTCATAATCTACAAGTACATCATGTACTTCTAGGAGTCTTCATCATCGGTCACTACATGTATTTGGTTTTCTTCTTGCACAAAAGACAAAATTTCTTCGTCATTCAAAAACTGAAAACCAGAATCATTATCATCTTCTAGCCACGTGTGTGCATCATCTTTGTCACAGTCCGAAAATCCGGGCATTGCTTGAAACAGTTCCACAACTTCATTTATACAATCATCATTTGTGTCCACTGCAGTAGTTTCATTTCCTTCTTTTTTCCCAAGCAATCTATTCCAAGCCTTGTTGAGATTATCTTGTGACAGGGTGGTCCAAGCATCAGCTAACATATAGCAGCAGTCTTTGAGATTAAGCTTCTTGGAAAACGCCACCACACTTTCTTCATCTTCAGCCAACAATAAACGACGCAGGACTTCCTTCTTGTACATCTTTTTAAGTTTTGCTATAACACCCTGATCCATTGGTTGAATCAGTGCTGTTACATTAGGAGGCAGAAAAATTACTTTAAAATTTGCATCAACTGCATTCAATGTATCCGTCTCTGGATGAGATGGTGCATTGTCCAGTAGAAGAATTACTTTTCCAGTTTTCTTTTCTTGTTCTCTCAACCTCTTCACATTTGGGATGAACTGATTTGTATACCAATCAAGAAATATTTCACTATTCATCCAAGCACTCTTCTGTGCTTTGTAGCACAATGGGAGACATGTCACATTCTTTAAACAACGTGGTTTTTTTTACTTTGCCGATCGTTAGCACCGGTAAATGATGACTTCCACTGGCATTCGCTGCTACCAAAATTGTTACTCTCTATTTGCACTTTTTAAACCAAGGGGCAGCTGCTTTGCGCTGAGATGCAAGTGATTTTTGAGGCATTGATTTCCAGTATAAGCCAGTCTCATCGGCATTATACACATCATCGAGTGAATAACTTTCTTCTTCCAAAAAAGCCAAGAGTGTTTCTTTAAAATTTTCAGCGGCAGTTGCATCGCTAGATAAAGATTCCCGTTGAATCTCCAATCCTCGTATGCCATGACGAGATTTAAAGTTTCTTAACCATTCCTGGCTAGCCTTAAAGTCAGGAGGACCGTTGTTGAACTGAAGTGCCTTTTCACACAATAGAGAGCCAGAGATAGGTTCCCCTTTGCTTCTTCTTTGCACAAACCATATATACAAAGCCTCTTCCAATTTCAAATCTTTCGCATTTCTCATGGTTTTACGTTTCTTCGACCCATTTTCACTATCCAATTTCGATGCAAAACTCATAATTTTATCCTTGTTACTTTTGATGTCAGAGACTTTAGCTTTCCCAACATTGAAAATTCTGGCAAGTGAAGACACAGTTTCACTTTTTCCTAGTCTCTTGATAATTTCTGTTTTCGTTTCAATTGACAAAACATTGCGGTTCCTTTTATATGCATTAGGCCTACTGGAAGATGCCTTATCGCACAGAGAAATACTTGTACACCAAAATTATTCTGCTGTGGTAGCAGAGACAATTATTTTAAGTTGAACTGTCTGTTTAGCCAGTGTTCTGCCTAGAACGCACTCGTACACTGGATTGGTAAACTAGATATTAACTGACTTTATGATATAATGATCTAACTGACTTCCTGTATGTAAGCGACCGACCATTAGCCCATCCCATCCTCTACAAATTGTTCGCACACATTTGAAGCTTGCCGCATCAAAAGATTCAGAATTGTAGTCTAACGTGACTGGTGGCACCTGGTTTTTTTTTTTTCTGGACAAAGTGTTCGGATAATTAATTGGATGTTCGGATAATTGGGGTTCGGATAAATGGAGTTCTACTGTATTGCAGATACAAGTTTACAATTGTGGATAAAAGTAGAAACATCATTTATGAAATGGGACAAAAATGTGGACACATTTTTTTTTTAAACTCTTATATATTTTTTTTTTTTTTGGGCGACGTCACTACCCCCCCCCCCCGCCCCCTTCCCGCCCCTTCTCTCCATATCATTACACAACGTCACAAAATGTTGCCCACTTTCACTGTGTGACGTCATATGTGATCGACCACTTACATGACGAATAACATCATTTGGAAACATACCCGCTATTCATTCACAAAGGTGGTTCGTGTGAATGAACGAAATATTATTAAATTCGGCAATAAAAGTAGAAAATATAATTTCGATGTGGAAAAAAAACGGTAATTTCCTATTACCTGTACTCGTACCTTTTTGCTCCGCAGTGAATATGTGTAGATATGTCTTGTTTCGTAGGATTAGGGTACATATTCACTGCGGAGCAAAAAGGTACGAGTAATAGGAAATTACCAAAACAACATAGAAACATAAATGGTGCAAAATAAAAACAACACGTAGAATCTGGGTGGAAAAACAGAGCAGTGGCGCCAATTATTAATAAAGTTATTGTGTTCATAATTTCGGCGAATGAACTTAATCAGTTTGAGTGATTTCAAAAATTGGATTCGGAGATTCGTAAACGAGGTTCGTTTTTAAATGTGTCACCATCGTCAACAGAACAGGGAGCACGTGTTTGTTGTGTTTTGATTGCAGTGGCAGTGAGTGATAGTGACTACCCGTAGAGCGTATGAGACATTGAACGTAATTAATAGCGATATCAGGTAGCCTAAGTTTATATATATTATTAGTTTTCATTTGTTATTTCTCATGGTGGACATGCTTCCTGCACAAACAGGCCTAGTTTTCAGCCATAAATTGATTGATTTATGGCTGAAAACTAAGGAGCCGCGGTAGCATAGTCTTCTTCTTCTTCTTCTTGCGATCGCATCTTTGATGATTACACCGTCAGACGAGTTCTCATGATGAATTCGACTGTTGTTTGAAGTTCCTCTTTAACTCCATATAGCTTTGAGATTAGTGTTGAGTCATTGGGCCAGTATATCTTTCTTAACTGGTCATACAGAGGACAGTCCTGTAGAACATGCTCAGCAGTTTGTTCGTTTAATCCACATGTGCACAGTGGTGAAGCAGACAATCGTAGCTTGTGCATGTGTTTATTCAGTTTGTTATGCCCTGTCCTGAGTCGAAAAATAGTTGTCTGTCCCTGCCGGTCGAGAGTGTGATAGTCGTCTTTGGGTTGGTTCTGTTCTCTTCTGATAGTCTGGATAGCTCTCTTTTTCTCAAAGTATGTGACTTCATTATCTTCTTGTTCACATTCTCCTCCCTTTTTTGCAAGTTTATCTGCCTTTTCATTTCCGGGTACACCACAATGAGATGGTACCCACTGAAGTATGGTTCTCTTTTTTGGCAGCTACCTTGTTTAGTTCATTTCTCAGATGCGGGAGTTTACCACCCTTGAGAGCTTGCAGGACAGACAGTGCATCTGTGAGGATGACTACCTGGTGGCAGTCAGAGTTGGTGTTATAAATCATATTTGCAGCTTGCTCTAGAGCTTGAACCTCAGCTGTATAGTTGGAACAGAATTTACCAGTGGGAATGTGCCTAGTCTCATAGTGGTTGTCAGGATATGAGATAAAGATACCGGCACCTCCATTCCTAACAGCATTAGTTGCTGATCCATCTGTATAGGCATGTATCCATGATTGATCGGGATAGCTTTCTTGGATCATACTCAATGTAGCAGTTCGTTTTTGCAGATCATTATACTCACATCCACTTGTGAGACCACTGACTGTTGTATTAATTTGGAGGGCACTGCTGGCCTGCTCCCATGGTACAGGGTATAGGGTGGGCTTCAGTGGTGTTGTCTTCATGGATAGGTCTTCTTGATGCTGTCTTATAAGTCTTTTCCCCCGATGCACAAAGCTGCTACGCTTTAGACGTCCCAATGCCAGATCATCTAGTCTTGCCTTCATTGGGTGCATTGGCATACTGTTGTACTTTTCCATCTGGATCATGGTTTTTGTGTCTCTTCTATGGGACAATGTCTGTAATCCAGCAACCTTCTGCATCTCTGTTATTGGTGTAGTTTTCATGGCTCCTGTAATGAGCCTGAGAGCTTGATTTTGCACCTTGTCCAAAGACTGCAGATGTGAGTTAGCAGCTGATGACCATGCTGCTGAGCTAAACTCTAAGTGTGGTCTTATTACTCCATTATAAATCTTCTTTAGATTTCGTTCATTTGCTCCCCAGTTGGTACCTGCTAATTTTCTGAGTATGCCTAGTCGTCTTCGGGCCTTTCCTTCTGCATTTTCAATATGCTTATTCCATGTAAGCCTTTGGTCAAATGTCACCCCAAGATAGGTGGGGTAGCTTTCTTCCTTGATCACGGTTGTCCCTAGGTGTATGTTAGCTGATTTGTCCTTGGGGGCGAGGGAGAACAGTGTTGTGGAGGTTTTGTCTGTGTTTATTGTGATAAGCCATTTCTCTGCCCATGACACTAGCATGTCTGCTGCCCGCTGCATTCTATAATTTGCTGTGGTGACATTTTCATCAGCGCACCAGAGTACTAGGTCATCTGCATATAAGGCAGCTTTAACTCCTGCAGGGAGATCTTTCACCAGGTCATTGATGTAAACAAGGAAGAGTGTTGGGGAAATTACTCCTCCTTGAGGTACCCCCTGATGGAGCAACACTTTTCTGCTCTGCAGACCGTCAAGAGTGACTCTAGTTCTCCTGTTATGCAAGTATGACTGGATCCATTTCATCATGTTGCCTTGGATTCCACTTCTCCTAAGTTTTGCAATGAGGCCATCTTTCCACACCTTGTCAAAGGCCTGCTTGAAGTCGACCCAGATCGTTAGGACCTTTTTCTTCTCCTGGAAGGCATCTTCTATTGCTTGAGACAAGTAAGTAACTTGGTCTTCTATACTGTAGCATTCTCTAAATCCAGCTTGTTCCGGCACCAGGATCTGCTCAGACTCTAAATACCATTTCAATCTGTGGTTGACTATTCGCTCCATAGTCTTCCCAACACAGCTTGTGAGACTGATTGGCCGGTAACTTGCAGCCTCGGTCTTACATTTCCCTTTCTTTAGTATGGGTATTGTGATGGCTTCTCTCCATACTTGGGGTACCGTTCCTTTCAACCAGCTGTGGTTGAATATCTCAAGCAGTTTTGTCTTTGCTGCTGAGCTCAGATTTACTAGCATTTCGTTGCTGATTTTGTCTGGGCCGGGTGACTTTTGAACCTTAAGCTTGGAAATAGCCTTCTGTAGTTCTCCTAGTGTGATGGGTTCCCTCATTGGGGCAGGAGTATCTGTCTGTCCCATGGTTGCCAGTATTTCTTTTCTTATCTCTCTCTGATGGTCTATGTTAATGGGTAAGTTGCTTTCTGAACTGTATCTTCTAGCAAACAAGTCTGCAGCTTGTTTTCCTCTGAAAAGTTTGCCACCTTCATCCAATGTGATAGTCTGCCTTGGTGAGGAATGCTCTTCATTTAGAGACTTGACTAATCTCCAAAGTTTCCTGCCGTCTTTCTCAAGGTTCAGCGATGCCGTTTTAGTTCTCCAGCTTTTCCGCTTTTCTTCTAGCTTTGTTCTCTGAAACTCTGCTACAGCCTTTTTCCATTGTTGTGAGTTTCAAGTGAAGGCTGAGACTCTGCGTCCTTTCTAGCCTTGTCCATAGCTTCCTGACGTTCTTGGAGTGTGCTGGACCAGTATGGTATGTAGTTACGCCGGCATCCTTTGGGAATGGTTTCTTTTGCAGCTTGTAGTATGCATCTGTTGAAGTCTTTTACCACTTTTGTGGCTGAAAACTAGGCCTGTTTGTGCAGGAAGAATAACATGACTCGCTCATTGATAAATGCAAAACTATATCCCAATCTTACTACTGTGCAAAATGTCTGCAGGACAATACTATTGAGTGCATTATTAAAGTGTAAGGAGTATGAAAAGCAGAGAATCCAAATCTACTAATGACTTAAAAAGCATAAAACTTATGAACATAAATTGCCCACAGCATTCTCAGAGATTAGGCCTACATGCCGCGTGCTAGGCCTATGGTTTACCCATAATCTGTACAAGGTGTTTGCGTTTTCAGATGTGTAGCCTACACCCTGTAGGCCTACATAATTTCTGTACAAGTATTCTAACCCATTCCCCTTATTACTGTGTCTCAGAGTTCTTTTGTGTCCTATTGAACACAGGATTTCCCCGTCTGTTAGTGATAATTAAGCACAGAAATAGACTAGGCCTAAATGATCACATTATTTTTACAGTGTAAAGTAAAATCAGACATTTATTGTTTGGGTTTTAAAATAAGTGAAGATCTGCTTTAAAAGCCCAAGTCCCCGTGCCTCATTTATAATGCAGCCCACTGTAGGCCTAATTGAAAATATTTTTACACAAATTATTTTTTTTGATATGTTTTTTTTCTTTCAGTCTTTGTACAGGTTTTGCAGGTCTTTGTACAGGGGTTTGGATTTTTTGTACAGGTTTTTTTCGTCTCCGAGGTGTGACATGTATGGATTAGGCCTAGGCTGTATCACGTGCAGTAATTTTAAACTGATTCATATTTTTTGACAGTTGATTTTTTTTTTTTTATTTGAATACATCTGGATTTGTAATTTAACATGCTAAATGTATTTAGGCTAGGCTGCATTTAATTAGAAATTTGTTCATGCTTCTCTCTCTTTTTCTTTTTATCACCATACCCACATCTTTATCTCCTCTTAAAGCAGAATTGGCAAGCACATTTGAAATGGCAGATGGAGAAAAAATTGGGATTTCGGAGCATGACGTAAACCTTATTCACTTTAGGCCTACGAAGGAGAGGAAAAGCTATCCCATGCGTGTTACATCTGATGATGAAGACAGTTGCATTTCCTATGGTATGTATGTTTTCTTTATGGAACATTACACATTGGTGGTATTATACTTGACAATATGAATTGTCCAATTACACTTGGCCTCTGGGATTCAAGCTGGTAACCCAGAATCTGAAATGCTCGGGGATGGCTGGGTTTTCACAAATCAATTTGGCTACAGTCCCATGCTCTGTTAGCAGCAGTTTTTGTGTCATTTTCAGGTTTCGTTTGATTTACTAATCCATGGTGTCCTTAAAGAAATTAATAGGAAAATGCATTTAACACCTCTCGCTTTATCTATGTTAACAACATCCAACCCAAGCAAACTGTTATGAAGAATACTGGTGTTTCCTCCTTTAGCTGATACAAAAGTTTGAGACAGTTTGCACCATGTGCAAAATTTCATGTATCATATTTGCAAATGCCATTTTTTTCTTTTTAAAGGATTAAGTGAAATCACAATAAAATGGGAAGCAAGTAGCTAAACTAACACATGGCTTCTGCAGCGATGTCTGTCTAAAGACTAACCAGCTCAGAATGAACAAACAATATTTTGTTGCACAGACATTTTCTGAAAATGGTAATGTCAGACTAAAAAACTGAAAAGGGTGGGAGGGGGGGGAGGAGGGGGGGGGGGCGGGGGGGCGGGCGGGGCGGCGGGGGGGGGGTGGGGGGGTGTGTTCCCCACTAAGCAGAATATGTTTCTCGTACCAATATTTACAACTTCTTTGGTTATCATTGGGTCACGAAAGATGAAAATGACAGAAAACAATAACAGGTCAGCAGGAAATATTAAACTGACTGCATGTCAAATCATAAAAGGGTAGGGGCAGGGAAAGAGATTAATGTAGGATAGTTAAAAGATTTCATGTCCAGTGTGGAGGTGATTGATGTCATGGGTGTGTCTTTGAACCAGTTGGGAGGGATACTCAGCTGCAACATGTAGTACCTGGAGTCTCTGAGGAGGCAGGGAAAGAATAGGACTACTTTCATCCCAGGCATTTCATAAGAGGTAACTAATATGAGGTTGTGCATGAGGCTGCCAACCTCATTATATAAAACAAATTCCTACAGAAACCATGACAGCGAGAGCATATGAATGCTTTAAGTGCAGGTTCCCTCATGCTTCAGAAGAAGCAAAAGCTAAGTAAACTAATATGCAACAGTTAACGACCTGAAATGTTATAACCTGATGAGACATGAACAGTTAACTGGGAGTTTAGTTTACTGCTGACAGCCTGTGGCAGGCTAGGATGAAAGATGGACAGATAGAATGAGTGAAAGTATGAAATTACCAGAACTGCCCAGAAGGTTGCCTCATGGAAAATCTGCAGAAAATGTAAGTATAAGTTCCGCTGGAAGGAAATAGAGGGAGAATCACTGGCAGATCTATTTATAGGGATACTGGACATTAACTGTCTCTTAGCAGGTTGAGCATCTCTGTGTAGACTAAGAGCTAGTAGGTATCCAAGCCACTACTCTCTATGGTACCCGAGTTATTGGAAAGAGCCCCCATTGATTAAATACAAAGATGACATACAATATTAGACATCACTGTAACACCAAAGAAAAGTCAGTAAAACTAATCTTGATTTTTAGAAGATTACAATGAAACTTTGCTGATGAAAACAAAATGTCATATGTAGAGAATCTGTATAAATCAAATATATATTAGAATTTAGGATAATCAAAAGGACTACATTTCAGTCTTGTCTACACAGTTACTGAAAGTTCATCACAGTACTTATAGAATTTGATTTCAGTTCAGTCTACAAACTTACAGATTTTTCATCATTTTAGACTTCTAGAAATTGAGTTCACCAACGGGCTGATCACCCGTTTGCCAGTCACTTTGATTACGGAAACAACGGCGAACGGATTGATTTGTCGTTGCCCTAAAGACGCCATTAGGCGTGATGGGAACAACGGCAGAGAAAATCTATTCGCTGTTGCCCTTAAGACGCCACTAGGCGTAATGGCCACTGACTGCTTTGCCGGTCGTTGGCTAAGGACGGAAGAAGAAGAAGAAGAAGAAATTGAGTTGAGTTTCATTTTAAAAAAAATTGTTATAGCTCATCATTAGGACTTTTATTAAATTAAGTTTAGTGGTTGATTCTTTGTGATATGACTTATCTGGATTCATAACTGCAATGATGGTCACTCCTTGATTTCTCCAGGTGTGGGGAAATGGGTTGAAGTGTAGAACTATCTCAGGGTTGTGAAGCTTTCTTTCCCTGATAAAGGTTTCTCGTTACCGATGAAGAAAAGCTCCTGGTGTAGATTACCCTAAAGAACTGGGGAAGATACAAAGTGTCTTCAGTAATCTTACATTCGGGAGTGATTAATTATCACGTCCATGTGTCGCCCGTCTGTCAGAATTCACAGTACAGACAAATATGTCTCTATTGTACTGCTAGCTCTGCAGTTTATGCACATGAGACAAACACTATGTAAGCATAATGCACGCCATAAGGTTGTTTACCGTCCTGCATATGTCAATAAATCAGTCATATCATAAAGACATCTACCACATCTACAGTTAGCCATGGTCACTAATTATCCTTCTTAGAGCATGGTGTTTGCTTAATATCAACCATGTTCACCAAATTATTGCAATAAATCAAATCTCTTGCTACAATCGGTATTTGATGATTCTACTCATTATCAAGAAATGAAATGACCAAATTTACAAAGCGCCATTCATTCTTCTACAGTATAATTAGTATTATTATAAAAATGCACCAGCTGAATTAACTCTATATCTCAAGACATTTAAGAAGTGAATTATGTTTAAAAATTTGAGCATTAAAAATCTCAGTGCACCAAAGCTTAGCACACATATGCTCTTCATAGGTGTGCTTTAAGTTCCATTCAATGACAAAAAGGGGAGATAATTCCTCCAACTAAATAACAGTAAAATAATAACACCAATAGGAAGATAATTCCTCCAACTAAATAATAGCCAAAAAAATTACATCATGGGGAGATAATTCATCCACATAGGTAGTAGTTTGCTACTGCACTCAAGGGGAGATATGTATCTTTCAAATGCATGTAATACTCAGTCTTAATATCTAAGTCGTAAAATACATCTACAACACCGAAAAGATCAGCTATACTAGTGAATAATAACCGGGACCCAAAGATGCAGCAATAGTGAATGCAGTCAGCGACCCATAGCTTGACTGCGTGCATCAGGTTCAGCGAACCAGAGCTGACCAAGACCCTACTCCACCTCCACGTGGTGGTCCTGGAAACAGGCTGCATCACTGCAATCTGGCTGAGAGAGTAGGGATCGCAGAGGGAAGGCAAACCCAGTCCCAAAAAATGCAGTGCTGAAGTCGGATGTGTCGACCGAAAGGTGCAGATATCACAGCTCCGGCGTAAACAGACACAACGCAACCACCGTCCTTTTCAGGACGAACGAAGAAGAATAATAATAACCCAAAAAAAAAATCATATATAGATGTAATAGAATGTACCTGCTTATCAATGTAATTATATATATCACTCTTCCACTTATGGAGCCGCGGTAGCATAGTGGTTAGTGCACTGGCTTCCTAGCGCAGTGGTCTATGGTTCGATCCCCAGATGAGGCGGAAAATTTTTAGGCCCCAAACGGCTCCTGGGTCGACCCAGCCCCAAATGGGTACCAGAGATACTCTGGGAAGGTTAAGGCGGCCGGCGTGATGCCGACCACATCACCCCTCGTGTGCCGACGGTCAAGATAATATGGGCCTAACACCATATTCCCAATATGCCTCAATGGGCGTGTAACGGGTTCCTTTACCTTTACCTTTACTCTTCCACTCACCTGTACTTTTGCACACACAAAAAGTGATGCTTTTGTCTAAAAGAACGCTTCTGCGAGATGGGTTCTTTCATGACCAAAGTTAAAAATTGCAGCGCCGTGGTCTTTCCAGTTCTAATGTTAAATACTAATATCCATCTAAATCCCTAATCTAAATTTACGGCTGACACATTTATGGAAGCCCACAACCATTTTTTCCTGCACCATTTTCCAAAATTCCATTAATTAACTCATGGACACTCTTTTCATTTGAATTCAACAAGAGTCTGTTTTATTCATGCTGGCAAGCAATTTGCATGGATGAGTGAAATTGATATTTTTAGTAATTATGAATTCAGAATCTTGAGACTGTTAGTGCGAACTCAGGAGGGGCAGGTAACGTAATTTGGAGAATACAGTTTACACACCTGGTAATGAATGGAATGAGGGAAGAGAGAATGAGAAAAAAATAAAGCCAACTTTACACAGCCATTCTTGTGAATGATCTGAGAACTTTGTGAGTAATAATTTGGATTTTGTTTTTCATTTTAAATTGCATTGTTAGTGTTAGAATATACTAATTTTACATACTAACTTTGATGTTCTAAATCTTTTTTCAGATGGTGAGTACTGCAAGAGTTTTGGTAGGAGTAAAAATTTGGATTTACCTCAACATGTACGAGACTCACAGGTCTGTGTTTTCATCAAAAATTGAACCACGTGTCAGGGTGTTTCTAGTAGATGTTAATTTATTTAATTAATTATTTAAAACTTCCAATTAAAATGAAATAATTAATTATATTAATTATTTAATTTCTGAGTGGGGGAAAGTTTAGAATTGTATTTTTAGTCCTTTTCTTCATCATAAGCCCCTCCTATTAAAGTATAAGGAAGGGAAACCCGAGGCCTGTAAACAGTAATTAAATATTAGACAAACATAAAGGTATGTTTTTCAGGCACTCGTAAGAAATAAAGAAGTAGAACACTAAACAACAGACGTGAGGGGCTTACCCAGGATTTGAACCCCGGACCTTCCGTACGACAACACTGCCTTGCTATACAAGCGAATCACACTATCCTCCTGGCCAGCTAGACATCCCCAAAAAAAGATTCTTTGATAACCGGTCATTAGTGCGAAATGCAAGACAACACTGGAAGTTTACAATGGGCAGCTTAGCCTTATTAATGACGCAATCACTTCTGTTGTTCCCCTATTATACAGTATATGTCAGTCCACACAAGACAAAGACCTTGATACTGTGTCTAGTAAATGATAGAAGACTATAGAACAGAGGGTAGGTTTCTGGTATTGTATAAACATTTATAACATATAAGGAAGGGAAACCCGAGGCCTGTAAACAGTAAATAAATATTAGACAAACATAAAGGTATGTTTTTCAGGCACTCGTAAGAAATAAAGAAGTAGAACACTAGACAACAGAAAAACAACAGACATGAGTGGCTTACCCAGGATTTGAACCCCGGACCTTCCGTACGACAACACCGCCTAGCTATACAAGCAAATCACACTATCCTCCCGGCTATTAAAGACCTGATTGACCACTATCATCAGTATTGCTCATTGGGTCCTTGGAACAGATGTAACACGTTGCAGAGTTTGATAGTCTTCATCCAACCCAAGCTTGGGTTTCTCTTTGTACTCTGTGTTTTTTTCTGTTCACTATCCATATAACATCAACAACTTGTCAATATTTGTTTTGTGCCTGCCTTGTAACAGTGGTTCTGAACCTTTTAATGACCGTGACCCAAAATTTGCTGTTGGTGAAGTTGGCGACCTATGCAGTAAATATTGGAATTCAGTCAAAGGCATGGGGCTTAAAACTTCAAGTAAGGAATGCAACTGATCATAGTGTTTCCTATGACCATAGTTTTAAGAATCACTACTGTTTATGATAGGAAACTCTATACAGTGCAGTCAGTGGCCACTGACTGCTTTGACGGTCGGTGGCTAAGTGGAAGATACCACACTGACTTTGCTTTGACAAGAAACTCTCAGGTGGCTATTGTCCTTGTGTATAAATTATTGTCCTGAATAGACCTAGACAATTACACATCTGAGCCATGTCCCACTTGTCATGTACTGTGTGTGGTTTTTCAAGTTCCTTCTGTTTCATTTGACTTCAAGGTAGAAATTCTTTGCCCCTATCTAATTTTTTTTTGGTTGATATCCATGTTCTTCCCATGTTACTAATATTCTTCATGAAGCATTGCCTTTGAAATCTCTGATTTTACTTCTCCTGTGTTCACCATTTTTCTGTTCTTAACAAGAGAAAACTTCTGATGCATGTTTTCTGGTTTTTGTGTTTTTCATCATGGATCTTCATATATGGTGTAGTCAACCCATACTTTTCAAAGTTCTCTGCTTGATTTAACTTGTAGGTTTCCATTTGTCAGTCATTATGTTTTTATACAGTAGATGCATTCCTGAGAAAAATTTACATTTAAAAATCACAGAAGTATAATGGGTTAAACAATTTAAATACCTTTTTAGTAGGGGGATGCATTCTGCCAATGTAGGAAATAGAAAAACACTTTGCAAGACACATTTGGGACTACTTAACCCCTTAAGGTCCAGGGCCCAGAAGCCCATATATGAGCTGTGATAATTTAATAATTAGACACACATTAATGCCCATTAGGTCAAATATGGGTCACGTTATATGTATGAATATAATGCTGCATTAATAAAATTACCCCCCCCCCCCCCCCCTTTCCTTTTGGGGGGGAGGGGGGCCGCACTGACAGTATATATCTGACTTGTGTCTCAGGTTATCTAAACGTGGCCTGTTGTCATAGTATTGGGGTACAATAATTCTTGCATACCACAGCCTCACCAGTGACAAATGTTAATAAACTTGACAGAATTCTGCTGTACAGTGCGTGTGTGTTTTTTTTTTTCCAGCAATACAGAATCCTGGACATCTGTAACATCAATTATGGCTGACATACGAATAACAAGCCAATGGCATCAGACACATCTCGTGATACACTTCTAATCGTAACATGACTTATACTGGCATCTAACATCTGCTGGTAATTTTGCATACACAATCACATGACATCAACACTCTTGACTTATTCTAGTGCAGCATGTACTTTGCACCAGGGTACTCTTAAACTGCTACTTCTTTGTGACTAAATATGACGACATAACAATATTAGTAGCTTCCACAGCTAGATAAACGGGGTCATTCTCTCCTCGCATATATAACAATATTTCTGGGCTCTGAAGTAACACTTCTGGCATATCCAATCCCTTGCGTTGCGTGCCAAGGCCAGGATAAAATGCCTGGGAAAGAGACTGGAGCTCAGAACTCCCTAACTCAAAGTTGCAGGATGGCAGAAAAGCCATGGGAAAGACAGGGCTATTTTGAAGATAACGCAACCATATTTTCACCTACGAGCTCGGACGCCACCTCGGTAAACAAGGTCCGCGCAGAGCAGTGACACCCCCAGGCTGCTTGCGAATAGTCTACTACTGGGAACATAAACAGATTAGGGATGAGCCCACTCTCCCGTTGAACAGGTGCTAAAGTCGTAGATACTGGGCCAGAAGGCGCACCGGAAACCACAGTATCACGCAACTCGCTTTTTTTTTTCTATGGAGAGTACACCGTCAAATAAATCTCGTACTGGTGCTCGCCCTGTGGAGCTCCACCAGGCAGGTGCAGTGCCGGGCTCTGAGCCTCGACAGAGCCCACCCTCAGCTACTGGAGGACCCTCTAGACCGTCTTGTGGAGTCAGCAGACGGCGGAGGAGAACTACTGACCAAAACAAAACAGAAAAAGAGAAACCCAGAGTGCCACTTGTCATGATGCACTGGAATGCAGAGGGAGTGAACAGCAAGCAGGCTGGATACAGCAAAAAGACAGAGCTGGAAAACATCTTGTATGAGAAGCAAGTCAGTGTTTGCTGTATCCAAGAGACTCACTTGAAAGCAGATCAAACCTTTAAAATAAGGGGATATCAATGCTTCAGATCCGACAGAAAAGATAGACGAAAAGGAGGAGTACTTACTCTTGTAAGGAATAACATTCCTGCACACGAAAGGAAAACCTTCATGGATGGAGCAGAATATCAGCTGTTGCAGATAAAGGTAGACAAGATGGAAATAGAACTCCTGAACTATTACTGTCCAAACAACAAACCCCTGAGTCTCAGCTCTATACAGGTACCAGCCACCAACTTTATAGCAGTTGGAGACTTTAATAGCCACTCCCAGAGCTGGGGCTATAACCATCTGGATCACAGAGGTGAAGAGGTTGAAACTTGGCAAGATGATCACTCCCTAATCCTAGTCAATAATGCCACAGATACTCCTACCTTCTACTCCAGAGGATGGCACACAACTTCAACACCAGATCTTGCCTTCTCCACACCAGATATAGCTGGATCTATTAGTAGAGAAGTAGGAGACCAACTAGGGGGAAGCGACCATCGCCCAATCTTTCTTACTGTCCAGAGTGCAACTCTCAGTACAGGCCCAGCCATTACAAGATGGAACTACAAAAAAGCCAACTGGGGTTTATTCAGGCATCAGGTGAACACGCTGCTGTCTACCCTCAAGGTACAGAACAGAGACATTAATGAAGTGGTAAAAGACTTCAACGGATGCATACTACAAGCAGCAAAAGAAACCATTCCCAAAGGATGCCGGCGTAACTACATACCATACTGGTCCAGCACACTCCAAGAACGTCAGGAAGCTATGGACAGGGCTAGAAAGGACGCAGAGTCTCAGCCTTCACTTGAAACTCACAACAAATGGAAAAAGGCTGTAGCAGAGTTTCAGAGAACAAAGCTAGAAGAAAAACGGAAAAGCTGGAGAACTAAAACGGCATCGCTGAACCTTGAGAAAGACGGCAGGAAACTTTGGAGATTAGTCAAGTCTCTAAATGAAGAGCGTTCCTCACCTAGGCAGACTATCACATTGGATGAAGGTGGCAAACTTTTCAGAGGAAAACAAGCTGCAGACTTGTTTGCTAGAAGATACAGTTCAGAAAGCAACTTACCCATTAACATAGATCATCAGAGAGAGATAAGAAAAGAAATACTTCCAACCATGGGACAGACAGATACTCCTGCCCCAATGAGGGAACCCATCACACTAGGAGAACTACAGAAGGCTATTTCCAAGCTTAAGTTTCAAAAGTCACCCGGCCCAGACAAAATCAGCAATGAAATGCTAGTAAATCTGAGCTCAGCAGCAAAGACAAAACTGCTTGAGATATTCAACCACAGCTGGTTGAAAGGAACGGTACCCCAAGTATGGAGAGAAGCCATCACAATACCCATACTAAAGAAAGGGAAATGTAAGACTGAGGCTGCAAGTTACCGGCCAATCAGTCTCACAAGCTGTGTTGGGAAGACTATGGAGCGAATAGTCAACCACAGATTGAAATGGTATTTAGAGTCTGAGCAGATCCTGGTGCCGGAACAAGCTGGATTTAGAGAATGCTACAGTATAGAAGACCAAGTTACTTACTTGTCTCAAGCAATAGAAGATGCCTTCCAGGAGAAGAAAAAGGTCCAAACGATCTGGGTCGACTTCAAGCAGGCCTTTGACAAGGTGTGGAAAGATGGCCTCATTGCAAAACTTAGGAGAAGTGGAATCCAAGGCAACATGATGAAATGGATCCAGTCATACTTGCATAACAGGAGAACTAGAGTCACTCTTGACGGTCTGCAGAGCAGAAAAGTGTTGCTCCATCAGGGGGTACCTCAAGGAGGAGTAATTTCCCCAACACTCTTCCTTGTTTACATCAATGACCTGGTGAAAGATCTCCCTGCAGGAGTTAAAGCTGCCTTATATGCAGATGACCTAGTACTCTGGTGCGCTGATGAAAATGTCACCACAGCAAATTATAGAATGCAGCGGGCAGCAGACATGCTAGTGTCATGGGCAGAGAAATGGCTTATCACAATAAACACAGACAAAACCTCCACAACACTGTTCTCCCCTCGCCCCCAAGGACAAATCAGCTAACATACACCTAGGGACAACCGTGATCAAGGAAGAAAGCTACCCCACCTATCTTGGGGTGACATTTGACCAAAGGCTTACATGGAATAAGCATATTGAAAATGCAGAAGGAAAGGCCCGAAGACGACTAGGCATACTCAGAAAATTAGCAGGTACCAACTGGGGAGCAAATGAACGAAATCTAAAGAAGATTTATAATGGAGTAATAAGACCACACTTAGAGTTTAGCTCAGCAGCATGGTCATCAGCTGCTAACTCACATCTGCAGTCTTTAGACAAGGTGCAAAATCAAGCTCTCAGGCTCATTACAGGAGCCATGAAAACTACACCAATAACAGAGATGCAGAAGGTTGCTGGATTACAGACATTGTCCCATAGAAGAGACACAAAAACTATGATCCAGATGGAAAAGTACAACAGTATGCCAATGCACCCAATGAAGGCAAGACTAGATGATCTGGCATTAGGACGTCTAAAGCGTAGCAGCTTTGTGCATCGGGGGAAAAGACTTATAAGACAGCATCAAGAAGACCTATCCATGAAGACAACACCACTGAAGCCCACCCTATACCCTGTACCATGGGAGCAGGCCAGCAGTGCCCTCCAAATTAATACATCAGTCAGTGGTCTCACAAGTGGATGTGAGTATAATGATCTGCAAAAACGAACTGCTACATTGAGTATGATCCAAGAAAGCTATCCCGATCAATCATGGATACATGCCTATACAGATGGATCAGCAATTAATGCTGTTAGGAATGGAGGTGCCGGTATCTTTATCTCATATCCTGACAACCACTATGAGACTAGGCACATTCCCACTGGTAAATTCTGTTCCAACTATACAGCTGAGGTTCAAGCTCTAGAGCAAGCTGCAAATATGATTTATAACTCCAACTCTGACTGCCACCAGGTAGTCATCCTCACAGATGCACTGTCTGTCCTGTCCTGCAAGCTCTCAAGGGTGGTAAACTCCCGCATCTGAGAAATGAACTAAACAAGGTAGCTGCCAAAAAGAGAACCATACTTCAGTGGGTACCATCTCATTGTGGTGTACCCGGAAATGAAAAGGCAGATAAACTTGCAAAAAAGGGAGGAGAATGTGAACAAGAAGATAATGAAGTCACATACTTTGAGAAAAAGAGAGCTATCCAGACTATCAGAAGAGAACAGAACCAACCCAAAGACGACTATCACACTCTTGACCGGCACGGACAGATAACTATTTTTCGACTGTGCACATGTGGATTAAACGAACAAACTGCTGAGCATGTTCTACAGGACTGTCCTCTGTATGACCAGTTAAGAAAGATATACTGGCCCAATGACTCAACACTAAACTCAAAGCTATATGGAGTTAAAGAGGAACTTCAAACAACAGTCGAATTCATCATGAGAACTCGTCTGACGGTGTAATCATCAAAGATGCGATCGCAAGAAGAAGAAGAAGCTACATCACATCTCATTTGACCCGCCTTCCACAATGGCCAGTCATTCACTCCAACTAAACTTGCATTTATCCTCTGTCACTCAGACTGAGTTCACTAAAGAGAGTACAATCCACAGACTCATGTTATTCTCACAAACTTGCTTCAGCCCTCAGTAACACTCTTACAAGCACCTCATTCCAGAAATGACGTGATCATGCTAAACTCGCATACCACAATCCTAGAAGCATTTGGCCATAACAACCACTCACTCCTTCACCCACACACACTCAGAAACACATGTCATGAGTTTCATGACAATCACCTTTCACATTTTGTTTCCCAGTGTTTGTGATTTTCCTTTTTCTATTTCTCTCTCTTTCTCTCTCTATTTGCAAATGGGTTCCCTTTTCAGTTGATGACATCTCAAAAGCATTCTGAAAGTGTATCCAGTTTATCTCCATCTTCATCTGATTGTCTCTTTCTTCTCAAGGTTTTCCTTTTTCAGGAGTTCTGATGTTGACACCTTTTAACAAGTATGTGTATTTATGCATCTTAGGTGCCAGCAGAATATGTTAGGGGGTTGCACCGGGGCTACTGCAAGAAAACCCTTCCACCAGGATTGGTGATCAAGAAGTCAGATATTAATGGGGCTGGTCTTGGTGTGTTTGCCACAGTTGATTTTCCATCAGGAACTATTTTTGGTCCCTACAAGGGAAAAATACAACACAGCAAAACACTAGGAAGAGCAGCAGACTACTCCTGGCAAGTAAGATTGATATATTTTCTAATGTACTCTTTCTAATTATATATTTTGTACTGTAATTTTGAGTATTTCTGTTATATTTTCCAGTGTAACTTTAGCCTTTTCTGTTATATTTTCTGATGTAATGTTAACTCTTTCTATTCCTGACATATTTTGGCTTATCTTCTTCTTTGTACAATCTGAGGTGCCTACTTGAATGTTTTTTAAAAAAAGCAGTACTCAGTTTGAGGTGATTTGAATCTCCGTAGAGCTTTTCCACAAATGCTACTGATGTTGGCCATATGCGCTTTCTCTGTTCCGCATATGTTGGGTGACTTTGAAGCAGATGTTCAGCAGTCATTTTATCAGCACTTGTTAAAAAATCAAAGTGAATGCCATTATTTCCACAGCTGATGTTTTGCACCAAGCAGTTAAACATATACATTTATGAGAAAGCTTCTTATAATATACATGCAATCATAAATTGACTAAAGAGTATGTTGAAGTTCTGTTAGTTTTATATCCAACCATGTTTCTATTGTACAGGTTAGTAACCCAGAAGGAGAAAAGAGGAAATGTGACTATAACCAAACAGGTGCACCAGGGAGGGCCCCATGTGAGAACAATATACTGTGGCATGGTATGCCACCCAACTTGTGGAGTAGACAAAGCTAAAGCCTCTGTATAAATCTTTCTTGGCGAATATATTCTAATACATTTTGAGTTAACCTTTCAAAATGAGGGAGATAGACTAGTGGATTAATAAGCAAAAAGGATTGGGACCTGGTATGGCTGAAACACAGAAGAAGGACATATCTTGATTGTGATAAAGTTCTAGGCCATTCTTAGAGAAAACTGGAAGATGGCACAGATCTTTACATGCTGTGCTGGTAGTGCACAGCTCTTTACATGCTATGCCAGTAGTAAACTCAGCATCATCTGAAGAAAGATACGACATAAGGAAAGATCTGTCAAAGAAGTAGGACATTACGAAAAGAGTCTGCTGATGAATAAAGATGTTATGACACTATGTAACAGGAGTCTTGATATGGGAAAAGACTGTCTTCTTGGCATCCAACTGGCAGTGTCTTGCATGAAACCTCGTTTGTTTATATATATATATATATATATATATATATATATATATATATATATATATATATATATATATATATATATATATATATATATATATATATATATATATATGCTGTTCTCAGAAGGTGTTCTCAAAAAGCGAGGAGTTTTAATAGTGACTTTGTTTCACGTTATTTAACAAAGATGAAAACACCAATTGATTTATATGTCAATATGTAATGCTGTTAATATAGAGGTGTGTAGTATATGTGTTAATATAAAGGTATGAAGTGTATGTGTTTAATATAGAGGTATGTACGAGGGACGGTCAAAAAGTAATGCCTCGTAATTTTTAATTTCATTCAGTAGGCAAGAAAACAGATAAAATTCACATTAAAATGTAGCCCCAAGTCTGAACTTCAAAAATGTATTTCTCATTGTAGTCTCTGTTATAGTTTTTGTCCATCTTCTCACAAGGGCATGTGTCCCCGCACGGTAAAAATGTGTGTCCTTTTTCCTAAACCACTGGCGTACGGCGCGTTTAAGGGTCTCGGTGTCCTCAAAGTGATGTCCGCGAAGATCTTCTTTCAGAGGTCCAAACAGATGGAAGTCAGAAGGTGCAAGATTGGGACTGTAAGGGGGATGTGGTAATAATGTCCAGCCAAATTCTGCAATTGCATCAATGGTGCGTTTAGCGGTGTGTGGCGTGGCATTATCGTGCAACAGTAGTGCAGTTCTCTAATCTTTTAATGGGTAAAGTCGCCGAAGATGAGCTCTAAGCTTCTTCAAAGTTTCAATGTAACGGTCTGCATTCACCGTGTTTCCCTGTTCCAAGAAGTCAAGAAGAATCACACCCTTCTCATCCCAAGACACGGAGGCCATAACTTTCCCTACAGATGGTGAACTTTTGAACTTCTTTCTTGTCGGCGATGTTGTGTGATGCCATTCCATTGACTGCCTCTTGGATTCTGGTTCAAAAAAATGAACCCAAGTCTCATCACCTGTCACAATATTCGATAAAAACTCTTCTCCTTCAGTTTCGGAATGGTGCAGGAAGTTGATGGCTATGGTTTTCCTTGTTTCTTTATGTCTGTCTGTCAACATTCTGGGTACCTTTGGCAGCCATTTTTAAACTGTTACAGTGGTGCCACCTGTTACTGAAACAGGTTGGTAATGCTACACGATGCAGAAGAGTGTTTGAGGAATCCTGCTAAATTTACAAATTGTACACCGATGCAGTATTTACATACATAAAAAATAGGAGGCATTACTTTTTGACCTTCCCTCGTAGTATATGTGTTAAAATAGAGGTGTGTAGTATATGTGTTAATATAGAGGTATATAGTAAATGTGTTTCATATACAGGTATTTAATATATGTGTCTCAAACAGAGGTATGAAGTATATGTGTTAAAATAGAGGTGTGTATTATAAGTGTTTATTATAGAGGTGTTTAGTATATGTGTTAATATAGAGGTATGTTGTATATGTATTAAAATAGAGGTATGTAGTATATGTGTTTAACAAAGAGGTATGTAGTATATGTGTTAATATAGAGGTATGTAGTATATGTGTTAATATAGAGGTATGTAGTGTATGTGTTAAAACAGAGGTGTGCAGTATATGTGTTTCATATAGAAGTATATAGTATATGTGTTTCATATAGAAGTATGAAGTATATGTGTTTAATATAGAAGAATGAAGTATATGTGTTAAAATAGAGGTATGTTGTATATGTGTTTATTATAGAGGTATGTATTATGTGTGTTAATATAGAAGTATGAAGTATATGTGTTAAAATAGAGGTGTGTAGTATATATGTTAATATAGATGAATGTAGTATATGTGTTAATATACAGGTATGTAGTATATGCTGACGTTGTTTTTAAAAAGTTTGAAGTGAACACAAAAATGATACTGGAAGCTGCCGGTCAAAATGGAATACACGTGGAGCGGTCATGAAAACGTTAGCAGCATTACTTGGCTGCATACATGTTATTATAATTATTAGTTAACATTACAGTAAACAAAATATATTCCCTGTATTGGGAACTGAACCCGGTACCTTTAGAATTAGAGGTGGGTGCATTACCTCTTAGCCACTCTGACCCCTCTGTATAAAACTTTCTTGGCGAATATATTCTGATACATTTTGAGGAAGCCTAATTTTTTCAGAACCAGTGGGTCCTAGTAATGTCATACTCCTCCCTGATCCCATGGGTAGTGAGATCAGATGTCAGCCTTCTTGGATGTGGGTGAAAAAAATAGGAGGTCCAGTGTGCAAGTTACGCTCATTAAAAATCCCTCAGCAGTTGGAAATCATAAAGAGTAGGCCTTACGGCCGCTGCCCTGGCAGAATTTTAAAAATTAGGAAAACCTACCCACCATAAAAATATTTATAGAATCTGTAATTCCTGTATACACACATTGGGATCCACGCCGGTGCTATGGAGTTCGTGCAGTGTGCCGAGATCCTCCTTATGTGATCTAAGGGAGGAGATCGGAGCACTAATGGAGTTGTCCGTGTGCAGTAAAGATGGCAGTCAGTAAGCTGGTGTCGCTTTCGGCCCGTCTTGTCCGACTAGGGGAAAGTCTTGTCAGCAGGCGGCCAGTGGTTCCTGCAAGAATAAAATCGCAGGGATCCGCTCTGCACAGAACACTGTCTCCCTCCCCGCGCGAGATGGTCGAAGAAGACGCACGTCTGTCTGGACAGTTATCTGGTTGATCCTGCCAGTAGTCATATGCTTGTCTCAAAAATTAAGCCATGCATGTCTAAGTTCACACTGTCTCACGGTGAAACTGCCAATGGCTCATTAAATCAGTTGATGTTCCTTAGATGACATGATCGTACTTGGATAATTGTGGCAATTCTAGAGCTAATACATGCTTACCAAGCTCCAACTCTCGCGGAAAGAGCGCTTTTATTAGTTCAAAACCAATCGTCGTCGCCCTTCGCGGGGCGCGGCATTCCCACTGGTGACTCTGGATAACTTTGTGCTGATTGCATGGCCTCATGTGCCGGCGACACATCTTTCAAATGTCTGCCCTATCAAATGTCAAAGATGGTGAAATATGCCTGAGTAGAATGAAGCCAGAGGAAACTCTGGTGGAGGTTCGTAGCGATTCTGACGTGCAAATTGATCGTCAAACTTGGGTATAGGGGCGAAGAACTAATCGAACGACCGTTGCCTCAATTGGCTGTGTGTGGTGTTCCATGAAATGGGACCTCCCAGATCTGAGGCACAGTTACGTCTCAGCTCCGATGACGTTCACTGGTGCAGCCACTATTATATGGACATGAGGTATAGCATACATATAGGCGTGAGGTGGCAGGGAAGCAAACCCGTAAAAATTGCTTGCTGAAATCGGATGTATCTGGCCGAAAGGCACAGATATCACAGCATAGCTGTAAACTATGACACAACTTACTTACCGCTCAAAACTAACAGCCAGAATTGTAAGAAAGAGATGTGGCTAAGAGCGAACGCAAACAAACAATGTGATTTTATGTGATGCATTTTATAAGCTCATATGCCAATGAAACAGCAACGTATCTTTCACATTTAATTTTTGAAAATACATTATTTTCTTGCCTTTACTGATATTTCATACTTCCTTGTTTACTTTTGTGTGTATTTCATGAGCCTTAGATTATAACATCTGGTTTAGCTATTGTTTAAATATGTGTTCCTCAGTCTTGGTGCCAGCGTGATTTAAGTGCATTTTCAAACTTTGACTTCTGTCTTCCATTTGTCACTTCACCTTTTAAGAATAACTTAGCACTCTTTCTGTTCAATTCAACCTCCCTAAGGATAATCGTATCGAGACATTTTGTTTCTTTAGACGGTCTCTTAATTGCATTGGTTATCCTGTAATAATTACTTACTTGGTCGTTCCTCTTTTACTGTTCTTATAAATGGTTTGACTTTTGGAGTCTGAACGTATAATACTTTACAGTGTTTTAAATGTTTAGTTGTGTAAATTAACTAATGAAGATGATAGATAAAGGGTGTCCTATAGCAAGTACTGCTGTAGGGGAATGAAGTGTTAGAGATTTTAATATTCTAGGTCTCAGCTTTATGAGGTGAGGTGACCAGTTCCCTTCCTCGCTGCCTTAACCTCCTTTCCTAACTCAGGTGCAGAGTCGGGTACCCACTTATAGCTGGGTAGACGAGCTGAAGCAAGCACTATTGACAATCAGTGAAGATGGTACTTGAAATTATTTGGCTGGTATAAAAAAAATTATACATTTATATTGCTTATTTTTATAATGTTTACATGTGTCTGAAATCACTTTATCTTTTATATGCTATCAATTGCAGATTATCAAAAATAAGAAACACTCTCATTTTGTGGATGGTTCAGATCCGAGCAACTCAAACTGGATGCGATATGTTAATTGCTCGAGGTCAGAGAAAGAGCAGTGTGTAACAGCCATTCAGCATTGTTGGGAAATCTACTTCAGAGCTCATCGGCATATCTGTACAGGAACTGAAATTCTGGTTAGTACGATGTTTGAATTTTTTTTTAATATAAGATTTTGCCGCGCTTCAGATAAAGTCTCTTAAAAGACAGTGTGGCCTAGTAATTTTTCCCTGTTGAAAGCTTTTGTGTCTTGAATCATCATGGAATCCATGTATGAAAATGAACTTTTCTAGCAAAGAATACTGTAAGTTAACCCTTTACCATCCTGCCCAGTTTACTGTATCTTTATCTTAACGTCCAAGGCAAGAGCAACTCCATTTTCTAGCTCAGTGAGCATCTAAAAAAATTCATTAAAAACAAAACTTAGTTAAAATTATGTTTATTAGTTTTCAGTATACAGAATTGAATCTGTACCATCTGCAGTACTCTTAATAACTATATATATATATATATATATATATATATATATATATATATATATATATATATATATATATATATATATATATATATATATATTAATATTATTCAATGACAATTTAATTAATGTGGCAAAAAAATATTTTTTTAAAAGTTTTGAACGTTTGTTGTGCAAATTCATTACTGCAAAAGATATAAAGATTCATTACAGGATGATCAGACCAGTTTATTGCAATGAATTCTTCACACTGGGCAGTCAGTCATAAACAGTCTCAGTAGAATGCTCAGAAGATGTGTTTGGTTTGTTCTTTGAGAAAACCGGTAAACATCGTTTTTTCACATGTGAATTTGCGTACGTTGCTGTTTACTGCTGCTTTTTCCTTGTTTGTATTGAGCACGTTTGATAACATTCTTCGCTCATAAACAAACTGAAGTAATCATAAGAGGCAACATCTAGATCTAGAGTGTGGTTAGATCCATGGTTTCCTACAAAGTCACAAATTTCAACTGAAGTATGCTTTGTTGACAAGTCTATTTCTTTTGATCTGAAGTCAGTATTGTTACTACTTTCACTAGATTCAGTCTCATCAGTGCCGCTGTCACGAGTCTTAATCGGGTATTCAATATCCACATCTGATTCAATGGCGTCCTGATCATTTTGATAAAAAAGAACATTATGTCTTGGCTTCTGAAGCAAAGATACCACCGCCCTCAAAGCCATGGCTTCAAAAAATCCAACAGTGTCATGGGCAGTTTTGGCCATTTTGGACGGGAAATTAGACTTTGCGTGCAGGCTATTTTGGTCGTTTTAAACAGTAAAAGGAAAATTGTATGTAACTAAGTTTTGTTGAAATAACAATTATTAATCACATTGTAAAAACCACACCAAATAGTATTATGTGTTCTTGATGTTCCACAATAAACTTCAGATCACATTAGGGATGTAATAATTTAACATCATTGTATGGCAAAAATTCATAGAATATGCATTGGTTATTTTTATTTTAAATTGTCAGTTCAAAGCCCTAAAATTTGTGACAAGGTTTTAACCACTTTTTTGAATAACTTAATCCTTTGTTGGTACACCAGACAAAGTCTCTTAAGAAAGCTGTCAGAGTCTATATTCGTTCTGTGTCTTTCAGTTATTGGAAGTTCAAAATAGTCAAGTTCCTATTCACAATTTAATAAATATGTTATCGGCTCTTTGTTTCTACTTATTTTTACAAACTTTTATGTACAAGTGGAACTTAAAATTTTACACACAGGACACACATAGAAAAATACAATACGGCTAAATCGATTGGGATACACAAGATGGGAAGAGTGAAATTGTGCGTGTGAGTTCTGTCAGTACAAAAACACCCTGTCAAAAAACTTCAGACTTTTTAAGAGTTAAAACAGTGCAGCTTTTATCTGCACCAGATATCTGCTTCCTGAAATTCCATAAACAGAGCTGTGGAAAACTCAAACTAAATGATATAATACTGAATGTTCACTACACTTCCCTAGAGATCTACCAATAGATCATAATCGACTGGTTACCGACCCCTGGTCCAAAGTTTAGATGTGATCTACGTAGTGTTCCAAACCATGTTACATTTTTAATCCAACGGTTTATTATCATCAATTTTTGTTTGCTCTACTTATGGAGCCAGGAGCCACCTGCAGCTGGTCCCCTTGTAGAAAGCCTGCACGAAACGTCACTTGCTCCTGCAGCGGTGGCGTCACTTGCTCTGGCAGCAGTGACGTCACTTGCTCTTGCAGCGGTGGCAGTCTGTTTTACACAATGAAATTGCAAGCCCCATGCACAGTTTAAATGAGTGGCCTTGTACTGCCTGAGGGAGCAGTAGTCATATTCTTTCTTTGCCTCATCAGAGACTCCCGGGAACAACACAGGGCAATTTATTATACAGGGTGATTAAATAAATGTTAACACTTATGTAGGTTTATCATTTTTTTTAATGGTTGCAGTTAAACTGCTGTCGGTGTGTTCTGAACAGCACTGTGGGTGACTGAAAGACCTCCGTCCATGCAGCAGACTTTAGCGTCAATCTTGGTGAAACCTGTATCAGCTGCGAAGAAAACCAAAAATATTTCCCATAACGTTTAACAATTGTTTTGAAGCACCCTGTATTTTCTTTGGGGTAGAGGCTGCTGAGTTCCGCATTAGTCAGTGTTGAAGGTATATCTGACTTGGTCAGTCATGTATTTAATGTTCACGTTTTTTTCCTCCTTCATTGTCAGTGTTATTTTGACATAGCAGATAAAGCTATGAACTTCATCAGTCGCCTGGCCATTGTTAATTATAGAAGCTTGTCCATTATTTAATCTTGTTTCCTTTGTTTTAATGTTGTACATGTAAGTGGTGAATTACTCTTGTTTTTATCTTGGCTACAGGTGTATTATGGGTGCAGCTTTGCCAGATATCTCGGCATCAAGTCACACGAAGTTAGAAGCTTGAAAAGAATACGATCAGATACTAGGAAGACCTTGATCGCATCTGGTAAGGTTTTTGGTAAGGATGGAAGACAAGCCAGTACGTTGATAATGTCAAATTTAATATGTTATCAAGGAGAGATTAACTTAGTTATCTATGAAAGATCATCTTAGTTGTCTAGGAAAGATTATCTTGGTTATCAAGAAAAGAGAAAAGATTATCTTAGTTATCGAGGAAATATTATCTTAGTTATGGAGGACAGATTATTTTAGTTATTAATGAAATATTATCTTAGTTATCCAGGAAAAATTAACTTAGTTATCAAGGAAAGATTATCTTAGTTATCGGGGAAGTGTCAATTATCATAGTTATCAGGGAAAGATTATCATAGTTATTGAGGAAAGATTATCAGTAAGATTTAATCCTGCCTTTGAGGAAAATGTTTCAAGTGATTCCTTTGAGGAAATAAAGACACTGCTCCAATCAGACATCTTGTTAGACATGATTACGGTGAGGTTGTGCCAGAATAGCAACCTCTTTATGTAAATAGTTGCTTCAGAAACCTTCAAGGCTAGGGCAGTTTCTTGTGCTGTGTTGGTACTCTTTACTAAACTAACCTATTTCTTAATGTTCCTTTGTTTGTACTGTCATTCTCATGTGCATTTAACTTCAGATTTCCTTGCAGCCTTTCAGGACTTTTATTTTTTTAAATTGTTTTTTTTTCTTACGCCGCGAAGGATTTATTATCAATTTTATGATTCATGCACTGAGGCTTTGTGTATTGTAGTGGTGTGTCTTTGCCGTATCAATCATTTCATCTTGTGACCTGTCTTCTCTTTCCGTCACTAATATTGTGATCACAGTTTGTAGCTGCCTGGAAAAGCCTGGAACAATCAGGAAAGCTTTTCAAAGCCTTGAAAAATGGAGGGAAAAGCTAAATACCGTGAATTTACCACATTGGAATGGGGAAAAAAACTAAGTGAAGTTTGAGGGCATGAAATCCGCAATTATTGGTAGCGTATTTTTTTTAGACATTGTTGGTTTCCATGGTTTTGTGCGAAATCTCTACTTCCCGACATTTTAGGAAATGTTTGTTAAAGATGTGAACACCTAATTTTGGATCTTTGCTTTTGAGTCACAGGAAATGGATAGACCTGGGAAACTAAAACGTACAAAGATTTGAGTCTGGAAACCGTACATCGGCTGAAAGCATTACAAGACAATGTTTGTTCTGGTATTCCCAGGGTAAAAATAAATACAGGTAAGGAAATTGGAGACAAACGTGGATGGAATGGAAATGACATGGAAAGACCTTGAACAGATGGCCAATGTCCGGAAGGCCTCTACTCTGAAGGAAGCCGAAGAACTAAGCTGTTAACCCATAAATTTTTACCACTGAAATCAAACACTTATATGTTAACATAGAAGCATCTTAAAGTTCAATACACAGTTCATATACAGATCACATCATAATCTGAACCATTTGAAATAATATACAGTTAATTAGTTCTCAACACATTTATGGAGATTCATAAGAAATTCAGTGTGGTAGAAGGATTTTGCAACTTTATTTCAGTTGTCGGTATTGTTTTGTTGTTATTAAATTAAATGTAGTCTTGACATATGGATGCGAGTCATGGGCAATGCAACCCATAAAAGCCAGATCCAAACCTCAGAAATGAGGTATCTGAGGAAGGTGGTTGAAGTAACAAGAAGAGACATGGTACACAGCCAGACGATACGTCAAAGCCTTAAATCCTACCCCCTGCAGACCCAAGTAGAACAGTCCCAATTAAGATGGTTTGGCCATGTCTGCAGAATGGGAGAAGATTGGATACCACGACAAGCATGGGAAACAGAGCCAAGGATCCAGACCCCGAGGACGACCCAGAGTCCGCTGGGAGGACAACATTAGACAATCTTTGAAGGACCGAGGACTAGAATGGAACCAGGCCAGGAGGAAGACAGCCGATAGGATAGTCTGGCGCTCTCTTCCAAACCTCTACACCTCACGGTAAAAGGGGAACGACTAAGTAAGTAAGTAAGAATTAAATGTTAAGCATAACAGCTAGTTTTCATTATTTTTGTTTTTCAGTAATAGTGCGCCAAAGTTCTTACATTTGATATAAATCATTTGTCTCATATCCTTGAAAATCATATTCTTGGACCTTGAAAATGTGTGACAAAATTTGCTACACGCCTTGTGTGATGTTAAATACTCGACTGATTTTTCAGATTTAATTTTCACTATATGTTTCAAATAATTTTTCTATTATATTCAAACATAATTTAACAGTTTATCCATTCATCACCCTTCAACTTCCTTCAGAGTAGAGGCCTTCCGGACATGGGCCATCTGTTCAAGGTCTTTCCATATCATTTTCATTCCATCCACGTTTGTCTCCAATTTCCTTATCTGTGTTATTCCTCTATATTTTTTTTACCCTGGGAATACCAGAACAAACATTGCCTTGTAATGCTTTCAGTCGATGTCATCATTGTGCCTCCTGTCCAAAGTCGGGGTCTTTCCTTTACCCCGTATTCCACTGGTATTTGTCTGGTTCTTTTCAGTCATTTCCATCATGTCATACTATTTCAATTTTTTAGTTGTGTGCAAGCATCAATTTATGGCAGGATTGTAACTTCTTGCTTTTTGTGTTTGTTCTTCATGTTTCACAACCATGTATAGAGGAGTAACTGAACATTAGAACTGAAGATCCCCCATTTCTGTGTTAGACTTTTCTTTTGATTTCTATTAATATTTGCCAGTGAAAGCTTCTCTCACCTTACATCAATGTATGTTCCTCCAGCTTTGTCACTGTTGCTGCCAGGGTACATGGGCGAGTCCACACTTTGGAGGGAGATATCTCCCAAGTGCAATTTGGTTTATCATTTACCACATTTATTTCTACCACCGATATTAATTATTTTGTTTTTTCAACTTGACCTTAGCATAATACATTATGAGTTATTTTTGATTTCCTGTCTACTTTACTCATACCCCGTGATTTTTCAAAGTATTGAGATTTGTTGTGTAGTTAACCTTCAGATTGATGATGATGGAAATGGTGTTAGTGGAGTAGTAGTAGAAGTTTGAAAGACACATTTGGTCCATGTTGTTTCAAATAGTCTTATGTCAAGTGCTTGCTGTGTGTACACATTGACAAATATGTATTACATACACATGGAGCGACAAACATGGCTCGTTTTTCACAGCAAATTGTTAATTCACTAAACTCCAACACGTAGATACGATATCCGACGACTTTATGTCACAAACTTGAGTATAACACAATAACACAGGCAGACTGCCGCTTTGGCCATAAATCATCACATAAGAAAAGCACAACGTATGATGTGCATAATTAGAACAGCATCTCATGGAACGAATTTCACAATATCTTAATATATTACCTATTTTTCTTCAACCATTTCGCCTTCACTCTCCACGTAACCTCTCCTCGCTCCAATCTCTGTCTCGAATCCCCTTTTTTACCCATGACCCTTTTCACACCTGACCAGTCTTCACCCCCACTTCGTTCACAACAACTCAGTCATGCCCGTGAACTCGACATTAGCACTAACTGCTACTAATGCATTCATGCCCGCAGTCAAACTTAACATTCACTCACTTCAACTCACAACTTACATAAACATATCTAGTTCCCACTGGAGCATGAGTACTGACATTCATTCTATAAACCGTTCGTGACATCTTACATTAACTTTGATATACGCCACTAGGCGTGATGGCCACTGACTGCTTTGACAGTCAATGGCTAAGGATGAAAAAACAACAACTTGGAAATAAATATGAAGATTCTGGTATGTACATGTTTTGTTTAAAAAACCTACTATGTCATGCAGAATAATGTGATGTTGTTAATTTCTCATTTTGTTGTCTAAAAATTTTTTTGTCCTAAAAATTTCAGGTGTTCATTCCTCAGAACAATGTGACTATCCATCATCTCAGCAACACCAAGGAGGCCAAATATATAAAATACAGAGCATACAGGAATCTGATAGAAGATGTCCATTGAATAGTTACGGATCTGCAATAATAAATTATAGCACTATATGCAGCAGTTACGACAGTGGTATTAGTTGCAGCAGCAGCGTTAATGGGGATGATAATAATGCTGATGGTAATGAGGACAGCAGTAATAGCAAGTGTGATAGCAACATCTGTAACCATGGAAATGGCGATCATAGATGCATCAGTAATAACATTTTTGGGGACGACACGTGCTGTAGTATGAAGCGTAAAGGCTGCAGAGACAGCTGTATCAACAGTGGCATCAGTAACAGACATGACAGATTCTCCAGAAACAGTTTAATTTCTGACCTGACAAGGAATGTTGGCAGGAAAAAACCTGACATAGAATATACTGAGTTGGGGAGCAGCATACAGCATGGCATCAAAGATCGGTTGAAGCTTGTACCGTGCCAGACTATTGGTCACAGTGAAAGTTCTACAGCAAGCATTTCGAAGAAAACTCTTTTGACACCTGAAATTAGAACTGCAGTAGAAGAAAAGAGAACTCGGGCTACTAGTGTGTTGAAAAAGGAAAAACAAAGTGGCCAAGCACACAGTGATGATTCAGATCCAGGCAGCAGATTAAGCAGCACTCTTGAGGTACCTGGCCACAATGGTCATGGCAGACAAACTTGCTGCTACACTGAGGGTGGGAGGAAAGTTTCACGAAAGTGGAACCTTCAACCAGATATTGGAATGCATTCAGGTGTTAGGAAGAAATTTCAGTGCAGCATTTGTGATTTGAAACTGACGTCTATAAATAGCTTACGAAACCATGAAAACACTTGCTTAAAAAGACAATCAAAGAAATGCTCCAATATCAATATACAACTTTCAGGTACCATTACACAAGGTAAGCAGAAAATCAGAAACTTCGAGTGCGATAAATGTGATGCCAGATTCTCAATAAAAAATGACCTGACCAGGCACAATAGAATTCACACTGGGGAGAAACCTTTTCGCTGTTGCGTTTGTTACAAGCGGTTTCGTGTGAAGTCACACCGTGATGTACACAATAGAATACACACTGGAGAGAAGCCATACAAGTGCATTTTTTGTGGCAAAGCATTCACCCAATTACAGCACTTGAAACGGCACAAGCAAGTGCATATCAGGGAAAAAGTTTTCCGGTTTAAGTGACCTGTAAAATTGTTGAGCACATTGTTGAAAGAATACGGATTTTAAAAAATAAAACAGAGTTGTAGAGATGTTTTAAAATATATTTGACTGAAAAAAGTGTTTTTGTTGTTATTTAACTAGGACTGCTGAGTGTCGCTCTTTCACAGCCAATGCGAAGTTTTCACATTTTCTACATTGTAGATCTAGGCTTTTCCTGTGACTTTTCTGCCATTTTGAAACATGTTGAGTTGGAGTTATAAGCTGCAGTTTCTTTCCCGGGTTTTTTATCCTTTCTTGGCAAATGTTTAAAGAAACATCTGATTTCAAGGTGGTAGAGAGGTGGCATATTAATTTCCTGCCATCCATGGGGTGTCTCCAGATATGCAGGGCTAAAATATTGCGTCTGGTTTGGCTCTCCCAAGAGCCATTTTACAGCATCCATCTCCTGATATCTATCCATTGTGAGATCCTCCTACATGCAACCAACCAGGTAATGCCAGAGTTAAGTCTGGGGATCAACTGCTTCCCTCAGCCTAATGTGCAATGCTGGGTTCTCAGCATGTTTCACCACAAGGGGATTCGTGATGTTGGGCCACTCTACTGTGGCTACTCAATCCCTGAAGCACTTGCCAGGTACCTCAAATGTTGCAAATTTCAAGGTTGCATCACGTGGAGGTCCTTCAAAATCTTAGTGGTCTAACCCTGGAATTTATGCGAGAGCAGCATGAATTCGTTTGCATCCCAACGGAAAAAGTGTAACATCCACTGTCTTACAGAAGAAAACAGAATTAACAAAGCACACACACACATATACAGCAAGAAGATGAATTGCAGCAATATGATGAATATATTGTTTTCTGGACTAAGGTCACAAAAAGATTTTAGAAAGCAGGCTTTGGAAAACATGTATCACTCTAATAGTTCAGATTTGTAAATTCTGATTGCACTTTCTCCATTTTCCTGGTCGTAGGGGCCAAATGTATCTTTAAACTGTATAGTTAAAATGCGTCCTTGCATATTTTATTAATTTAATTTAAAATCTACAGTGTTATCGCTTTTGTTTACTAACAGAATTATCATCATTGTATCCTACTTTGAAAATGAGCTACAAAATAGCAAGTATAAAAAAATAACTGTCTATGCACAAAACACTGGTTTGAGATATTGGAATCTCAGTAATCTTTGAAATCTTCTAGACACATTCAGATCAGATGATATTGGGGCATTTTGTGCACTTTTCATTAACAAGTTACGTTTTATAGTGTTGAAAATAATGGTAATAGCTCAAAAGTAGTGTTAAGTTTTTTTTTTTAAGTCATACTATATGGTTTTTATCTGATAATGACATTTTGTACTCTGTCACTGTTTATTTACATACAATTGATACATTTTAACTCTACAAATTGCTTCCTGGTTTAAAAACCTATTATGCATAGTAATTCAAATATTCTTCTGGGATCTATGGCTGCTGACTGGCAAAGCAGCAAGTGTCCATCACACCTGGTGGCAACATGTAGGGCAGCAATTAACACTCTCCATTTCATTTGGTGTATGGCTGCTTTCTACAGTGTCCCAACTCTGGTTGATGCTTTTCATTAAAGCCTCTACAGTTCTCTGCTAGGTTGTTTGGCCTTTCTTTCACCCTCCTGGGATCCATAGCATGACAATTCTGGCAGTATTGGTGTTTGGCCTTCTGAGGACATGACCAACCCAATTCCAGCATCTTCCAGTTATAATGGTGTTCATATCTAATTCAAATAAATTGAAACCCATACTATCGGTGGTTTACCATGAATAGGGGAAATGTTGAATGTACACATTCCTTATGTCAAGCTGAACAAAGTAAAGTCACATCAGGTGTTGTTGGTGACCATCATGCTTTGCTGGCCACATCTAGATATGAAACTGCATGCTTTTGGACGTGCTCCTCAATATTATGCTGTGAGTTTGCTACTTATCTGCATCTGTAATAAACTTTTCTATGGTCATAAGTGATCTACAGTCTGTGACCATCATAGTCACCTGAACCTTGTTGCCTTGTATTAATTTTTCTGGGGTCATCTAAAGAATGAGCATAACTGTAAGAAAGCCAGCCATGTTGACACAATGAAGGAACATGTTGCCAATTAAATCGTGCAAATATTCACCCTGACAGCAAACAGCGCTGCATCTCAGTGTACCCAGTAAAGCAGAAACTATTTTCATGATAGGTAACATTTGATTCAGCTTGAGACCAAATACAGTGAAGTCCGGATAAGCGGAATCGGTTTGGGCCATATAAAATACTTTGGCTTATACGAAATTCTGCTTATCAGGAGTTTCTACCAAAGAAAACATCTGGCCATGATCTGCAAAATAGCTTCGGCTTAACTGAAATTTGGCTTCAGCGAGTTCCGTTTGTCCGGACTGCACTGTATATTGTTTAATTTCAGTATGAATAGCCCTGCAGCGAAGTTAGCCGGTTCCGGGATTGAAACCTGGTACCGTTAAGCTCCAGTCTATCCAGCAGTAAATGGGTAATCAGTAAAGATGGTATCTGCTAACTGTTTTTGAGTCAGGAGAGTGGTTATGCTGTCGCGAGAGGTTCAGATGTTATTAAATGTAAGATATCCTGGACAATCAGATGAAAAGTATCTCTGTGAGAAACAGATTGAGAGTGTTCTGCATGTCACGAGAGGTTCAGATGTTATTAAAATGTAAGATATCCTGGACAAAAAGATGTATCAGATGATACCAGGATAGTGCCAGATAAGAGACTGGTCTTATAAGAAATACCCTCTTCTCTGAAAAAGAGTAAGGGTGTATCGACAATCAAAGGTTAATCTTCAAGTATAAACCTTCAAGTATGATGATAGTGTTTGTTCCTGAAGGTCTAAGTGCTACCTCTCCAGATCCTCCCTTGAATAATGGTTATGATATTTGTATTGACTCTACTAGGGGATTAATTAATTAATTAAATATGTAATATATATAACAAACAGAACCTTAACTCAATTTAAATAATTAAGCAAGACTGATTATATATATATTTACAATTTATTGATCCTTTACCGTTTCTCTTTTTGGTTAGGAAAATGATAAAGAATTCAAATGTTTTTACAAAATAAAATAAATAAACATGGAATGTCAATTTCCACAATAGTTAAATATGGTAAAGTTATATTTCAGACATCAATTATTTATTGTACATATAGTTATCACTTTTGCTGGACTGTGAAGTTGGTATTTAGTTTAATAAAGTCCTTCATGAGTCATCACTCAATCTGTTTTTGTTATTTGTATTTTATTTATTCTACAATGTTGCTGGATAGGCTGAATAGTGGAATTGTGTTTCCCCTTATCTGGTAAAATGAGAAGCATCCAACTATAACCAGGATCACACAATGTCTGGATCTCCAGGCCGGGGAAAAACAGGGTGTCTAGTTCTATGAACCTTGAGAACGTTTGCACCACAGAGTCCCACAGAAGTGGATGTCTCGTACAATCTTGGTAGTTGCAGGATAAAACCTGGAACTGGAAAACAAATAATCACAACCCTTGTATGGTCCAGCACTATTCTATCCACACACACACAATGGATGTAACAAACAGTGTTAGACATTGTGCTAACATTTGCACAGGACAATTTACCTCAGTACCACTGACAGCCAGTTCAATGTGATTACACTTTCCTTATAAATCCTATGTTAGATCCATGTGTCCATGATCTGCTTCCATACAATGATTTGGTTTAGTACAAACTACTAAGTGACACTTTGATTAATACATGTTAACAAATCCTGTCATCCTTTCTTATGTTCCTGATCAGTGTGTCGTTCCTTTAAGAAATACTCCTTCAAATACATTATTAAACTTAGTCGTATTTTTGCCATCATTCTCAATTATTCTACACATTTCACAATGCTGGCTTTCGTCTCTAAAAGTCAACACATGCTTGCGTTCAAGCCGGCAGCACACTCGTCCTGTAATTTTTTTCTTAACACATTCAACACACAAGTGGATTAATCACAGGAAAATTATATACATATATATATTCTTTCTTACCCTCAGGCAATACACATAAGCTGTAACAGGCTGTTAATAGGTATCTAGGTCTGCTATGCAGGTACAGTGGCAAAGTATTTGAAAGCACACGTTTGGAGCTCTCTTCTGTTCAGCTTGTGTTTGAAAAAGTTGTGGCCTCAAATCAGCCAAGTTCAAGGACTTTTATAGTCCCACTCCCTCCCTCTCGGATGGCATGGGGCAAAATCGGTGTTAGGAATCTAAAATTGAAATGATTTCTGCCTTCTTGTTCAATGTGCAAAATTTTTAATATTTATTATCTCTCTTTTCTGGGCTGATTTTGATCATTTAAAGTTAGAATTATACTGTGAATTTATCTCTACCTTTCTATATAATAATTGTTGAGTTAGCAAAATGCATTTAAATCTATGCAGACTTGAACTAACTAAATTGGGGACTACCCTGATGTATAGATGTCATTTTAAACGATTTTTCTCTATAAATGAACTACTATTCGAGGAAATCTTTGCACCTACCTCTCAAGTAACATTCCCGTTGTTGAAATATCTATACTTTTTCGTTTAAACATCTTTAGTCCTTAAGAAATTAAATAACTTCTTACTATCATTTACACAAAATGGGCCTCTATGTTAAGCCTAAAAGGTTTCATTATACACACCAGAAAAAGGAGCGTTTTCATTGGCTATTGTATCGGTCCGTTTTCCTATAGTATTGCGTGCGGTAAATATGACTGTCATAGGATAGACATTCACTAAATTCTATATTGGTTACGCTGTAGAGTGACAACACTGTTATTCATCTTTAAAAACCCGTTCAGCGGGTTTCGGATAGAACGGAAGTCGGGAGGAACCTTTTTGGCGCAAAGTCATTCTAGACATGTCCGTCGTCCAGTGAGGACGCTTTTGCCTTTGTAAACAAATGTGCTGGGATTTATGAGTGCCACTTTTTGTTCAGTGCTTGCCGATGTTCTTATGTTCAGGAGTATTTGATGGGTGCTAGATTGTGTTTTGAAGATTCTAGTGATTTTCCCCTTCCTGATTATTATATACTGTTCAAAAAAAGAAACGCAACTTTTTTGGTGTTACTTTTATAAAAGATATTCGCTGATTGGACATCAGTCAACCTATCGACTGTGTCCACCTGGTCATTAACTTCTCGTGGTTACCTGAATTGTACTCACCTCATGATTTGTAAGGTCAAGGTCAAAACAACATTTTTGACAATAACTCGTGACAGGTTCATGAGAATCCCGTGAAACTTACTGAACACAAAACTCTCTGACCATATTATTGAATGCCTATGAAAGATTGATGCTCCTCGAATAAATTCAGTTGAAAATTCAATGCGTAAGTATGGCTCATCTCACTACAGAACGACTCATCATCATTGGACGTTTACAGACTCGACAGTCACAAAGTGTAGTGGCCAGACAATTTCATGTGGTTAGAAGCACCATTAGTCGCCTTTGGAGGCGATTTCAAGAAACTGGCTCAGTGGCAGACCGGCCGAGCAGTGGAAGACCCAGAGTCACTACTCCTGCCGAAGACCGCTTCATACGGCTGCGTCACCTCAGGAATTGACTTGCATCTGCGTCCTCCACAGTCCAGTCAATGTCAGCAGCTCGTCGAATTTCAGATCAAAAGGTCAGGAACCGGCTGCACGACTCTGGTCTTTGGGCTAGAAGACCCTACAGAGGTCCTGTTCTTACGGACCGGCATCGCCAGAACCGACTGCAGTGGGCGAACCAGCATCGTCAATGGACCGTTGGAAATGACTGGAGACGGGTTTGGTTTAGTGATGAATCATTTTTTGTGCTCCAGCGACACGATAGACGGAGAAGAGTTTACCGCAGAGTCCATGAGCGCTACGCCCAGAACAGCGTTGATGAGGCTCCTCCACATGGTGGTGGAGGTGTACTGATGTGGGGGGCGATCAGCTTCATGGGAAGAAGTGACCTGGTGCAAATTGAAGGACGCCAGAATGCCCAACGATACATCGCTGAAATTCTTCGTCCTCACGTCCTTCCACTTCTGGCTGCACGAGAGTCGATTTTTCAGCAGGATAACGCTCGACCTCATGTGGCACAACTCACCACCCAGTTCCTTGCTGACAACAACGTCCAGACCATTCCGTGGCCAGCCATGTCATCAGACATGAACCCCATAGAACACTTATGGGATGAACTCGACAGATGACTCCGCCAGCGAGACGTGGCTCCAGCCAATCTCCGACAGTTGTCTCTTGCACTACGGGAAGAGTGGGCAGCCATCCCACAACAACAGATCCAACGGCTAATAAGATCCATGTCAAGGAGATGTCGTTCTCTGATAGAGGCCAGAGGAGGTCATACACCTTACTGAAATGGAGGCCTCAGTCGCAAAGAATAAAAGTCCAAACCAAATTTAATTAACATTATTTCATTGTTAAAGTCTGAAAGTTTCTTCATGCCAAAATTGAAACATTAATTCCGTAAAATAAAATTTTGGTACAAGTCTGAAATTTGGTGTCCATTACCACTGCAATAATGTTGCGTTTCTTTTTTTGAACAGTATAATAGGTGGATCTCCACAAAGGCATGGTGGAGAGGAAACCAGTCTCCGTGTTGAGGGACACGGGGTGCACGACAATTGGGGTGCATCGATCGTGCATCGACGACTCCTGCTTTACAGGCAAAACTGTAAAGTGCACCACGTTCGGGGGTAAAGTAGAGTCTTACCCCCAAGCATGTATCAATGTGGACACTCCGTTTATAACAGGTAGAGTGAACGCATTCGTTCTCGATCCTATTGCCGATCTAATCGTTGGCAATGTACGGGGAGTTCATAAAGCCAAGGGTGTGACTGTAGCAGAGGCTCAGCATCACCAAACTCCTTGCAATGCTTGTTTATGCTATGACATGTTACGAAATTGTAGAGATAGTGTAATGCTTTGCAATGCATGGTTATGCTGTATTGTTGTGGTGGGTTTTGATGTTAAATAACTAAAATGTGAATTTATGCAGTTGTGAGGTCAAGCTGTGAAGGCCCCTGAGTCTAATAACTAATAGGGTATGTATTTTCAGAAAACCTTGCTGCTACCACCCTACGACCTCAACCTGCGACGTATTTTCTCCTAAGTAAAATAATGCTGTATGTATGTAATCTGGCTAGTGTCTAGGGTAATGTAAAATGTGATGTAATAATATGACAACAAATACACCTAAGTCTATAGGAAAAGTAGTTAACAACACCCAGAGTTAAGTTTAAAATGTGAATTATTTTTTTTCAATTTATTGTTCCAGTATCACAATTTTGTGTATACTGGAATTGAAATTCAAAATGATCAATCCAAATATTTACATCAAAATGATTCACTTTATAACTGTATATATTATTATTCACAAATTTAATTACAGGTGTCAATCTGGGACAATGTCACTGTACTATTGCTCCTATGAATGGGTACTGTTAGGAAGAACGTCTGAGTTCATCACAATCTGAATAATTTATTAAACACTTGGGAAATAAGAGTAATTTGGTTTGATCTATCAAATGCCTGCAGACACTGGCTTAACTTAGTGGCTTCTGATGTGCAGGATGAAGTATAGTCACAGCACCAGCTTCCAATAACAAGTCAGGCTTCTGAACTTGAAATAACAAGGAGGCACACAGTTGATGCTGCCTCACTTCTTTAGATGCAGAAATATACAGATCTCAGTTGACCTGGGCTCACTTCGAATCATAGATGAAACCCTGGAACAATATATATTATAAATGCGTCCTACATCACCCTCTGATATACTCTCTCTTTCCCTAACTTAAACATTTTCAATTATATTCAGATTCAGCATGGTAACTGACGATGTAAACATCAAAGATGCGATCGCAAGAAGAAGAAGCATGGTAACTACACAATTAGTTAACGTTCTCAATTGGTTTGTTACCCTATTCATGGTCAATTAAACTTCAAACTACAGTTTGACACTTTCCTTGACAAAGGAAACATTTTAAGTTAATAATATCAAGTCATGTACAAAGACGGTGACTTGCTGAAGAAGACGGCCAGTGGTTTTCCTGGTCTTATGTCACAATACTATTTAATTCTATTTTCTTCCAAAGTGTCAGAAAACCTGTGGGGCTTTTCTACAACCTGTTACTATATTTCCTAACAACTCTGTGAAACAACACAAAGTTTGATGTTGGCTTCACTCTAGATAATCTTTTTCCCACATAATTTTCATACATATTCAATAATACATACATCTTAATAATCATAATAATGATACAAAGGTTTTATTTCTTACCGCATCAAATGAAAATTTCCTACTAATAAGGTTAATTGCGATATATATGGTCAAATCCAGATCGCTTGCTGGTGCAGATCAGCACAGCCAAGACAGTACTAGTATCTTGCTTTTAACACAACTTTATTGTAGAAACAATTTTCTAAAGTGGCGACGAACGCCTTTCCCAAATGATTTTTATCACCCTCATAGTATATTTGACTCCAGCCAATCAGGACCTGTTTGGCTTCTAGCGTCTTATTTTCAAACTGAACTCAAATTTTCAAATCTTGGACTACCTTACCCTTTCCCCCACTATCTATCAAGCTGAGAAAGAAGTAGTCTGTTCGTCCATCTGTCTTCTGTCAATATCTCCTTTATTTACTATTAATTTATAATTCTGGCAAGTAATTTGTGATCCTGTTGCTGGCTGTCACACCGTGATTACATTATTATAAGTTTATTCATTATATTTACTATTATCGTTTTCCTACTATCTAACCTTATATGCTTTGCTTTTGGTTCAAATTCAAATTTCTGTAAACAACGAACTAGTAACACGACCCCCTCTCTCTATAGATTACAAATAAGGGAGGGAGGGAAACCTGAGGCCTGTAAACAGTAAATTAATATGAAACAAATATAAAGGTATGTTATCAGGCACTCACAGGAAATAAAGAAGTAGAACACCAGACAACAGAAAAACAACAGACATGAGTGGCTTACCCAGGACTTGAACACTGGACCCTCCGTGCGACAACCCCGCCTAGCCATGCAAGCGAATCGCACTATCCGCTCTGCCATCTACGCATCATCAAAAAATGATGTTTCAATGGCAGGTCAATAGTGCGAACCACAATACACGACACCAGAAGTCCTCCATGGGCAGTTCAGCCTATTAATGACGCAATCACTTCTGTTGTATTTCTATCAAGCAGTATAGGCCGAATCCAACAAGACCCTTAGGACCTTAATACTGTGTCCAGTAAATGATAGTAGACTAGACCAGTGAGAACAGGATAGTGGGTAGGTTTGGTATTGTACAAACATTTATTACAAATAAGGGAGGGAAACCTGAGGCCTGTAAACAGTAAATTAATATGAAACAAATATAAAGGTATGTTATCAGGCACTCACAGGAAATAAAGAAGTAGAACACCAGACAACAGAAAAACAACAGACATGAGTGGCTTACCCAGGATTTGAACACTGGACCTTCCGTGCGACAACCCCGCCTAGCCATGCAAGCGAATCGCACTATCCGCTCTGCCATCTACGCATCATCAAAAAATGATGTTTCAATGGCAGGTCAATAGTGCGAACCACAATACACGACACCAGAAGTCCTCCATGGGCAGTTCAGCCTATTAATGACGCAATCACTTCTGTTGTATTTCTATCAAGCAGTATAGGCCGAATCCAACAAGACCCTTAGGACCTTAATACTGTGTCCAGTAAATGATAGTAGACTAGAACAGTGAGAACAGGATAGTGGGTAGGTTTGGTATTGTACAAACATTTATTACAAATAAGGGAGGGAAACCTGAGGCCTGTAAACAGTAAATTAATATGAAACAAATATAAAGGTATGTTATCAGGCACTCACAGGAAATAAAGAAGTAGAACACCAGACAACAGAAAAACAACAGACATGAGTGGCTTACCCAGGATTTGAACACTGGACCTTCCGTGCGACAACCCCGCCTAGCCATGCAAGCGAATCACACTATCCGCTCTGCCATCTACGCATCATCAAAAAAATGATGTTTCAATGGCAGGTCAATAGTGCGAACCACAATACACGACACCAGAAGTCCTCCATGGGCAGTTCAGCCTATTAATGACGCAATCACTTCTGTTGTATTTCTATCAAGCAGTATAGGCCGAATCCAACAAGACCCTTAGGACCTTAATACTGTGTCCAGTAAATGATAGTAGACTAGAACAGTGAGAACAGGATAGTGGGTAGGTTTGGTATTGTACAAACATTTATTACAAATAAGGGAGGGAAACCTGAGGCCTGTAAACAGTAAATTAATATGAAACAAATATAAAGGTATGTTATCAGGCACTCACAGGAAATAAAGAAGTAGAACACCAGACAACAGAAAAACAACAGACATGAGTGGCTTACCCAGGATTTGAACACTGGACCTTCCGTGCGACAACCCCGCCTAGCCATGCAAGCGAATCACACTATCCGCTCTGCCATCTACGCATCATCAAAAAATGATGTTTCAATGGCAGGTCAATAGTGCGAACCACAATACACGACACCAGAAGTCCTCCATGGGCAGTTCAGCCTATTAATGACGCAATCACTTCTGTTGTATTTCTATCAAGCAGTATAGGCCGAATCCAACAAGACCCTAGGACCTTAATACTGTGTCCAGTAAATGATAGTAGACTAGAACAGTGAGAACAGGATAGTGGGTAGGTTTGGTATTGTACAAACATTTATTACAAATAAGGGAGGGAAACCTGAGGCCTGTAAACAGTAAATTAATATGAAACAAATATAAAGGTATGTTATCAGGCACTCACAGGAAATAAAGAAGTAGAACACCAGACAACAGAAAAACAACAGACATGAGTGGCTCACCCAGGATTTGAACACTGGACCTTCCGTGCGACAACCCCGCCTAGCCATGCAAGCGAATCGCACTATCCGCTCTGCCATCTACGCATCATCAAAAAATGATGTTTCAATGGCAGGTCAATAGTGCGAACCACAATACACGACACCAGAAGTCCTCCATGGGCAGTTCAGCCCATTAATGACGCAATCACTTCTGTTGTATTTCTATCAAGCAGCATAGGCCGAATCCAACAAGACCCTTAGGACCTTAATACTGTGTCCAGTAAATGATAGTAGACTAGACCAGTGAGAACAGGATAGTGGGTAGGTTTGGTATTGTACAAACATTTATTACAAATAAGGGAGGGAAACCTGAGGCCTGTAAACAGTAAATTAATATGAAACAAATATAAAGGTATGTTATCAGGCACTCACAGGAAATAAAGAAGTAGAACACCAGACAACAGAAAAACAACAGACATGAGTGGCTCACCCAGGATTTGAACACTGGACCTTCCGTGCGACAACCCCGCCTAGCCATGCAAGCGAATCGCACTATCCGCTCTGCCATCTACGCATCATCAAAAAATGATGTTTCAATGGCAGGTCAATAGTGCGAACCACAATACACGACACCAGAGTCCTCCATGGGCAGTTCAGCTGATGATGCGTAGATGGCAGAGCGGATAGTGCGATTCGCTTGCATGGCTGGGCGGGGTTGTCGCGCGGAGGGTCCAGTGTTCAAATCCTGGGTGAGCCACTCATGTCTGTTGTTTTTCTGTTGTCTGGTGTTCTACTTCTTTATTTCCTGTGAGTGCCTGATAACATACCTTTATATTTGTTTCATATTAATTTACTGTTTACAGGCCTCAGGTTTCCCTCCCTTATTTGTAATAAATGTTTGTACAATACCAAACCTACCCACTATCCTGTTCTCACTGGTCTAGTCTACTATCATTTACTGGACACAGTATTAAGGTCCTAAGGGTCTTGTTGGATTCGGCCTATGCTGCTTGATAGAAATACAACAGAAGTGATTGCGTCATTAATGGGCTGAACTGCCCATGGAGGACTTCTGGTGTCGTGTATTGTGGTTCGCACTATTGACCTGCCATTGAAACATCATTTTTTGATGATGCGTAGATGGCAGAGCGGATAGTGCGATTCGCTTGCATGGCTGGGCGGGGTTGTCGCGCGGAGGGTCCAGTGTTCAAATCCTGGGTGAGCCACTCATGTCTGTTGTTTTTCTGTTGTCTGGTGTTCTACTTCTTTATTTCCTGTGAGTGCCTGATAACATACCTTTATATTTGTTTCATATTAATTTACTGTTTACAGGCCTCAGGTTTCCCTCCCTTATTTGTAATAAATGTTTGTACAATACCAAACCTACCCACTATCCTGTTCTCACTGGTCTAGTCTACTATCATTTACTGGACACAGTATTAAGGTCCTAAGGGTCTTGTTGGATTCGGCCTATGCTGCTTGATAGAAATACAACAGAAGTGATTGCGTCATTAATGGGCTGAACTGCCCATGGAGGACTTCTGGTGTCGTGTATTGTGGTTCGCACTATTGACCTGCCATTGAAACATCATTTTTTGATGATGCGTAGATGGCAGAGCGGATAGTGCGATTCGCTTGCATGGCTGGGCGGGGTTGTCGCGCGGAGGGTCCAGTGTTCAAATCCTGGGTGAGCCACTCATGTCTGTTGTTTTTCTGTTGTCTGGTGTTCTACTTCTTTATTTCCTGTGAGTGCCTGATAACATACCTTTATATTTGTTTCATATTAATTTGGGGTTTTGCAAGGCGTTGTTAGTATTGACGTTAATTTTTACTGCAGTTTCGTTCTACACTTCTGGAAAATGTCCGAATTACTACTATTACTTACTATTAGTGGCGTTAAAGTTAAAATCTTGCGTTAATTCAAGCGGCAGTTTGGTCTCGCAGTTCTGGCACAACGTTAATTGTTAGTCTCAAGGACGAAACTAGAAAAGCGTGTAATATTTAACTGCAGGATCATTGTCTACGCGTTACTACGATATAAAATACAGCGCTCTACTGGCGTTGGGGAAGCAGATAGGCAAACAACCGCGGGCGGGTTTATTTATTATCATAGGAGTAAAATCTTACTGAATTTAGCGATTGTTGTCACAGATTTCGCTACAATTGTGCGATGTCGTGTTTTGTATTAATGTGGCACAGTGCCATAAAGGCATACTTGAGACAGGCTGTAGGCAGGCATGCTGTGGGAAGGTGCGCTGTAGGCAGGTGCGCTGTGGGCAGGTGTGCTGTGGGCAGGTACACTGTGGGCAGGCCTGGCGTGCATTTATCAGAGACCTATGGAATATGATGGTCTTGTAATCTTTAAGGGTCATGTACTTTGTTATGTCTTGCTTTGTGATTTATGTGTGATGGTGCCATAAAGGCAATTTCTTATGAAAGTATATTGAAGATACAGCTAAACCATGTTATGTATGACTGTTTATACTATGAGATATGGTTTCATTATTGAGGTGTAGATATACCATATTATCTTATACCTACAGTTATATGGTGAAATAATGATTGTATTACGATAACTTAGTGTTTGATTGGTGACAATCAGGTATATGGAGTTGGTGCAACATGCATTATGTTTAGATTACTCCAGGATTAGCTAGTCAGTCGTTATTTTTCACGACTGTCAGTACCTGGTGTGGATTTGTACATGTTTCCTTGTATTTAGTCTAGTGAGTGAGAAGGCATGTACGACAATAGTGGTGATCAACTCAGGCATTCTTTATCTGCATGAGGAGGTGCTATCTCGGCATTTTGTTCGTCTCTAGTGATTTTTGTCCTTCCTGATTGATTATTTGTGACAACCATTTGGTCACGCAATTATGTATTGCGTTAACTTAGTAGTAGATGTCGTCTATGAGCGATAGTCATGGTGCATTCACTGATGAGTTTATGTCGATGACCATTTTGGTTCTTATGTTGAACTATAGTGTATGGCAAGATATGTGGCAGTTTTCATTGCATTGAGCATTGCATTTTTCATACGTCTGTGTGTTATTTTCATTAAAAGGGTCGGTACCTGTTCTAGGTGTTGTAGTTGGTTTATATAATTTACCTTGTAGTGTCAGCTAGTTTTAGTGTGGTCGTACTTCTAGCAAATGAGCCTTGCTATTGTTGTTGTGATATGCCTATGATGATAGTGATAAATCCACGCTAATACTAGTAGTTCTGACAATGACCGTGGTGTAAGACAGACCAAATCACGACACTGCAGAAGTGTGAATACAGTCTTGTTGTTTGGATCACAAACATGGAGAACAAAACACTACATCGGGGGAGAAACTCCACAACATTTTTCGTAACAAATGTCATGTACAGCATTTAAAATTTAATCGCCAGTCGGCGTGACCATCAAAAACATGTGGATCTAAATGAATTGACAACCAGTTCAAATACAAATAACCAAAAGGAAGTGGAAAGCAAAAAGCGTATGGGGCTATCCATAAAAGACGTCCACGGGGGAGGGAAGGGTATGTGAAAAGTGGACATATATATGGGGAAACAATCAAAAGTTGACATGGAGGAGGGGAGGGTAAAAAAAATGCCAGAATTTTGTGAGCAGTCTTTTATGTATGGCCCCATACAGAGTTTGTGCATTTTAATTTGTAGAAGGTTATACAGTGCAGTCAGGGTCATCAGAAGTCAATGGGCCATCTGAAATACTTATACTTATCAGAAATTTGTTCAGTGATGGACAGCATCGAAAAGAATTATTTTAACCTTTTTATAAAACTCTTTCTGTCTTTTCCACTTCTGAAAAGCAAATTAACAAAAGTGTAAAGTATCCGGTACATGGTTAGTTCGGTAATTGCAAATACCAAAACAGTCTAAATGCCCTAATTGACAGAATTTAAACAAAAATTGTAATTGGAGTTTTGCCCGTTTTTGTAAATCACACCCTGTTTCAACTAAGACACCAGGCCCGTCAGATATATTAGGGCACATGTACAAATTTTAAGGACCCTGTGGTCTGGTAGTAATATTTGATATTGACTAATCTCAAAACCTATACGGCATAGAAAAATTATAATATGATTACAGCTTTATACTAAGTAATATTGTTGAATTTAGCCTGGCAAATTCTCAACCACCCCCCTTTCTACTAAAGTCACCCCTAGATCCTCCAAACTCTCGTGGGGGGGGGGGGGGGGGGGGGCACTTTAGGAACCACTGATATAGATCTTGCATCTCGAAGTAATGTTCATTCTTTACGGTTTTTGGACCATGCGATTAACCGGTGTTTGTCGTGAGCACTGGATACCCGGTTCAACCCCATGTGTGATTAAGGTACATAGTGTTCATCATTCTATATAGCATATTACTTTGATGTTTTTCTTATGTGTTTGCTCTTCCCTCAAACTCTTTGCTTCTTTTCCCGCTGAAAGACTGCCATGAACGGATACTGTGCTTTTCTGAACTTTGTCTTATTCTGTTGTTTATATTTCTTTGTGATCTAAACTTTGAGAACTGTTTATCCTAGTAATCACTTTCTTGGCTTTTAGATCGAAAACTATTTCCTCTATTTATATTGCTTTTGATTTGCTTGTGGTCTTTGCTTTGTCGTATGATACCCGTGTCGTCCTCGTAGTTCGTGTGTTAGATGTTATTGTTGATCATAATCTTCATTATTGCACTCTGGGCAAACTCATAGGTGCTCAGTTTCCCTCAGCAAGTGTCGAAGGGTACGAATGCCAATTTTTCCTGTAGCGCGCTGGTTGTAACTTTTATACACGCTGGATGCATACGTCCATCCCTGTGCCAGTCTTAAGTTTTGATGCCAAATTCCAGCAGTCTTAACCTCGATGATTCATCGATTGCAGTGTCATTGTCTAACAGGCGATCATTAATTGTCCTCAGTATCTTTCCATTATCCAATTCACACACTATGAGTGTTCTTCTTCGTTCACCCCCAGACGTCAACTTGAATATGTTCAAAGAAAGCTGTGGTCAGCCCGAGGCCGTTGACATCTCCGCAGAGCTTTTCCAGGAATGCCACTGGCGATGGCCACGTGCGTCCTCTCACCCCCTCCCATACTGGGCACCCTTTAAGCAGATGCTCAAGTCATATCAGTGAAGGGTGCTCTTGAAGCTAGTCTGCCAGCTCTTTCATTGCCGCGTCACCACTGTATGACCAGGACAGTAGATCCGCACCAGTTCTTGAAGATTCGAGGCATCAATGGAGGTTTTCCATTCATGCCGTTGCCATGCATTTTGAACCTTCCAAAGCATGGACTTAGAGTCAGACACAGTCACTGCCCTTGTTAATGGTTAGATGTGAAATAAAGCATCTTAAACTGGTCGTGTTCATAACAAATGGGTGATTTATACTGGACTGGGCATAAACTTGTTGCATTTAAAAAAAAAAATTTTTTTTTTTTAATAATTGGAACAAAAGGTTGATTAGCAGGAAGAACGCTTTATGCCCCCAAACAACTGAGGAAACCGGAAGTGACATTTTAAATAAATGTTATAAAAAGGAAGAAGTGGTTGTTAAAACCATGCTTATCAAATCACGTATTTGTAGAGGTAAAGTAACAGTTGCAGTTTATAAAAAATGTGTGCCAGTGGCTCAATAAAAACGAAAAATCAAATTTATAATATTGTAGTTCAACTGCAGGCAATCCAGGAGCTGTGGAGATCTACGTTAGAAACGCAGAACTGCCTAAAGACCTTGGCCGTCTGGTTTCAGGGTATTTTGAACGGGTTAAGTGCAGCCTTTGTGTAGCTTTTATCTCTGCCGTACGATTTGCTTCCTGCTATTCCATCAACGGGAGCAGTGGTTAGTGCACTGGCTTCCTAGCTCGGTGGTCCATGGTTCGATCTCCAGTTGAGGTGGGATTTTTTAGACTGCAAACGGCTCCGGGGTCGACTCAGCCTCATGAATTGGGTACCAGAACAAATCTGGGGAGGTTAAGGCGGCCGGCGTGATGGTGACCACATCACCCCTAGTGTGCCGATGGTCAAGAAAATACGGACCTAACAGTAACACCATATTCCCAATACGCCTCAATAGGCGTGTAACGGGATCCCATACTCTTTATTCCATCAACAGAGCGGTGAAAAATGAAAACATATTTTACCGAATGGTAACTTCAAAGAAAAGATCATGTTTCTGTTTCATGCAGTCCACGATTACAGGGAATTGTTGTAATTTAGGTCGTGAGTTTTAACTGGGAGCGTGGTTAAAGTACTTTTACGGGTAGACCTATTCTTTGGAATGTCACACAATTAAATGGTGACGGGAGAGGGTTAGTCCTACATTTCTCTTGCTTTAAAATTAGTTGTCACCTAGAGGTCTACCAAAACATCCCCTGTGATCTACTTGTAGATCTGGACTACGTTATGCAGATCTCTCCGAATCCCGATAGAGTATGTAAGCAGTGTCGTCTTAAGGCATGGGCACACTTGGCAGGGTCCCCACGATTCTAGGGCCCCATGCTGGGATGCTGCCATATTGTTCATAACACATAATTTTTATTCCCGTGGGTGGGTAGGGGCCCAGTGCATTGCTTTGCCGCCCAGGGCCTACAATGTTGTCAAGACGGCCCTGAATTTAAGACGATGTAATTAAACAAACTGTAGCAATATGTATTGATGCTCGCTCCCTGGCTTTTATTAAAAGATGGGCACATTCAATCAAAGCCACCGCCAGCTTGCTTTACCTGTCATGGCTTGCCCTGCTCTATGTTCACGGGTTAGGGAGCGGTGTTCATAGCTGCTAGTCTTGCAGATCCAAACCGCATTCTTTCTTTCCCCCCCCCCCCCCCCCGCCCCCCCAAATCACCACCAATACCAAGCACATTAAAGTAATCGCCTACTAGGTAATGAAAAAAAATACACGTTTCTGAGAGTTTGATTGTACTCGGGGCAAATACCAAAGTTCACTGAAACCATCACAAACTTTACGTGAAGGGGTAGAGATGATTAAAAAAAAAATGGAGCTACGACGTTTTGAAACAATTGCGGGACAGGGGGAAATTTTGTCCTGAAAGGATTAATGTAAGAGAGAATTATTCTGAAAAATAGATTAATCGATTTCCTTTAATGCGGTTGCGCAATAGAAATAGAAGAGCTTTCGGCTGGTATTCTCGCGCTAGATTTAGGCCCGTGTCAGTTCAAGGCCCATTAGCTCTCAGAGGACCACAGGCCTTCAACAAATACGCACCGATTCCTCCTGTCGCGTGCCATCAGCTCAAATTCTTTCTCTGCCTCTCTTACCCTGGAGATTCTAGAACGAGGAGTGTCTGGTAATGCTACCAGCAGGTTTCCTCAATGTGTGTCCTACCAGCAGGTTTCCTCAATGTGTGTCCTACCAGCAGGTTTCCTCAATGTGTGTCCTACCAGCAGGTTTCCTCAATGTGTGTCCTATGCATTTCCAGCGCTTTTTTTGTTTTTTCATTTCTTGTTCCACGGACACTTGTCTAGTTCTTATCATCAGTTTCACATTAGTGGTATTGTCATACCAATTTAATCCTTCTGTTCTACGCAAGCACCCATTTATGAAAGTCTGCAGTTTTTTTTTTTTTTTTTTGGGGGGGGGGGGGGGGGGCGTTGTATTTGTTGTTCTCCGTGTGTCAGAGCCATACAATAGGATAGACTCGACATTTGAGTTTAAGATTTTTTGTTGTTATTTTTATTGGACTTGATGTCTCTTGATCTTTATATTTGTCCCAGTGCAACGAAAGCTCCTCTAATCTTTTGTATGCGTATTTTGATATCATTGTTGTCCCTCCAACCTTGTCTGTTTTACTACCAAGATATGTAGAAATAAAAGGGCTCTCGGCTGTTGTTCTCGCCCCATATGTAGGTGCACATGGAGATCTAATTTTATGTGGTCTACAGTCAAGAGAGTTCTGTGTTGCTCTTGGTGGTTTCTATGACGACAAAGAAAAAAATAGGACTCCCTCACGCATGTCACAGGAGGCGACAAACGTGAGTTTGTGCACGGGGCTGGCAAGCTCATCATGTCAAAACAAATTGATACAGAAACCATCTCTCACCGCTAACATGATCACATGAATGTTGTGGTGCAGGCTACCTAACTAAAGAGTTCACCGCTTACAAGATCACATGAATGTTGTGGTGCAGGCTACCTAACTAAAGAATTCACCGCTTACAAGATCACATGAATGTTGTGGTGCAGCCTACCTAACTAAAGAGTTCACCGCTTACAAGATCACATGAATGTTGTGGTGCAGGCTACCTAACTAAAGAATTCATCGCTAACATGATCACATGAATGTTGTGGTGCAGCCTACCTAACTAAAGAGTTCACCGCTTACAAGATCACATGAATGTTGTGGTGCAGGCTACCTAACTAAAGAGTTCACCGCTTACAAGATCACATGAATGTTGTGGTGCAGCCTACCTAACTAAAGAGTTCACCGCTTACAAGATCACATGAATGTTGTGGTGCAGGCTACCTGACTAAAGAATTCACTGCTTACAAGATCACATGAATGTTGTGGTGCAGGCTACCTGACTAAAGAATTCACTGCTTACAAGATCACATGAATGTTGTGGTGCAGGCTACCTGACTAAAGAATTCACTGCTTACAAGATCACATGAATGTTGTGGTGCAGGCTACCTGACTAAAGAATTCACTGCTTACAAGATCACATGAATGTTGTGGTGCAGGCTACCTGACTAAAGAATTCACCGCTTACAAGATCACATTAATGTTGTGGTGCAGCCTACCTAACTAAAGAGTTCACCGCTTACAAGATCACATGAATGTTGTGGTGCAGGCTACCTAACTAAAGAGTTCACCGCTAACAAGATCACATGAATGTTGTGGTGCAGGCTACCTGACTAAAGAGTTCACCGCTTACAAGATCACATGAATGTTGTGTGGTAGTTCTGGCTATGTCTTCCTCATTCCTTTCTCTCCATTTCTCTTCTCCGTGTGTTCTTTTGTCTCCCTCCACTTCTTGTGTCGCAAAATTGGTTTCAAGTCATTGCAAACGTGTTCATGTAGATTTATAAACCCGTCAACGATCGATTGACCGCTTTCAAAATGGCGGCGTATCAGCGAAATGTGTATCAGACAGAGGAAATCACCAACGATAAATAAAAGCAGAAGGGAATCATTAGGAAAAGGATTTCACATTTTGGTCCAGGAAAGGATTGTGTATAACTGTATAAAAGAAGAAACGGTAGGAAATTATCATTTAAGGGAATATATGCGTATTACGGCTGCCCACAGTTACGCTAACAGCTGGTAAACCCACTTCTGTTCTAAATATTAAAATCAACAAATAACAGTTTGGGAAATTACAGGGATAGGAAGATAGAGATTTATCGGCTGGATAAAACTAGATAAGATGGAACAATATGGATACTATATATGCCGAGAATGAGAAAGGCAAAATTTCAGTCGACGCACAGATCGGCTGAAATCGATGTTCGGGAAAGATTTGTTAGGTCTAAGCTGTGACGTCACTGCTCTCCGATACGGCCGCGTGATGCGTATAAGTAGCGGATCGGTAAACTGGAGACGGACACAACGAAAGAGGTTTGAGACAGACTGACGGCAGAGATCGCCACTACGCAACATCCATCTGAAGTGTGAGCGGATCGCCAAAAGTTTCAGTCGATGTCTGGAGTCTGAGGGTTCCATGAAATAACTCAAACCAGCCTGTCCAGTATCAGAAGCCTGTGTGGTTCACCAGAGGCAATCCCACAAAAGTGCAGGACCCCAAAGAGTGAACTTCAACTGGTCATTGGCATCCCTACTGTTGGGTCTACCAAGTCTGATATCAGCAAAGGACAGTTCAGTGTCAGCAGTATCAAGTTGAACAGATAAGTGTCAGTTAAGACACTGACCACCAATATATATAGAAACAGCTAATAGTGAAATCCATAGTTCAGTCAACTGATGACAATTAATTGGAAAGTCAAGAGACTAAAAACAGTGATTGCATATTGCAGTGACTTTAATATTCAAGATCTTGAAGTCTAAACAGACAATAATAGTAATTGTGTGAATACTTTTATATATATATATATATGTGTGTATGCTCTTTTCCAACTAGTAGAAATAGAATATTAGTGTAATTATTAAACTATTTTAACTGTACCTGAGGATTTATTCACTTCTTCCATTTGTGGTTTCAGTGAATGTTCATTTTACTTATTCCCTAGAATATAAGTAATCATAAGATAGTCATAGGGAGGAGACGCCTTAAATCCTGGTACAACTTCTTACCAACTGGCCAGGGTTTTCACCGTCTGACTATTTCTATGATAGCCATACACCAGTGCTTATTTCTAAGACTGGGGTATTACTTGTAAGACCAGAATTATGTACTGGCATACTATCCTGGTAGCATATGACATACCTGGATTCCTATATAGATATCTAAATCTAATTAACCTCCCGCTACAGTGGGGGCTCGTGTCCGGGATATATCTTTGATATTCCTGAGCCAACTTTCTATTTCTGCTGTGTAGAAAAACTTTTTTTTTGAAAATTTTTGAAAAGAGTTAACATAGTAGGAAGTACATTTTTTTTTAGGAGTACCATTGAGTACAGATAAAGAAAGCTGTTTCATATATGGTGAAGTCAGTTTAAATTACTTTAATTTTAATTAAGTTAATTATATTGTAGTAATTTAGTTTGAGTAAGACCGCTTACCCTACTAGACTACAGATACACCATGGCTGACTTGGTCAAGTTTAGGTCGGCTACACTGCAGGTGGGAAAAGAGCTTGGCATGAGTGGTGATGCTCTGGTCCAGTATGTCACGACGGAATGTGAAAAGTATACGGACAGAGAAGAAAAGAGATTGGAAGCAGAAAGAGCCCAGAAATTTGAAGCAGAGAGAGAAGCCAAGAAATTGGAAGCAGAGAGAGAAACCAAGAAATTAGAAGCTGATAGAGAAGAAAGGAGGTTACAAGCAGAGAGAGAAGAAAGGAGGTTACAAGCAGAGAGAGACCATGAGCTGAAAATGAGACAGCTTGAACTTGAACTTCAGGCTGGAACTAGCATCCATGGTAACAGCTCACCACGTTCTGAGAATAGCTCTTTTCAGAACACAGCAAATGGGGCCATGAACTTCCACCTAGATCCATTTGTTGAATACTGAAGCAAGCCTTACTGATCCGGTATGAAAAGAACTCAGAGGCATATAGGAAGAAATTTAGAACTTCTAAACCTCTACCTGGAGAAACATATAACCAGTTCTCAGCTAGGCTAGAAACGTATTTGTTGAAATGGAGTAGTTTAGGTAAGTATCAGAAAACCTATGAGGATCTGAAAGAAATGATTATGTTAGAGCAAGTGAAAGATTCCATGTCTCAAGAAATGAGGAAATTCCTTATGGAACAAGGAGCAGAGAGGCTGGAAGACACTTTGAAATGTGCAGAGAGATACCAAGCAGCTCAAGCTGAATTGGTAGGAACAAAAAGAAAGCAAGTAGAAGGATATAAGCCACCACCACAGAATACCGAGTTTGACCAGATGGATCAACCATACAGAAACAAGCAAAGATTTGATAATAAGGACAAAAACCCTCAGACTCAGGAAAATAAACCCTATAAACAGGGAGATAAGTGAAGCAAATTTTGTAAGATGAGCAACCACAACACTGATGAATGTGGGAGGAAAATACCCCTTCACCATGCTGCATGTCTACAGGTGAGGGCTTCTGATAGGAAGGAACTGACTGTGAGTCAGAATATCCTCCATCACCCACCTACACAGGAGATAGTGACTGTGAATGGCAAACAAGTCACAGGAATGTATGACACAGGTTTGTCCTATGACGCAGTCGTGTGTGCATCTCTGGTGTGCCCTGAACAAATCACCACAGAAACAGTAGATATTCAAGGGCCACTAAAAGGAACATCACCCCTTGCTTTAACCATAGCAAGGATTCATGTCAGTTGTCGCTATGTGGAAGGGGAGATAAATGCAGCGGTGATAGATGATCCCTTTTACCCCCTGATGTTGGGGCGTAGATATGTTTTCTTGGGAGACCCTGCAAAACCTATGGTTATGGCAGGAATCCAGACCAGGTCTGACTCCAGGACAATAGAGAGGGACACCAAATTAAAATTTCATTCGACTGAAATGAAACGGGCTCAAGAAGCAGACAGCACATTGAAGCCTTGTTTTGGAAAATTGTCAAAAACTCATAACACTCCAAGGAAAGGACATTTCTTTAGGGAACATGGACTCTTGCACAGGAAAGCTGGCAGAGGGACGAAAAGTCGTGGTCAAATTGTTGTGCCATCCACCTATAGAAATAAGGTTATGGGCTGGGGGCACATAACAACTTTGAGTGAACACCTGGGTAATGGTGCCACAAAACAAAGAGTAGCCACCCAGTACTACTGGCCGGGCATTACGGAAGACATTAATCGGTATGTAAATTCCTGTCCAGAGTGCACCCATGTAGATTCAGAAAGTCGACGGAGAAGTCTTCATCAAAAGTCTACAAGAAAATCAGCAATCATGGGTACTTCCGAGATTTGCACTGGATGGGAAAGGAAACATCCCACACAGGTTCAATTGCAGCCTCACCTACGGATTTGCGAGGGAAAACCACATCCAACTATCAACGAAAAGAGGGCGGTAAACTTCATGGGAAACCTACCGACCCCGTTTCACCAGCAGTAAGAGCCTGGATGAAAAGCCGAACAGGAAGAAGAGAGATAGTAAAGGATGAATATATTCTTGGAAAACAGAATGTAGGCGCAGATTTTCTTAGTCGAGCTTGAGGAGGATAGAAGGAAGGAAAACTGACTTTGGAATGGTCGATTTGCAATTGTCTTGTACCCAATAGTTAAGCTAGATATCATCCAGCTTAAAATATGGGGGAGCTATGTCGCAAAATTGGTTTCAAGTCATTGCAAACGTGTTCATGTAGATTTATAAACCCGTCAACGATCGATTGACCGCTTTCAAAATGGCGGCGTATCAGCGAAATGTGTATCAGACAGAGGAAATCGCCAACGATAAATAAAAGCAGAAGGGAATCATTAGGAAAAGGATTTCACATTTTGGTCCAGGAAAGGATTGTGTATAACTGTATAAAAGAAGAAACGGTAGGAAATTATCATTTAAGGGAATATATGCGTATTACGGCTGCCCACAGTTACGCTAACAGCTGGTAAACCCACTTCTGTTCTAAATATTAAAATCAACAAATAACAGTTTGGGAAATTACAGGGATAGGAAGATAGAGATTTATCGGCTGGATAAAACTAGATAAGATGGAACAATATGGATACTATATATGCCGAGAATGAGAAAGGCAAAATTTCAGTCGACGCACAGATCGGCTGAAATCGATGTTCGGGAAAGATTTGTTAGGTCTAAGCTGTGACGTCACTGCTCTCCGATACGACCGCGTGATGCGTATAAGTAGCGGATCGGTAAACTGGAGGCTTCATAAGAGACACAACGGAAAGAAGGGAGGTTTTCCCTAATCCTTGGGCCAAGACAGACATGTGACGGCAGAGTGTCATTTCAGATCACGCCACTACGCAACCATCACGTTCCGCTTCATCTTTTGTTTATTTCCGAAGTGTGAGCGGATCGAAGCCAAAATAGTTTCATATATATAAATATATATATATAAATATTATATATATATATATATATATATATGTATATATATATATATATATATATATATATAATATTATAAATATATATAATATATATATATATATATATATATATATATATAGTCGATGTCTGGATTAGTAGATAGATAGATAGATAGATAGATAGATAGATAGATAGATAGATAGATAGATAGATAGATAGATAGATAGATAGATAGATGATAGGGTTCCATGAAATAACTCAAACCCCCTTTTTTGCCGTTTCCATGTCCAGTATCAGCATAGCCTGTGTGGTTCACCAGAGCAATTCCACACAAATTTTCCACTTTTTAAGTGTTTTGATTTCCTGCAGGGTTCTGGTTCACCCCTTCAAAGAGTGAACTTCAACTCCTACCATCTGTCATTGGCATCCCTACTGTTGGGTTTTTCAATGTTCTTACTTCAGAAAACATCTTACCAAGTCTGATATCAGCAAAGGATTTTTCATCTTTTTTGGACTTCATTTTTCTTCTCTCGTACCACCAACTTCAGTGTCAGATGTATTCTCGTCTCTTCATAAATGAGTAACAAAAGCTAGAAACAAGAAGTACAGGCGGTTTTCGAACCAGAGAGGCACTAGAGATGAGGATCAGTAGAGAAATTCAAAGACACATACTTGACACCAAAGCTTTCGATTGTGTACAACATCAATTATGGGCTATATAAAAATATGGGATTTCCAACAGCTAACAACTAGCACTGACCAAGAACAACAGGCAGCCGTAATCATCAGAATGGTTTGAAGTACAGAAAGGAGTAAGACAATGCTGTACCCTTGACCTGTTTAATTTATGCCGAGAATTCATGAGAAACGTCAAGACCAAGAACACACAGAGTTTGACAATTTAACATCGGCGGTACCAGATCCCGAAATCAGATATGCTGACACACAGTCCTCCTTCGACAACCCAAAAGGACTGAACAATTACTTCTGTCCACCAAAAAACAAACAGCGAGGCCCAGAATCTAATATTCAACAGACAAAGTAAAGACCAAACCAGAAATTGAAGTCTGGCGACTGTGCAGTAGAAATTAAAAGAAGACTTGCAATTGCTTCACATAAGCTAATACAGATGAAAAACCTATGGCAAGGCACAAGCAAAGAAACAAAGTTACAACTGATCAGAGCATGTATATTCCCAGTAGCAACATACGGCTGCGAGACTTGGACACTCAATAAAAACAAAAAAGATTACTTATGGCTCCTAAATCCCATCGCAATAAGGAAGCTGAAATTTTTCGGTCATATAAAAAGACATAGAAGAATGTTGAGAATACCCTGGACAGATATACTGCACTCATATATATATAATAAGGAAGCCTGAAATTTTTCGGTCATATATGATGGGGAAGGCATATGGAATCGACCTATGGACCCAGGACATCACAGAGAGTCTGAACTTGTCTTTGGCTGATGCAGGTCGACTTGCCCAGAATCGTGATGCGTTCAGAGCAGCTGTAATGGAGACAACGTTCTGGAAAGAATATGTCACATGATATATATATATATATATATATATATATATATATATATATATATATATATATATATATATATATATATATTTAGTATAATATATATATATATATATATATATATATATATGTGTGTATGCTCTTTTCCAACTAGTAGAAATAGAATATTAGTGTAATTATTAAACTATTTTAACTGTACCTGAGGATTTATTCACTTCTTCCATTTGTGGTTTCAGTGAATGTTCATTTTACTTATCCCCTAGAACAGGGGTCGGCAAACTACGGCACGCGTGCCAAGCGTGGCACATGGAACGATTTTCAATGGCACACTGAGTGAATTAAAATACTGTACAGTATATGATCTCATTTAAAAAAAATTGAATTTTTAATTAAATAGAAGCATATAATTCTTTTAAAGCTATACCCGTTTTCACAACCCTTCAAAACGAAAGTTTTTAGACATTGAAGGTAAGAATGTGCCATCTGATGCAAACTAAAGGCCTGATCATAAAATACTGCACGTAAGTCTTTGTTTTTACGGACCGTTTCCGAGAACAAACATTCTTCAACGAATTTCAAGGGGAGTGGTTATACTTTGCGGTGCCCGCTAGTCTGGCGTCTACCTGCTACCGTAGTTTGCAGGATGAGATTCTTGAAAAGAATCCCAAGCGAATTTTGACGGGCAAGCGGAGACGTAATATCATAATTACGCAATAGTGTCTGGCTAGCGCCTGGACGAGCGTATTTATTTCGTTTTCGCTCGCAGTTTTTGACTCCCAGTGTGAGTTTGGAGCAACAATGACTGACCTCGACGAAGTTATATTTCCGTCCTATCCTTCCCCTCTCTCCCGACCACCACCACCTCTGCAGTTCTCTCGGCTGTCGCATACTCATGCCCGTACAGTCTGTTGACCGCAGCACAAAAGTTGGTGTTGTTATTAAGCAATACGGTGCTGTTAAAATGACTCAAGAAAGAAAAAAACGTGATATACGCTCGTTTCAAGACTTTTGGACAAACGAATATGGATTCATACAACAAAAGGATCGTGCTGTTTGTGCTATATGTTATGAAAGTGTCGTGTGCCGTACGTCAAGTGTACAACGACACTATCAAACCAAACATCAGTCCATGTTTAAAAACTCTGAGGAGAAAAGTGAAGTCATAAAAATGGCTGTTTCTGGCTACAAAAAACAAAGTAGTATTTTTAGTCAAGTAATTGGAACCAAAAATAAAGCTACCTCAGTGGGGTACTGGAAGATGAGACAGGTCTGTATTTCAGAGCTAGCATTTGCTGATGATGTTGTCCTGATTGCTAAATCAGAGACACATCTCCAATCCAATCTGCAAGTCTGGAAGGAAGAGCTGGAGAAGAGAGGGATGGTCATAAGCAGATCTAAAACAAAATCCATGGTGATATCACGAGAGGAAAGAAGACATCAGATTAAGTTGGGAGAACAGATCCTGGAGCAGGTCGACCACTTTAAATATCTCGGAGCTATTATAGACCGAAAGGGAGGCATCAAAGAAGAGTTGGCCACTCGAAAAGCAGCAGCTGGGAGACTTTTTCAGGCCATAAATCGAGGATTCCTCAGCAAGAAAGAAGTTGGTAAGAAAACGAAGATGGCTGTATACCGCTCCACCTATGTCCCAGTCTTGACATATGGATGCGAGTCATGGGCAATGACTACAACGCACAAAAGCCAGATCCAAACCTCAGAAATGAGGTATCTGAGGAAGGTGGTTGAAGTAACAAGAAGAGACATGGTCCGCAACCAGACGATACGTCAAGGCCTAAAATGCCACCCGCTACAGACCCAAGTAGAACAGTGCCAACTAAGATGGTTTGGCCATGTCTGCAGAATGGGAGAAGATCGGCTACCACGACAAGCATGGGAAACAAAGAGCCAGGGATCCAGACCCCCAGGACGACCGAGAGTCCGCTGGGAGTACAACATTAGACAATCTTTGAAGGACCGAGAACTGGAATGGAACCAGACCAGGAAGAAGACAGCTGATAGAATAGTCTGGTGCTCTCTCTTCCAAACCTCTACACCTCACGGTAGAAGAGGAACGACTAAGTAAGTAAGTACTAAGTAAGTAATAAAGCTACCGAATGTAGTTACAAAATTGCACAGTGTGTGGCTTCGAAGGGCAAACCTATCACAGATGGAGAATACATCAAGGAAACTTTTTTGAGCAAAGCTGAAATTTTGTTCAGTGATTTACCAAATAAAGAAACAATACTGTCTCGGATTCGAGAAATACCGGCTTCTGCGAGATCAATCGAGAGGCGCATAACTGATATGGCTGAAAATGTAACGGTAAAACAAACAACCGGGTTACAACAAGCTGTTGCACTTGTATTTAGTGCCGCTCTTGACGAAAGTGTCGATGTGAATGACGTGGCGCGCCTATCTATAGTTGCGCGATATTGTGACAACGACCGTATTTATGAAGAACTGTGCTGCTTGATACCTTTTGATGGTACAGCCAAGGGAGAGGACATTATAACTGCATTTGTAAGCTATTTCGAAAATCAGAACATTAACATGAATAAAATATTCTGTGTTACTACTGATGCCGCCCCTGCATTTGTCAGAAAGAACAAAGGATTTGTTAAACTTCTTGAGGATCGTATTGGACGTCAAGTATTGAGCTTCCATTGCATTATACACCAGGAGAGTTTGTGTGCGAAGATTTCGTCACTATCCTTGAACTCTGTAATGGAAACTGTTGTCAAGATAGTTAACTTCATAGTTTCTCGCTCTTCATTGACCCACAGGCAATTCAAATCTCTTCTACAAGAAATGGAGAGCGCATATGCGGACCTCCCGCTGTACAGCAATGTTCGTTGGCTTAGTCGAGGTAATGTTTTAAACAGATTTGTATCATGTCTAGAAGCAATCAAGGTGTTTCTTGATGAAAAAGAACAACATTTCCCGGAATTGAATGACGAGGACTGGCTGTGCAAGCTGATGTTTCTGGCTGACATAACTACAAATATGAATGAATTAAACTTGCGTTTGGGACCCAAAGATGCAGCAATAGTGAATGCAGTCAGCGACCCATAGCTTGACTGCTTGCATCAGAGTCAGCGAACCAGAGCTGACTAAGACCGTACTCCACCTCCACGTGGTGGTCCTGGAAACAGTCTGCAGCAGTGCAGTCTGGCTGAGCGAGTACGGATCGAAGAGGGAAGGCAAACCCGGTCCCAAAAAATGCCGTGCAGAAGTCGGATGTGTCGACCGAAAGGTGCAGATATCACAGCTTAGGCGTAAACAGACACAACGCAATCACCGTCCTTTTCAGGACGAACGAGGAAGAAGAAGAAAACTTGCGTTTACAAGGGCAGGGTCAAACAGTACTTGATCTTTTTTGAGCACTGGAAAGGATTTGCGTCAAAATTAGACACATTTTGCAGAGATATTACCACTAACACATACAAGTACTTTCCAAACGTAAAGGCTCATTCAAATCGATTTACTGTCAACAGAGATGAGCTTCAGAAATACGTTGAAGCGCTCAAATGAGAGTTTGCTAAACGAGGTCAAGACTTCACAATTCACGGGCCAATGTTTTCGTACCTCATCAAGACCGACTTAATTGATCATACTGTAGTGAAATTCTAAATACAATATCTAAATTAATATATAACAATATCGGGCATAAAGGAGAAAATAAGAAAGTATAAAAGAATTTTCTGCTAGAACTGTTGGTATCGCCTACGCCTTCAGATTATTATTTGCTAACGAATAGCCGAACAAAACGGTATCCAATTTTTCACATTCGTCCTTGACATAATCACTTTTCCTAGTTCTAAGAAAATATGTGCCTAAAAATGCATTGTGGAACGAGGAGGGGAAAGGATAGATGAAATGCTAATTCGTTTCGCATTGATTTTAAACTAAAAGCCAATACTAGCACAGGGGCAAGCCTTGCCCTAGGGGTTTCCCCAAAATACGAGGAAAAAGTTAGAACATGTAGACTACTCGTGTCACAAAAACAACCTTAGCTCTTATTTCAAAGGACGTAATTATCACGTAAATAGAGAAGACAGCACATGGAAAAGAATTGAACGTGTAATAGACTAAAAATAAAAAAACACTAACTTAGAAAAAAAAAACTGTGTACTTCTGAACCAAGCCAACTAGTCCCATATAAATTGTATATTCGTGTACCTTAGGACTTGTTGACAAAGAATATGGTAATAGTTATGCAAATAGTCCATTAATTAACTAATTATAGCCATAATACTATAGTGGACCCGACCAGACTGTCAAGTAAAGATCATGCCTGCTTATAATTTTTTATGGCATGTTTTGAAAAAACGACTTTGGATAAATGAGGTTAAAAGGTACGGGATATTTGATTGGGTGGATTTTAAAGGAAGGCGAAGTATGATTGGTTGACCCAAAACTAAAAATATATTTGCCTTGGAAACATATTGGGAGTTGTTATTTGAAACGATAGATTCAAAAATAAATGTAAACATGGTCCCATTGGACAAAGCAGTAGATACTGGTACGAAACGGGGACTGTTCACTGCCATTTCAAGTAAATTTTGTGTAAAGCAAGATCGATGAGAGCAGGCGGAGAATTTTCTAACATAGGAAAAGCCTGGACATAGGGCAGATCGAAAATGTGCCATATTCTATTGCCTAGTCATCGTTTACTTGTGTTATTTCCTTACATCTGTGAGGGTTTTGGTTGCTGTCAATAACTGGTGCCAGACTACAGTGGGCCGATATATTCATGCCACAGTCTTGCCTTTTTCGGAGACAACTGTAAACCACCATCATTCTTGAAGAAGTGGGAGCTGAAGGTTGTCGTTCAGCGAAGTGCAGGAAGAGTCCTACATCATATTACAAAGATAGGTGCATGTTTCGGCACCTGATCGCTCAACTAACATTATATTAGAAAAGAGACTGGGAATAGTGATATAAACATTCCATCAGTGTCCATAAAAACTTACAAACAACATGCAGAGATGATGATAATAAACAATCAACCAGTGTATACTAGAAGTCACCTCAGTTAAACAATACAACTACACCCTTATATAATAATATGTGTATTATGGTCAGAAGATCCATTGTGTAAATTGATTGATGTAATTAATTTCTATGATTTCATTTTTGATTGTCAGTCCTGATTCCAAATAAATTAGATTCAGGACAATAAATTGAAAAACATTAACTTTACCAAACTTTCAACCACTGACTTACTAAAGATAGTCTTTTAAAGTGTAGTTCGTATGTGATTGTCGTGGTACTGTTGTGTTGTATTAGATAATAAAATAATTTGTGTAATTGTTTATATGTTTAGTTGGTTAATGCAACCTTACACTAACATTTCATAACCCTAGACACCAAACGTAGTCATCTTATAGTCTATCTAGAATAAGTCTGAATGAGATCATAGTGGTGGTAGTAGAAAGGTGCCCTGGAAATTTACTCTAACATTTATTATATTCAGGGACCTTCACAGCTGACCTCATTCAGTACACTAAGAATTCTTAACAACAAACTGTATTAACATCAAACCCACCACACATACTAACATCCCATTTGACCTGTCTCTTGTCGAGTGGATGGATGTTGACAATTTTGAAATGCAACACATCGAATTCAAGGCATCAGAGTTATGGACGATAAAATTTGTAGAATTGCGAAAAACTCTTGAAGGAAGTTGCTTGGAAAAGTCAGCTGCCATCCTCAACTGCTGGACATCCCTGCCTGAAGCGTTCACCTGTTTGAAGAAAGTTGCATTTGCTCTACTTTCGACTTTTGGGTCAACTTATACATGTGAACAAATTTTATCACACATGAAAGCTGTTTTAAGTCCACAGAGAAGTCGCCTAACACCTGTGCATTCAGAAGCCTGTGTGAAGCTGAAATTGACAAAATACACACCTGATATTGAACAATTAACCAAGGAGAAGCAAGGACACGGGTCCCATTAATTGATTAATGACTCAGATCAATAATAATCAATGATTACTCATATTAAAATTTTAATAACGTGTTTTATGTTTGGTTTATTTAATTGTTTTGTTCTTCAAACTATTGGACTTTCTGTCTTAACAAAATATACATATGGCAATTTTATTATAAAATTTCAAACTAATGTGTTCAGAACTTAAATTTTGCAAAACATAATATTTGTATTGATATTTGTTCCTATTTATATTAAAATATTGAATAATCTACAAAGAATAGAATAGTTATTTAATGTAGCGGAAACATGTTAATACAAGATCATTTTAAAATTGTTTCAATAATTGTTGTATATAAAAATATGGTGGACTTAGGTTGGCACGCTGAGTGACTTTGCAACATTACTTCGGCACGACACTACTAAAAGTTTGCCGACCCCTGCCCTAGAATATAAGTAATCATAAGATAGTCATAGGGAGGAGACGCCTTAAATCCTGGTACAACTTCTTACCAACTGGACAGGGTTTTCACCGTCTGACTATTTCTATGATAGCCATACACCAGTGCTTATTTCTAAGACTGGGGTATTACTTGTAAGACCAGAATTCTGTACTGGCATACTATCCTGGTAGCATATGACATACCTGGATTCCTATATAGATATCTAAATCTAATTAACCTCCCGCTACATCTTGTACCCTGGGAATTTCAGAATAAGAACTGCCATGTAATGCTGTCATACGCTTCCTCATTGTCCTATCCATCGCCAGCGTCTTTTTGTCAACTCTTGTTCCACAGGCACTTGTCTGGGGTTTTTTTTTTTTGGGGGGGGGGGGGGGGGCGGGGGGTGGGGGGTGGCGGTGGCTGTCATCAGTTCCACATTAGTAATCGTGTCGTACAACTTCAACCTTTTCTGTGCAAGCCCCCATTTATAAAAGTCTAGCTTTTTGGTTATTGTTTGCGTGGATATTTTTCTAGAAGAAAATTTGCGAGTCAGCAGCCCAGATTTCTATCGGCTTTTTCTGGATTACGTCATTCACTTCCTTACCAGAGAACTTTCTTCTGTCTTGGATGGCTTAATTGAATTATTTTCTTTAGTTGACTTGTCCTGTTTGTTTGTTTTTTCTAGCATTTTTCCTACTGGGTGGGCTAGCCGGCCCGATGCCTAACCCACCTTAGGCAGGGCTGGATTAACCATTAGGCAAAATGCTTAGGGCACCACATCAGTTGGCCTTAATCCGGCCCTGACCTTAGTCACTTTTTACTGTTCATTGCTGCCCTTTCGGGCCGCGGATAACAAATAAATCGCCTTCGGTAATATCATTATTTTGGAGAGTTTTCCCATCTCTTTCTGTGCCGTGTTCGTCTTTTAGTGCCGCTATAATCATCTTCCGGTCTGTTTCTTCTCCGTGAATCATAGGATTCAAATGTTGCTCCACACTGATTTAATGACTGCAAATGCTGCTCCACACTTATTTAACGACTGCAAATGTTGCTCCACACTGATTTAACGACTGCAAATGCTGCTCCATCATCATCATCATCAGTTGCCATCTCCACAACGAAGGTTGGCTGTAATGGATCTCCAACGTCTTCTGTCTCTTGTCTTGGTGGTACACTCTGATAGACTCTCTCCTGTCCATCTCTTGATGTTATCTTCCCACTTATAGCGCTGTCTTCCCCTTGCACGTTTGCCTTCAACTCTCCCTTCTGTTATGGTCTTCTGCAAGGTGTTATGCCTTTTTATGTGGCCAAAGTATTTTAGCTGCCAAACTTTGACCTTCCTCATTAGTTCTCTTGTCATACCTAGATTTTCTAGGACCTCCTTATTTGTTTTCATCTCTTTCCATGAGATACACCCCATTCTTCTATATATCCACATTTCAAGAGCCTCAATTCTTTCTTCCAAATGCTTATTCATCGTCCATGTTTCTGCACCATACAGAAATGAGAATATATATAACACTTTATGATTCTCAGATTTAATTTGTGAGATAACTGTTTGGATGTCAGTATATGTTTCATGTTGTTGAATGTAGTTGTTCCACACTGATTTAACGAAGCTGCTCGAGCCTCAAATTCTTTCTTCGACAAATGTTGCTCGACACTGATATTGTTGCATGATTTAACGTGCAAATGTTGCACTGAAATGCTTGTTTAACGACTGCTGCACTCGACACTGATTTAACGACTGCAAATGTTGCTCGACACTGATTTAAACGACTGCAAATGCTGCTCGAACACTGATTTAACGACTGCAAATGTCTCGACACTGATTTAATTTGTGAGATGCTGCTCGAACACTGATTTAACGTCTGCAAATGTTGCTCGACACTGATTAAACGACTTCAAAATGTTGCTCGAAGACACTGATTTAACGACTGCAAATGTTGCTCGACACTGATTTAACGACTGCAAATGCTGCTCGACACTGATTTAACGACTGCAAATGCTGCTCGACACTGATTTAACGACTGCAAATGTTGCTCGACACTGATTTAACGACTGCAAATGTTGCTCGACACTGATTTAACGACTGCAAATGCTGCTCGACACTGATTTAACGACTGCAAATGTTGCTCGACACTGATTTAACGACTGCAAATGCTGCTCGACACTGATTTAACGACTGCAAATGTTGCTCGACACTGATTTAACGACTGCAAATGCTGCTCGACACTGATTTAACGACTGCAAATGTTGCTCGACACTGATTTAACGACTGCAAATGTTGCTCGACACTGATTTAACGACTGCAAATGTTGCTCGACACTGATTTAACGACTGCAAATGCTGCTCGACACTGATTTAACGACTGCAAATGCTGCTCGACACTGATTTAACGACTGCAAATGTTGCTCGACACTGATTTAACGACTGCAAATGTTGCTCGACACTGATTTAACGACTGCAAATGTTGCTCGACACTGATTTAACGACTGCAAATGTTGCTCGACACTGATTTAACGACTGCAAATGCTGCTCGACACTGATTTAACGACTGCAAATGTTGCTCGACACTGATTTAACGACTGCAAATGTTGCTCGACACTGATTTAACGACTGCAAATGCTGCTCGACACTGATTTAACGACTGCAAATGTTGCTCGCTAGCAGTTTCAGGTCAGCTGTTGTTTAGCCTCGAGTAATCTACTGTGATCTCAGATGAGACTAACAAGGAACAGGACAAATGCTTCCTTAAGCATGTTATAAGAAGCCACTAACAACGAGGTTATGCATGGCTCTGGCAACGTCATCATTAAAACAAATTGATATAGAAAGCAAGGCCCCCAAGACCAATTAAATGGTTTTGTGCAGACTAACTGCCACAGGACACCTACGGTTGTCGTTCTATGATGGCCATCAGTATTATGTCTGCATCTGTTGATGGCCATCAGTATTATGTCTGCATCTGTTGATGACCATCAGTATTATGTCTGCATCTGTTGATGGCCATCAGTATTATGTCTGCATCTGTTGATGGCCATCAGTATTAGGTCTGCATCGGTTGATGGCCATCAGTATTATGTCTGCATCTGTTGATGGCCATCAGTATTAGGTCTGAATCTGTTGATGGCCATCAAGTACTATGTCTGCATCTGATGATGGCCATCAGTATTAGGTCTGCATCGGTTGATGGCCATCAGTATTATGTCTGTATTTATCCATCGGCACCGATATTATTTTAGGACTACAACTGCTGCTCGAAATCGCGTTGTATTTCGGGTCGTCATCTTCATCTCCGCCATCTACGGCTGCGTTGACTTCCTCTACCTCCTCTATTCTTTAGCTTCCCCAGTCTGTCTTTCACATGTTGTCGGATTATATTGCTATATCGTTTTCGAGGTTATGTTTTATCCATCTGCAGTTTCTGTCCACACTAATCTCCAGCAGTACTGATTGTGCTCTAGTCGTCTGCGGGTCTGTTTTTTGGCTTTTACTTCTGGCCGCCGTCTGATATAAAGTATGTTAAGCAGACATCTGATAATGTACTTCGTAAGTTTGGATGTGATGATACATGCCAAGATTCCGAGAAATGGTGCAAGGCGTATTTGTACATTTATTTTTGCAGTGCTGTAAGTGTTTGGTTTGGTTGTAAGGACCATCTTCATTGCATTAGGACAACTCCATCAGTGCTCTGATCTCCTCCCTTAGATGACACAAGGAGGGTCTCAGCACAGTGCATAAACTCCCAATGTGTGTATACAGAGATCACACATTCTATAAATATTTTTGTGGTGTCAGGGCAGCGGCCTTAGGGTCTACTCTTTACAATTTCCAACTGCCGAGGGCTTTTTAACATTCGCAATTTGCATATAGGACCTCCTATTTTTTCGGTCTTATCTGAGAAGACTCGGTACCTGATCTTACTACCTATGAGAAAGAGTGGGGGGGGGGGGGGGGGTGTGGTGTAATAACATCATTGGGAACTAGTAGTTCTGAGAAAATAATTTCCATCAATTATATTCACTGTACTGGGAGCAAACCCGGTACCTTTAGAATTAGAGGCGGACATCATACATCTTAGCCACTCCGACCCTGCTGTAAGTATTGTCAGGTATGTGTCTGGTAGCAGCCAACACATGGCCTATTCTTTCCTCATCTGTATCCTCACTGTATATCTTTTGATTGCGGCTCTTTTGTCTGGTTGTCTGTCACATGTCATTTATACATTTTCCTGTACACACACTCAGTGTCATTTAGACAGGCACCATCTTAATAAAAAATGTTGCCATCATCATGTGCCTTTTCGCTGCTTATGGAACATGGATGTACGACTGCAGCTGGTCCCTTATGTGACGAAATGAACGACCTATATCGATCTTTGGTTCTCTCCGGCAGTATCGGTACATTTGTGGAACTGATTTGTATTATGTGCTGACAATTATCGAACTTTTCTTTCTCTCTTTCTTTCTTTCCTCTTTATTTTTCTGCTAAGTAGCAGATATTTGATTTTAACAAATCACCCTGCAGGTGATAAATATCACATTTGCAAGGAGCGCTACCCAGATTTATGGTTACACGCGCGGCAGATTAAAACGTACGTCGGTCGCATTGTCGGCTTAAATCACCGATTAGACACGGGGTTTGCGTACTCATGCGACAGATAACGAGCTTACTGTCTGTGTGACATATGTGGGCAGACAAGAGTGATATAATCGCTTCCGGTCACTTGGTTAAAAGTAATTATGGATTTATTACATTTTAGACAATATGAGTCTACAAATGTGTTTGTGAGAGTGTATGCAAGACATCATATTACCATATATGGAAGACGTGATCTTTTGCAAACATTTTCCGTGTAGGAAATATTTTGAAAGTGCCACGCCCGACCTGTTTGAAATGATTGGATCTTTCTTATTAGATTCATAACAACATTGAGGGGAATATAGCCTGACCATTTCGCAGTTTTAACTCACTGTGAATTTCAAGCTCGCCAAGACAACTGCAGACCTCGCCAGAGTGAAGACTGGATTCATAATTCCTTTTTATTAACCGGACCTTTTATTGGAGAACCACATAAGACTTACAAAAGCACAGGGAATCACTACATTTTTAATAAGGAACCCCGGGACTAGGAAACTAAAGAAACACGGAGTCAGAGTGGGCCATCTATTGTAAAATTAAAGACCTCCCAGACGCGTGTAAGAGAACAATTCGTCTCTTTTATTCATCTGAGCAAACAAGTCTGTAGCCAGGATTGGCGTAAGTTGTGATTTACATTTCATATTTTATTACTAACATGTGAACTAACATATAAATGTATATATTACCATGTAAAGTTTAATGTGTGAAACTCGCTATTGGATGTCAAAGTCATTTGGGGCTGGCAACCTCAGCGTATAGAATGATGATTCATGAACCACCACTGCACGGGCTGGTGATTGCTTTATTGATAGTTTCGTAAAGAGAACGGAAAGCGTAAAGTAGTTCAAGGTTCCCTATAGAGTAGGGAGGGAAAGATGAAAGACATGATGTACATTCTAAGAATAATACTCACATTTTCAAAGCAGTGTATAACTGTGTCGGAAAACGCCATACTCAGAAGAGCGTTTCGTTTCTATTTCTATTACCAGTTATTGGTGGTACCAGCAGAAAGTACTATCTCTGGAACCAAGTGAAGGTAGAAGTGGACTGACGTTGTGCGAGACGCCATCATAAGAGGGTCTTATAGACAGACGCAGAACCAACTTAGCCGTTACTCCTTGACGATCTGGGAACGTGCGGCGCTTGAACTTTGACCAGAGACGAGCGAGAGCAGATTGAAAGGAACTGACCCAGCGGGACAAGAAACTACCATTGGCAGCTAAGTGAAAATATCCGCTGCCAAAAGTGACCTCCTTTATTCAGTTAAATCCCATCCAAGTGATGAAAGTCCTTTTCATAAATATTCAATTTATTTTCCAACTGTTAAAACTTAAAGTGATTATTAAATTTTGTTATTTGTAATGTTACACATTTAATTTTGATTCAATCCTTTTAAATATACTACATGTTTGTCTCAGTCAAAGTTACTAAACACACACTCTAAACAGAGCCATATATATATATATATATATATATATATATATATATATATATATATATATATATATATATATATATATATATATATTTATATATACATATATAATACAATATATATATACATATATATATATATATATATATATATATATATATATATATATATATAATATATATATATATATATAAAATATATATATATATATATATATATTATATATATATATAATTATTATTATTATTCCACTGATTAACTCAGCGGTAGGGGCTTAACGAGCTAGAATATACCATTGCTAAATTCTTCATAAAAGTGTCGGTAGATTATAGAATTAACGTGCTCAGTGACAGCCAGCATTGTTTTCGCTTATCTGAATATCTTGTTGTGGCAAAGAGATTTATAATTTAATAAATTTTCTATATCTTTTCTTTATTCATCACTAATTTTACCCTTCTTTCGCTATTTCTACCGCTTCTTTCTCGCCTGCGCCTGGTGGAACTTTACCTCCAATATTCAAACCTTTGTCCTTTCTTCTAGTTAGCATGCACAGTTTATGGCTGTCCTAATATTCCCTAGTGTGTAATTAATTCTCGGTGAAAGATTTGAGATGAAAGACTTTGATCGCTGGAAAACGGCCATTGAATCAGAATGTATAAAAACGCACTCTGTAAGTTTTATTAACGAGGTCTGATCAGATCGAGAGAATTTACTATAGGTGTTAGTCGGGTTTCGGTTCATGTGTGAGAAACCTCTCTGATCTGTAGAATGAGTAAGGAAATTTCCTCATTCGAGATTTTTGATTTCACGTGTTTCACATAATTTGAACGCAGAACTGTGATAGGGTGGGCGAGATGGTGATGATGTTGTGATATTTGATCACTCTCTTGCACACTCGCAACCGACCCGATTCAACAATAAAACTCTGATTCTTAAGGCAGGGGCTGTATTTATTTTTACAACCCATTCAGTGACTAGGAGCACACTGAAACAAACATTAAACAAATAAACCGACAAACCAAACACCAAACAAACATCCAACAGTGCTCGATTGCTAATCTGAAGAAGCAAACAAAGCAACGAATAGTTAAAATCATAGTTAAATAATGATACTCTCACCTGCCAAACAGTCCTTCCACGCCACCTGACACCCTCAACTATCACACATGCACAAACTCATGTATGTCGTCCAATGCGACTAGTATGGTGTTGTGCATGAGGCTGGCAATCTCACCATGTAACATCGGTTGCTACCGAAACCACTACTGCAAGAGCACACACTCAGCTATCACACACACACACTCATGCATGTCGTCCAATGAGACTAGTATGGTGTTGTGCATGAGGCTGGCAATCTCACCATGTAACATAGATTGCTACCGAAACCACTACAGCATGAGCATATGAATGCTTCATACGGAAGCAAACCACACTGGTGGCCCCATGCTCCGTCAGGAGCGGAGAAGAGAAATATGTATCTCCAAGTGAGCCCACGTGCTCTCACAAACCATTCTTCACATAACAATAATTAAATAATAATCAACTGGACATAAAATAATATTCAACGATATGTACATCAAATACTCTCAATAATGAGAATAAACCACCAACTCGCAACTGATCCATCTCAGTATTCATTACTGCATTCTGAACAAGTCGTAAGTGACGACTGGTGCGCCTGGCAACAAGCGTGTCGTATATGACCCCTGATGAGATTGGGAACTCATCACATGAAACACATTGTTACAGAAACAACCACTGCAGTAGCATCAAAACGCTTCTTGTGGGCCTGTAATGGACACCAGCCGCATTGGTGTTTCTATGCTCCGCAAGGAGCAAACAGAGAAACACCTGTCTCAACGTACCTTACGCACCAAGGAGTGGCCCTAATCTCACCAGAAATCTAAATGACTATTCTCACCTCACTCAAAGTAACCCACTAAAGATATACAGTAGAATTATGATAAGTAGGCTATCGTGAAATACACTCAATTACCATAGCATCAAAGAATAAAATATAATTATTCTTAACTTTAACAAAACTGGAACTAAATACATCAACTAAAGGAAATTTAACACTAAAACTCTCTCTTCTATTACTGGGGAAAATTACATTTAACCTACTTTCACCCACGTGTCAATTCACACGATATAAAACTGTGTAACATTATAGGCTTGATAACTAAGAGTGTTACTGCAGACTCCTCGCGCCGCTTTTATACAGTCATCACCACGTGGCTGCCATATTGATAACAGTTAATATTATTTAAATTCAAGTATTAAATCGCTTCTCTGCCTGGTTTCATGTGTGAAATAGTTTCATACTATATTTGCCTGGTCTGATGGATGAAATAATTGCTACTAAAACTCTCACATCTGTGATTTGGACTTACACTATTAAAATCAATCCACGCATATTATTTTCACTCATTTATATTTCAAGACTAAATTATCAGGTCTGGAAACACATCAATCTATTTATTTCACTAAACATTAAAACAGCCAAGCTCAATATAATTTCAGAATTATAGAAAACTAATGCTAATTTCTACAAAATACGCTAACAATTATAGCTCACGTGCTCTGGTTTCTTTGTCCATCTGCTACCCACACAGGGCGCCTCGTTTCGTTTTCTCTTGTCTGGACTGATACTGAAAAGGGCAGCTGCTGGCCATCGCATTCTTTATATAAGCCCTCGAGCGAATCACTCAACTTACTGCGCGGCGCGTAGTAATTGCGCCACGCAAATAACACTCGCCTTTATTGCTCTATTAGGCATGAAAACACAAATATGGCCCACAACTATCAATTATAACACACGACTATCAAATATAACACCACAACTATAGTTTAGGCTTTATTATGGCCTAGACTAATATATCTTCTATCTCGTCAGAATTTTTACATCCCAGCATGCTGTGCGCACATCGAAAATATATGGGCGATAAATATGCCCTGAACATGAAGGGGGAAGCTGGGGTGTCTTTACGGCCCCATCACATATCTCCCTCCTGATTTTGTTGTCGTCCCGACAACATCACTACCTCTGGCGCTTCAATTGTAACCTCTCAGATCGTCTCGGGGCAGGATCTTCTATCGGCTGCAGAGCATACCAGCCTGGTTCGGGCATTAGACCATGCACGCCCTCCCCAGGGTCTGTCTCATCTGGCGAAGCTGGTTCCTCAGGTAGGCCTAGTGTAGCATCTATCAGATTCGCAGAATCTTCTTTGTCCTCACTTCGTCTCAGTTCGTGCGCCGCAACCCTCATCTTCAGATCTTCGTTGCCTGCTGGCCTTATCACATAAGGACCACCGCTAGCTTCTGGAATTGCTGATACAATGAATTCGTCGTTGGACCACACGTCTTGTATTTTGGCCCTGTCAGTGTAGTGCACTCTTTTCCGCACTCTCTAACCCACTCGCTATGGTGTGGGGCCTGGAAGCTGATTACATCTCTCCCTTCTATCAGCGGCCATTTTCTGCATTCTCTCTGCAGCCTTTCGGTGTGCTACGTGCAACCTCTCTAGGTGACCTTGCAGCCACTCATCAGTTGTCTCCGGCTCTTCATCTGGGCGCGTGCCTATCATGAAGTCTAGAGGAAGCCTTGGTTCTCTGCCGAAGAGGAGGTAGTATGGTGAGTACCCTGTCGAAGAGTGGGGGGTGGAATTGTAGACCATAACCACCTCAGCTAGATGCTCAGACCATCTTCGCTTCTGGTCGGCTGTCATGGGTCTCAGCAAATCATGCAACGTCTTGTTGAAGCGCTCGCACTGCCCGTTGCATTTAGGATTGTAAGCTGTAGTGCGGCTCTTGTGGACTCCATATATCCTGCACAGCTCTGCAACTATCGCTGATTCGAAGTTCCGGTCTTGATCAGAGTGTATCCTCTGAGGAGCTCCGAGATACTGGAACCACTTTTCCACCAGGGCCTTGGTGACCGTTGTTGCTTTTTGGTCTCTTGTTGGTATTGTAATGGTGTACTTGCTGAACACATCTGTCAGCACTAATACATTCTCAAATCCTTTGGAATCCCGCTCTAGCAGTGTGAAATCCATTGCTACCACCTCAAGTGGTCTGGAGGCAATCAAGTTTCCCGATGGCCCATGAAACTTCAGTTGAGGTGCCTTGGCAATGTTACATCGGTTGCATCTGCGACAAAAGACGTCAACATCAGCTGTAATGCCTACCCAGAAGCACCTACTTCTCAGCAACTGTAGCATGCGCTCTCTCCCCTGATGGCCCACCCTGTGAGCAGAGTCCAGTATCCATGGTTTCATGTACTCAGGTATTACCAGTTGTTTAATGCTGGATCCATCTGATTCCTTCACTGTCCGGTATAACAACCCATCTGTCACTTCGAGCCGGTTACTCTGATTAAGTAGTTTTCTTGCAGCCAGGGGATTTTTCGAGCATCTCTTCCTGCAGGTCTTGTGCCATCATTTACAATTTTCCTAACCATCGCTACCACATCATCAGTTCCCTGGAGATTTATCAATTCCTCACGCGAATAGGTGGGAAATGATTGAGTGGTTGCTGGTGCTGAAAGCGATTTGGCAGGTACCATTTCACTGAGATCTTTCTGGCTTGTTGCTGCCATCAACCCTATCTCATGCGATATCTGGGTAGACCCTCTGATAACCTCAGCTGTTATGCCACTTATTGCAACATCTGCATCATCCTCCAGTTCTTCGCCTGTGGTCTCAATAAAAAAAACGGGACAAATAATCTGCATTTCCATTGGCTCTCGCTGCCCGATGTCGGATTGTGTAGTTAAACATAGCCATCTGGGCCATCCATCTCTGCTCTATAGCTCCCAGTTTAGCTTTCTCCCAGAAGGCCAGACCCCTATTGTCTGTAAATACCTCTACTTGTGATCCTAGCAGGTAACCTCTGAACTTCTCAGTCATGGCCCACTTAAGACCTAGCAGTTCCAGCCTCATACTGCTTTTTGAGTTTCTCTCAGAGGGTCGAAGTGTGCGACTTGCATATGCCAAGACTTTCTTTGTTCCATCTTGCACTTGTGAAAGGATTGCTCCTAATCCTTCACATGATGCATCTACCTCCAGGAAAAATGGTAGCGAGAAGTTAGGGAACCCTAGTAGCGGTGTGGAGGTTAGTGCCTTTTTCAGTGTCTCAAAGGCTACAGCACACTCTTCGGTCCACAACTCTCCTATGGGTGACTTACTTCGTCTCTTAGTCTGCATGCCTTGTTTGAGCGCAGCTACTAAATCATGTAGCGGTTTGGCTATCTTTGCAAAGCCCGGCAAAAATCTGCGGTAGTAACTGGCCAATCCCAGGAATGACCGTAACTCGGTCTGGGAACGCGGTACCGGGGCCTCTTAAACAGCCTTCACCTTGTCTTCCATAGCTCCTATTCCATCTGCTGATATAGTATGCCCCAAGAATTCAATCGTTGTCCTAAACAGCTTACACTTTTCTCCATTCAACTTCAGCCCTAGCTGGCGTAGCTTAGAGAATACTTTCTCGAGTCGGCTCAAATGGTTAATGAAGTCATCAGAGTACACTAAAATGTCATCAAGGTATACTAGTATCAGCTGGAACACTAAATCATGCATACTGCTCTGCATTAATCGTTGGAAGGTGCTGGGGGACCCAAAGATGCAGCAATAGTGAATGCAGTCAGCGACCCATAGCTTGACTGCTTGCATCAGAGTCAGCGAACCAGAGCTGACTAAGACCGTACTCCACCTCCACGTGGTGGTCCTGGAAACAGTCTGCAGCAGTGCAGTCTGGCTGAGCGAGTACGGATCGCAATGGGAAGGCAAACCCGGTCCCTAAAAAATGCCGTGCTGAAGTCGGATGTGTCGACCGAAAGGTGCAGATATCACAGCTACGGCGTAAACAGACACAATGCAACCACCGTCCTTTTCAGGGCGAACGAGGAAGAAGAAGAAGAAGAAGAAGAAGAAGAAGAAGAAGAAGGAAGGTGCTGCAGAGTTGGCTAGGCCCATAGGCATCCCGGTGTATTCATAAAGTCCAAAAGGGGTAGTGAAAGCGGTTTTCTCTTGGTCTTTCTCATCCATTGCTACTTGATAGTAACCACTTGCCAGATCAAGCGATGATAATATTTTTGCTCCTCCTAGCACATCCAGGTACTCATCTACTCGGGGTAGAGGGTATGCATCCCTCTTCGTCTTGCTATTGAGTGCCCTGAAGTCTACGCAGAGTCTAAGCCGACCATCCTTCTTCCGGACCAAAACTATTGGGGAGGCCCAAGGACTGAAACTCTCCTTGATTATTTGTTTGTCAAGCAATCCTTGCAGGTGATCCTGTACCTCTCTATAGAAAGCAGGAGGTATTCTTCTGTAAGGCTGCTTAACTGGGGTGTCATCTCTTAATGGGATGATGTGCGTTACCCTGTCCGTGTACCCTACATCTGTCTCATCTGTGGCAAAAAGATCGGCATAGCGTCTCAACAACGCTCTCACTTCCTGCTCTTCAGCCTCACTGCCCTCAAAACCGGCCAAGTCAATTGGGCACATCTCTTGCTCTGGATTCGTGTATTATGGACTTGCTGACATTTCTACCTCTTGAGCCCCTACAACTCTGAAATATGTGCTATAGTCCACCCCAGCTTCTGTCAGTACTCCTACTTGTGTCCCGGGAGCTAAAAACAAGTCCTCATCACCCAAATTTATGGCCTGAATATCACAGGACCCACTTCTAAGAACAGTCAATGTATGACTCATAATCAGCCCTCTGTATTCTAAGTCTCTGTTAGGCTCAAAGAGAAAAGCTCTTTCTGACTGGCCTCCTCTCCTGCATTTGACTGTTATGGCCCTGATCGATCGAGCAGGTATGTGGGTTTGCTTTCTCCCAGCTACCCATACTTTCATAGAGTCTGATTTCTGCGTCATCCCCTGATGTCTTGGAGGGTCCCATCTTAGTATTTTCTGTATGTTTGGGATTTCCACAAGGACATTAGTACCTATGATCCCTGGTGTTTTCCTCTGGTTTCTAGACCCTTGTACCCCCCTGACAACATAAACTCCACAGTTTTTCACTATTGTGCACCCAACTTGTATGTTCACAACTAAGTGACCAATATATGAGATGGTGGCACCATTTGCTGCTGTCAGGCGCACCCATCTACCCTCATCCAAGGGGAGCTCTCCAAACATCTCCCTGAAACATTGCTCTGTGATGGTAGACACCTGTGAACCTGTGTCAAACACACAATTTATCTCTTTTCCTTCCATCAGTACTAATCCTTCAGGCCGACCTCCTACCATCTTGATCCGGTTTTCTTGGTGCTCTCCCTTCACGTTTCTTTCTTTAAACTCCTGGGGATTTGGTCCGCTGCTGGTTGACATTTCCTGTGATGGTTGAATCTCTAACCTTCCATCTGCGTGGCGGTCCTTCTGTCTGCGCTCCACTTTGTGTGATGCCCTAGCCGCAGAGTTACTAACCGGACAGCTCGCTGCTAAATGTTGTGCTGACTTGCAATGGAAACATCTTCTAGGTAGAGGACCACATGGACACCTGGCAGTTACATGATTCCCAAAATCAGCGCAGTTATAGCACCTGATTCTCCGGGGGCCATTCCATAAATTAGGTTTCTTCCTGCTTCTGTAACTGCGGCTGTTCCCGTAGCGTCTAGAGAAGGTCCTCCTGTTAATTACTCCCACCTGCCGCTCCAACATCTCAGTCTCCCTATCATTTGGAGAAACAGGCCCTTTCCTTCTATTTGCATTCTTCCTCATGCCAACCTGTAATTGCCTGCCACCTCTACCTGCACTCTTTCTATTTGAGTCACAAAGCTCCCCTTCCACAGTCTGACTCCCAGCCACAGAGGGGTCTAGTTTAGTGCCTGTTGTGGGCATTCCCACTGAACATGCCCTAAATTTTTGCACCGATAGCATCGGATGGTCCTTGCCGGCCTTCTCTGCCTGCCTTGCATATCAGCTATCTGGAGCTTCAGCTATGCGATCTCTGCTCTGAGTTGCTCCACTTCGGTGTTTCCTTCTTGTGACCTGGGTGCCATTTCTTCGTGGGATGCTGTGACTGTGGCTATCCCAGCTCTTGCTGTTTGACCACTCCCAGTCCATCTCAGAGCATCATCTCTTATGGACACTGTGATAAAATTAACCGTGATACAACGTTAAAATATCTCCAAAGATAAAATGTAGGGATAAAAATAATGCGTAAGCTACTAGACGACATGATCGCCCACGCCGCGGGTCACCACCCGCCATGGAAACTAACTTGTTAGACGTGAAGGCAAAACGTTCACCCTTGGGACTGGATGAGAACGGAGATCAAAAGAAAAAAATATGACTGAACACGTGCTTAAAACTAGCAAGGCTAAAAAGACGCAATTGGTGGGGAAAGGAAAAAATTCACGTCCCCAAGTTGACACAAGGTAAAGAAATCGACAAAAGGGACCTTAGCTATTATACGCAACAGTCATTTCTTGGACGCTTTTGCGATAACTTAGTCCGTTTATTTGAATTCAGCGGCAAACGCAGTACAGAAGATGCTCGAAAATATTTCAAAAAACCAACTAACCTTAAAAAGTAACTTTTTCCTAATAATAATGTTAGGAATATAAAACCTAGCTGGCCTGATGGCCCATCTTGAGCAGTGAAATAATATGCTTTCATTTATACAGACGGATAGATAATAAGAAAGATATTGACAAAAGACTGTGTTGTTCATATCAGCGAGCGACTGCATTGAAACAAAAAAAATGTCACTAATTTTCAAAAACTGCGGCCTTGAGACTCAAGTGCTAAAATCTAGTTGGAATGAAAGAGAGGGAATGTGGTGGAGAATTGTGGCTAAAAATAACTTTAAAGGCAAAATTGTGTAGGGGACGGCAGAGTTGGTTCAAAAAACAAGTGTTTTTTTTTTTGTGAAACGCAAGTAGAGACAGACGGACCAACAGACAATAATACATACTTGACTGAGGTATGACTGAATTGACTTTTGGTAGGAGGTTTGAAAAGGAAAAAAGGCGGTGATTTTTGCCATTCAACATAAACTGTCCAGTAGTAGACACAGAAATAATTCAGTGGTGTATTTCCCAGAAGCTAATTGAAATATTTAGAGGGACGCCATACTAGAGCCAGCAGCTCAGCTGAGTTTTGCTAGCATATAACTGTGTTCTCTATTCATAATTCTGGTAAGACTGAAAGTATTTCTTTGTATATTTTAATATTGTTTAATGTTTCGAGTGAATTGATACTGCCATATCTAAATCTATCCCTTACAACAAGTAAGGATTCGCTCTAGACCCCCCGCCCCAGTTCAGGGTCTAGAGACAAACAAAATACATAAACTCCAGCAAGGATTATGAAGGGCGGATCAAGTGTTGAGATCAGTGGAACATATCACCTATCCTATTCAATGGCAAGAAGCTAATGAACATATTTCAGAATATGTAGTCTGGGGGAACTTATCCTATGTGAAACCAACTTGGTAAGATGTGCTGTATGGTCAGAGAGATCTGACCCCGTCTATGTGGTGTTGTTGTGTAGTGTTGAGTGTAGAAGTGGCTCAGGAGGTAGAGTTCTGACACATGACCAAATACTTTTATTTCAGAACTGTGAGTTTTTATTTGGCACCAAAGTGGTGTCAAATGCTGTGTTGAATAATACAAGAGTGGACCCGTGCAGTTTAATATTTTGGCAGAGCATCCTTATATTGCCCCCAAGCACGGAGAGGTGGGGCCACCAGATTTCAGCACCAGAACTACTCATTCAAGATACGTGAGCGTCTGGCCTGCTGGACATTCACCAACTTATTTTCTAACACACCAACTATATTCCCATCAATAAATGAACAATGTTTAGTCGCCATAGACAAGGAGTGATGAGGCCACCCCAACAGCACATCCATTAATCGTTCTCCCAGATAAATTACAACTATAAACAGTAGTAATATTAACTAGTCTTGTAAAATACATATGTACACACCTTTCATTGATTATGCCATATATTCATGCAGTTTATTCATAATTTCAAAACCTTTCATATGTTCTGACCAAAATAAAACCTTGGTTCAGAACAAATAAACTTAAAGAAAATTTACTATCACAATTTTACACAGCTTGAGTTAGTTCAGTGTGTTATAACATTTTATTAATATTATTAGACTTATTAAATATCTGTGTGTGTGTGTATGTAAACTACCACAACACATTACATATCAGTACCCTAGAATTTTAACGTAGCCACATTCATTAGTAAAAAAGATAGGTGTGAGGTCGTAGTGGTAGCAAGAAGGGCCTTCTGTAAATTCACAGCTACATTTATCTCAGGAGCCTTCACAGCTGACCTCATGCATCACACTAGGTAATATCACAATCATACAATACCATCAAATCCACTACAGACACAAATGATACTGCAGGCTCGTGACGGACTCTGCCCTCCATCATTCTCCGCGTCAAGTCGTCCCTTAGACTTGAAACAAACTGGTCCCTTAGAACCGTTTCGTCAATCTTGACACCATTGGCTTTCTCCTGCGCCTCTGCTGCCTGCTCAAATATCTCATGCAGCCTATGGGCAAACTCACGCACCGATTCCCTTGGCCCTTGGTGCGCTGAATAAAATAGCGCCATTAGTTCTTGGGTGCTCCTCGATTCCCCATACACCCTGAGAATGGCCTGAAGCATTGCCTCCGGGTCATTGTCTCTTACTTGTATCCGTAGCTCCCTGCGGACAACTGGGGTCACACTGTCGAGGATCACATCGGCCTGGTCCTCCTTACTCATGTAGCCGGACCTCCACGCAGCTCTAACCTCCCTTGCATAGTCCTCCGCGTTTGGCCCCGTGCGTTCCCCAAAAGTTTTCACTTTCTTGTGGGTTGGCACTATTATGCACCGCATGTGTTCTGGCTGGGGCAGTGGACCTGCTACTGATCCCTCACTATGCACCACTGATGCACCGACCACTTGTGTTGGATCTGTATCCTCGTGCTCCCCTCTGCTCGTAGCACGTGTGCTCCTTGCGGCCATCTTGCTGCAAGACCGCACTGCTGGGTGTTTACACTATTTGTTCGTTTGCTGTTTGCTCGGTGTCCCTATCTGCTTAATCCTGCCGACGACGCCAATTGTGGTAGGTTGGGGCGAGATGATGATGATGATGTGATATTTGATCACTCTCTTGCACACTCGCAACCGACCCGATTCAACAATAACACTCTGATTCTTACGGCAGGGACTGTATTTATTTTTACAACCCATTCAGTGACTAAGAGCACACTGAAACAAACATTAAACAAATAAACCGACAAACAAAACACCAAACAAACATCCAACAGTGCTCGATTGCTAATCTGAAGAAGCAAACAAAGCAACGAATAGTTAAAATCATAGTTAAATAATGATACTCTCACCTGCCAAACAGTCCTTCCACGCCACCTGACACCGTCAACTATCACACACGCACAAACTCATGTGTGTCATCCAATGCGACTAGTATGGTGTTGTGCATGAGGCTGGCAATCTCACCGTGTAACATCGGTTGCTACCGAAACCACTACTGCAAGAGCACACACTCAGCTATCACACACACACACTCATGCATGTCGTCCAATGAGACTAGTATGGTGTTGTGCATGAGGCTGGCAATCTCACCATGTAACATAGATTGCTACCGAACCCACTACAGCATGAGCATATGAATGCTTCATACGGAAGCAAACCACACTGGTGGCCCCATGCTCCGTCAGGAGCGGAGAAGAGAAATATGTATCTCCAAGTGAGCCCACGTGCTCTCACAAACTATTCTTCACATAACAATAATTAAATAATAATCAACTGGACATAAAATAATATTCAACGATATGTACCACAAATACTCTCAATAATGAGAATAAACCACCACCTCGCAACTGATCCATCTCAATATTCATTACTGCATTCTGAACAAGTCGTAAGTGACGACTGGTGCGCCTGGCAACAAGCGTGTCGTATATGACCCCTGATGAGATTGGGAACTCATCACATGAAACACATTGTTACAGAAACAACCACTGCAATAGCATCAAAACGCTTCTTGTGGGCCTGTAATGGACACCAGCCGCATTGGTGTTTCTATGCTCCGCAAGGAGCAAACAGAGAAACACCTGTCTCAACGTGCCTTACGCACCAAGGAGTGGCCCTAATCTCACCAGAAATCTAAATGACTATTCTCACCTCACTCAAAGTAACCCACTAAAGATATACAGTAGAATTATGATAAGTAGGCTATCGTGAAATACACTCAATTACCATAGCATCAAAGAATAAAATATAATTATTCTTAACTTTAACAAAACTGGAACTAAATACATCAACTAAAGGAAATTTAACACGAAAACTCTCTCTTCTATTACTGGGGAAAATTACATTTAACCTACTTTCACCCACGTGTCAATTCACACGATATAAAACTGCGTAACATTATAGGCTTGATAACTAAGAGTGTTACTGCAGACTCCTCGCGCCGCTTTTATACAGTCATCACCACGTGGCTGCCATCTTGATAACAGTTAATATTATTTAAATTCATGTAATAAATCGCTTCTCTGCCTGGTTTCATGTGTGAAATAGTTTCATACTATATTTGCCTGGTCTGATGGATGAAATAATTGCTACTAAAACTCTCACATCTGTGATTTGGACTTACACTATTAAAATCAATCCACGCATATTATTTTCACTCATTTATATTTCAAGACTAAATTATCAGGTCCTGGAAACACATCAATCTATTTATTTCACTAAACATTAAAACAGCCACGCTCAATATAATTTCAGAATTATAGAAAACTAATGCTAATTTCTATAAAATACGCTAACAATTATAGCTCACGTGCTCTGGTTTCTTTGTCCATCTGCTACCCACACAGGGCGCCTCGTTTAGTTTTCTCTTGTCTGGACTGATACTGAAAAGGGCTGCTGCTGGCCATCGCATTCTTTATATAAGCCCTCGAGCGAATCACTCAACTTACTGCGCGGCACGTAGTAATTGCGCCACGCAAATAACACTCGCCTTTATTGCTCTATTAGGCAAGATAACACAAATATGGCCCACATATGTATATATATATATATATATATATATATATATATATATATATATATATAGTAGTGATTGAGTGATTTAAGTGGTGATCGCTTATTTTATTTCACTAGTTAATTTCAGTGTAGAGAGATTAAATAATCATTCAGTTACATTCTCTAAAGTTACTGCGTTACAGTGGAGAGCAAATAAATTATATTTCTAGCTAAACTCATTCGGCTATTAATGAATTTGATTAAACTACTTATAACCAGTCAGAGAATAGCTTAACCATCTAAGTAAATGCACTGATGACTCATGAGTATTGACGAAATATATTTATATATATTTCTAATTCATGATGATGGGTTTTATTTTATATGACTATAACTTATTTCACGGGAGTTTTTAAACGATGAGACAAGCTCTAAGCTTGCTGTTTATAATTTAAGTTATAACCGAAGTGGGTAACTATGTTATATTTTACGCGGGTAAGATAGGATTGTGAATATGCATATGATGTTACGTTTTGCATTTTTTCTCCCTATTCAGTTCTGGGTCATAAACCCTATAAACCTTACCAGCGGCTTCCATTCCATATGAACTGAATATATTTTTACAAAGAAAGAACATTCTAAATAACTTATAGGGCTTTCAAGGTGATTGTACGGTCTCGTGGTTTACACCCAGATAGAGACATAGCATCGGCCTAAAAGACTCATTAAGAATAAATGCTAACTGGACTATTAGAATATCCAGAGTTCTTTGTTTTTTCCAAAGTTCATATACAGTCAGCCTGTGGTGGCGACTAAAGCAAACAGAACAGTACTTATATACCGACCACGTGTTGTGAAGAAGATTGATCCTGTAATAGAATTTGTTTACCTGACAATCGATGTATGATTGAAGAATTCCCGCTACTGTATCCTGTGACCAGTTGATTCCATAATTATTTCCTACCTGGACAAAATTTGAAGTAACAGTTAACAGCATCCTGCTTAAAATATAGTGAATTTAGCGCTTCCCAACATTTGATTAATTAGTCAGTTGGAGAAGCTGGGGCTTGATTCATCAGACAATCAACAGCGGATGGGCTGCATGTTCCTTTAATCAATTTTCCAGAGGTGTTGAATGCAGCTGTGTGTGTTGCTGTGATCATAGTTGGTTTGCCAGAGCGAGCGAATGCAGGATAAACAATTCTTTCATGTAATAACTCATTTAATAACTTTGTATTTCTTTATGCAAGTTTGTTGCTAAATGATATTTTCCTCTTAGAATAGATTTAATATATCAACTCTGTTCTTAACCATAGAGGGAAATCTTAGACCATAGCGGATAGATCTGTGACTCTTTGGGGCTATAACTTTTCTTCTAACCAGGATCGTGGCTCAACAAAGGGGGAAGGATTACTCCTATGAATCTATTATTCTCTTAGTAATTCATTGAACTTATGTGTATTTATATGTGATTATTTTATGTATTGTGGTGAATTTTCTTATGATAAAATAAAATTTACATAAACTTTATTTAAGTGTGTCGGTTCAGCTCGTCCCAAATATTCATATTCCATAGATATAGTTTCACATCTGTACGTCTAAACGTTCGTCACTTGTGTGCGCATGTCTGTGAGTGGTTGATATAGAGTATATCTCTATAACTGAGTAATCTGTCTGACATACATTTTTCTGTTGTAGAGAGATAGGCTGAGCGAGAGATTTCTCGAGCTTCAGAGACAGACTTATTTATGGTTCCACCATCTCACTCGTGAAAATCTATTTCTGTTATTATCTCTCACTGAGTCATCTCATGTTCTAGTATATTCAGAAGGGACCAATCTGAGTCTTAATTCACCTATCGCAAATCTACGACACTTGTGAAGACTCTAATGTGATAGAAGCTTTACTACTCTTCTATTGACATTTCTGCCAAGAGTAATCTTGTGTAAAAATAGACTCCATTGAAGCCTATAATAGATGCTCTTGAGTTTTGACCACTGTTGGACCACTACTGCAAAGCAGAGGAGACAATACCGTCACAATTGGGCGACTTGTCACGGATTATCTAGACGATCTTGTAAGACAGGCAGAGGAGGCAGCACTGAGAAATGAACAAAGCACAGTATACAAAATAACTAAATTCATCAGCGGAAAACGAGGTGCAAACAATATTACATAAGCAAGGTAATCTCATCACGACAGCAGAGGGAGAGGAAACAAGATGGGCAGAGCACTTCAGAGAAACTCTGAACAAGGAACTACCAGAGACACAATTGAATGTTCCTGAAGCTGAAAACGATCTAGATATAAATACAGACATTCCACGTAAAGAAGAAATCATCACAGCAATCAAAGGGTTATATAACGGCAAAGCTCCGAGCCATGATAACTTAAATGCAGAGCTATTTAAGACAGACCCTGAGCTAGCAGCAGAACTATTAGAACCACTATTTGCACAAGTCTGGAAAACGGGGACAACAACATCAGAGTGGAACAAAGGAATAATTGTCAAATTGCCCAAGAAGGGAGATCTTGTAGACTGCAATAATTGGAGAGGAATCACTCTTCTCTCAGTTCCCAGCAAAATACTAGGCAGGATAATTACATAGAGAATTTCAAAGGCAGTAGACCACAAACTGAGGAAAGAACAAGCAGGATTTAGAAAGAACAGAAGATGTGTAGATCATATATTCACTCTCAGGAACATTATAGAGCAGTGCTCAGAATGGCAAAGACAGCTTTACATTAATTTCGTTGATTTTGAAAAGGCTTTTGACAGCATACATAGGGACAGTTTATGGAAAATACTGAGGGCTTATGGAATTTCAAGCTGCATAGTGTCAATCATAAAAAGCCTCTATGCCAACTTTACGTGTAGTGTTGGGCAGAGCAACCTAACCTTTGAGGTGAAGACAGGAGTACGACAGGGATGCCCCTTATCAACCACTCTATTTTTAACAGTCATAGACTGGGTGATGCGCCAGACAACAGAGGGCAGTCCAAGAGGAATAAGATGGACAACATTTTCTACATTGGAAGATCTGGAATATGCAGATGACATTGCACTACTAGCACATTCACATCAACACATCCAGGAAAAAACGGATAGACGTAATAAGTTTAGCCAGCAGGTGGGCTTGAACATCAATTTAAAGAAGTCTGAGGTCATGACGCTCAATGTGAGCAACCCTGAGCCCATATCAGTAAGGAATCACCAACTGGTACAGACAGATACCTTCACATACCTAGGAAGCATAGCAACACCAGACGGCGGGACAGGCAAAGACATCAACATCAGAATGAATAAGGCAAGAACAGCCTTCTTTAGCCCAAACAACATCTGGAAGTCCTCCCAATACAGCACAAGCACAAAATTAAGATTATATCAGAGCTGTGTGTTTTCTGTGCTTTTCTATGGTGCGGAATGCTGGAGAGTTACAGAGAAGGAAATGTCGAAATTGTCCTCTTTTCACACAACATGCCTAAGAAAAATTCACCGAATCTTTTGGCCGAATACCATCACTAACCAAGATCTGCTTACTCGTAGCAAGCAAGAGGACATGCACACAATCATAACTGGCAGACGCTGGAGCTGGGTTGGCCATGTCCTCAGAAGAGACCCCAATGCCATCACAAGAACAGCTATGATATGGACCCCTGAAGGAAAACGAAAGAGAGGCCGACCAAAAACAACCTGGCGGAGGACTGTGGAGGCTGAGATGCAAAGAATGAACCAGAGTTGGGGCACTATACGAAGGATGGCCACCGACCGAGCAAAGTGGAATCAATTTGTTGTTGCCCTACAAGACGCCACTAGGCGTGATGGCCACTGACTGCTTTGACGGTCGGCGGCTAAGGATCAAAGAAGAAGAAGAAGAGTCACGGATTATAGAACCTGTCTAGTAATTCCCCTTGACGACTGACATAAATTTCAGATGGACTGAAATAATAGTGTCAAGAGAGTGTGTTATAACTTATAGTTAGACTGAGCATTCATTGTATGTATAAATAACAGTAAAAATAACTTTGTAAAGAATAATTGAAAGAAACAAAATTTCTTGTAAACTAAAGTTAAAGAAATAAGAAGTTCACTTGGGGCGGCTAATAAGTGTTGTAAATTTGTGATTTTCTAGTTAAATTGGTTTTGTAATCTTGTGTAGCTTTGTAAACAGACTTTTCGCTCAGAATGGCAGAGTCCCAAAATCTCCATACCTTTTACCTTAATCTAGGCCGCGAACTCGGGTTTTCAGGCAAAGAACTTTCTGACTTCGTGCTTACTTCGGTGAGAGAACAGAAAGAAAAAGATAAAGAGGAAAAAGACAGGATGGAGGCAGAGAAAGCCGCACTCCGTGAGGAGAAAGCAGCCGAGAGGGAAGAGAGAAGGATGGCGAGAGAACACGAAAAGGCACAAGCCGAGGAAAAGGAAAAGCAAAGGGCTTTCGAAGAGGAAAAAGCAAAGGTCTTTCGAAGCCACAGAGAGAGAAAAAGAGAGGGCATTCCAAAAAAAGAAGGAACAGGCCGAAAGAGCAGAAAAGAAGGAACAGGCCGAAAGAGCAGAAAAGAAGGAACAGGCCGACAGAGCCCACGCTATTAGAATGAAGGAATTGGAACTCGAAGGAAGAAGAGTGGATTCTAGTTCTAACAATGGCGGGTATGGCAGTTCTCAAAATAGCGAAGGAGGAAGCGCAAATCAGGTGGTGGCACCTAGTGCAGTATCCTTCCAACTATATGTCTATCATGAGACTTCAGAACAAATTGACATATATCTCTCTAGGTTTGAATACTTAGCAGCTACATATGGCTTGGAGAGGGAGAGATACAACATGAAGCTTTCCCAGAGTCTTAGTGGATCTGCTTATGATGCGATTCTCAGGATGCCCACGGAAGAACAGAACAACTACGGCATGTTGAAGAAAGCTCTGCTATAACGTTTTATGCTCAATGCAGAGACTTTTCGTGGTAAATTCGGTGAGGCAGAAAGATGAATCTTTTCGACAGTTTGCTACACGACTAGAAACGTACTTGGAGAAGTGGGGGGTCCCTCAGCATCTTCTTTTGAAGGGTTGAAGGAGAGGATTCTCGTGGAGCAGTTCAAGAACTCGCTCACCCCTGACATAAGAAGATTCCTGGCTGAACATGAGGCCGAAACTCTTGAGCAGGTGGTACTATTTTCCGATAGGTACCACAACGCCCAGTCGGAAGTGAATCCGTCTAAAAGGCGCCACTACGATAGTCACCCCAAACAGAAGGATCACCCTGATGATAGCTCCAAAAGTACGGACAACACAACACCCAATACAGCCCACCAACAGCAACAACAACCACAAAATCATCCGAGGCAGAAACAGAGCAATTCAGCCCAGGGAACTGGACGACGATAATGTAAATCGTGTAAAACTGACACGCATTTCACATCGGATTGTAAGAGGCCGAAATCCGGTCCTTATAATGTCGCTTGCCTGATCAGGGGGCCGATAGGGAACCATGACCCCCAGGCATACGAACAAAATCCTAGTTACCCTTCTATTACTGAGCAAGTAACAGTTGGCAACCAAACCATACGGTGCCTGTGTGATTCGGGCTTAGAATATTCATCTTTAGTTTGTCCATCTTTGGTGAAGGCCCACCAATGCACTGGTGAAACTGTAGAAATACAGGGGCCTCGGAAGAGTATATAGCCTATGCTACTTCCGGTCGCGGAAATTGATGTTTCCACCTCATATGTTCGGGGCAAAATCAACGCTGCAGTGGTAGACGACCTAGTCTATCCTCTCATTTTAGGGAGGAAATATGTGTTCCTTGGAGATCCCTCAGGTGACTCCAGGCCGACACAAAAGATAGAGAACCCAGGACAAGCCTCAGCGGCCCCTGCGTTGTCATTTTTACACAGCCTGAATATTTCAGAGCTGAAGCAGGCCCAAATGGCTGATCAAACTCTAAGGCCTTGCTTTTCGAAGTTGTATGGAAATTACTCCCATTCTCCTCAGGGAGCATTTTACAGGGAGAAAGGTTTGGTCTATAGACGGGTGGGGAATACGAGGCAGTTAGTTGTCCCACTCCCCTTTCGCACCCGCCTCATGCAAGAAATGCATTTAATCCTACCCCATCCCATTAAAGGTTCATATGCCCTGGTATGGCATATTTCCCTGAATTACTTCTGGCCAGGTTTGCGACATGACGTTCGACAGTTTGTGCGAGATTGCTCTGTTAGCCCTAGCCCGGACAACCAGAAAGATGAAACTACGAAGAAAGAGTCTGGGCAGAGTAACCAACAACCAAAGTTGGATAACTCGTACCTCAACACGACATTTCTGTGTAGTAAAGCAGAGTTACGACGAGCGCAGATGGAAGACATTACTTTAGCGCCATACTCTGAACAGAGTCAGCTCAAAATAAACCATACTTCAGCTGGAACTTTCCACATCGAAGATGGAATTATTTTTAGACAGACGAGGCATGGGAAGCAACTCGTGGTGCCCCTCCCCTTACGACCTTCCGTCATGAAAGCGGCTCACATTTGATCATCAGGAGAACATGTTTCAGTAAGAAATACCATGAGTAACCTTAAGGAGGATTACTTCTGGCCTAGACGGTGGGCAGATGTGCGTGAGTACATTGAAAACTGCACCCACTGCCAAGCGACAAACTCAGTCACTCGCCACCGAGATAAAGGAAGAGAGGACAACCCTACGAGAGAGAGAGAACCCGGGAGACAGTAGAACGCATCGACAAGTGTCCGTCCATAGCTAGATATTCTACAAATCTCTTAGGAGTGGGGGTATCTGTGACGAAATGGACGACCTATATCGATCTTTGGTTCTCTCCGGCAGTATCGGTACATTTGTGGTACTGATTGTTATTATGTGCTGTCAATTATCGCACTTTTCTTTCTCTCTTTCTTTCTTTCCTCGTTATTTTTCTGCTAAGTAGCAGATATTTAATTTTATCAAATCACCCTGTAGGTGATAAATATCACATTTGCAAGGAGCGCTACCCAGATTTGTGGTTACACGCGCGGCAGATTAAAACGTACATCGCACTATCGGTTTAAATCACCGATAAGACACGGAGATTGCGTACTCATACGACAGATAACGAGATTACTGTCTGTGTGACACATGTGGGCAGACAAGAGTGATATAATCGCTTCCGGTTATTTGGTTAAAAGTAATCATGGATTTATTACATTTTAGACAATATGAGTCTACAAATGTGTTTGTGAGAGTGTATGCAAGACATCATATTACCATATATGGAAGACGTGATCTTTTGCAAACATTTTCCGTGTAGGAAATATTTTGAAAGTGCCACACCCGACCTGTTTGAAATGATTAGATCTTTCTTATTAGATTCATAACAACATTGAGGGGAATATAGCCTGACCATTTCGCAGTTTTAACTCACTGTGAATTTCAAGCTCGCCAAGACAACTGCAGACCTCGCCAGAGTGAAGACTGGATTCATAATTTCTTTTTATTAACCGGACCTTTTATTGGAGAACCAGATGAGACTTACAAAAGCACAGGGAATCACTACATTTTTAATAAGGAACCCATGGACTAGGAAACTGAAGAAACACGAAGTCAGAGTGGGCCATCTATTGTAAAATTAAAGACCTCCCAGACGTGTGTAAAAGAACAATTCGTCTCTTTTATTCATCTGAGCAAACAAGTCTGTAGCCAGGATTGGCGTAAGTTGTGATTTACATTTCATATTTTATTACTAACATGTGAACTAACATACATATGTATATATTACCATGTGAAGTTTAATGTGTGAAACTCGCTATTGGATGTCAAAGTCATTTGGGGATGGCAACCTCAGCGTATAGAATGATGATTCATGAACCACCACTGCACGGGCTGGTGATTGCTTTATTGATAGTTTCGTAAAGAGAACTGAAAGCGTAAAGTAGTTCAAGGTTCCCTATAGAGTAGGGAGGGAAAGATGAAAGACATGATGTACATTCTAAGAATAATACTCACATTTTCAAAGCAGTGTAAATGTCCCTATAAACATATTCACTTTAAAATTAATGTAAGTTTTCAAGCTTTAAACCATTGTAAATATAAGGGAAATATAAATGAATTTATATTGTGAACACTTTTCAAACAGTGGAGATGTAAATGTAAAACCTATTATATCTGCACGATTAACCTTTTCATTTAAATGTAATGTAAAGCTAAAGCTATTCAGTTTAAATGTAAAGGAAGTTTTATCTCGAGGGATTAAATTTAATTCTCATCGAGAGTAAATTCTGACATGGGATGGTAGAATAGAAATGGGGGGGGGGAACATAACTGTGTCGGAAAACGCCATACTCAGAAGAGCGTTTCGTTTCTATTTCTATTACCAGTTATTGGTGGTACCAGCAGAAAGTACTATCCCTGGAACCAAGTGAAGGTAGAAGTGGACTGACGTTGTGCGAGACGCCATCATAAGAGGGTCTTATAGACAGACGCAGAACCAACTTAGCCGTTACTCCTTGACGATCTGGGAACGTGCGGCGCTTGAACTTTGACCAGAGACGAGCGAGAGCAGATTGAAAGGAACTGACCCAGCGGGACAAGAAACTACCATTGGCAGCTAAGTGAAAATATCCGCTGCCAAAAGTGACCTCCTTTATTCAGTTAAAATCCCATCCAAGTGATGAAAGTCCTTTTCATAAATATTCAATTTATTTTCCAACTGTTAAAACTTAAAGTGATTATTAAATTTTGTTCGTGCAAATTTAACTTCGATTCAATCCTTTTAAATGTACTACATGTTTGTCTCAGTCAAAGTTACTAAACACACACTCTAAACAGAACTCTAAATATATATTTATTATTATAATTCCACTGATTAACTCAGCGGTAGGGGCTTAACGAGCTAGAATAAACCATTGCTAAATTCTTCTTAAAAGTGTCGGTAGATTATAGAATTAACGTGATCAGTGACAGCCAGCATTGTTTTCGCTTATCTGAATATCTTGTGAAGACTCCAATGTGATAGAAGCTTTACTACTCTTCTATCGACATTTCTGCCAAGAGTAATCTTGTGTAAAGATAGACTCCATTGAAGCCTATAATAGATACTCTTGAGTTTTGGCCACTGTTGGACCACCACTGCAAAGCAGGGGAGGCAATACCGTCACACCTTACTGGAAGCCTGCTACACGAATTCTTGTGCTCGTGCAGCAGTGCTTGTTGTACACTTTATTGTTGTTGTTGTTGACAAAATGAAGTTGCTAGTCTTATGTACAACTTTATACAGTCGCCTTTCACGACATGCTTGGGAAGAAGAGTAGTCCTATTTGTTGTCTGTATTTACTGAGACCTAAAAAACTGCATGGGGCTCTGAAAGAATGTTCTCGCTTCTCATTCTTGATATCACAGGAGACAGTTTTAATGGCTATACAAGTTTATTTCCATCCAAACATGAAATTACTACAAATGTATTACGTAAAAAAAAAAAAAAGTTTTCTAAATTTTAAGTTACAGTAGATAGATTTATAAATTTTGTGTTACCGTATCTTTAAAATATGAACAAGTAAAAGTTGAATGCGTTAAAAAATTCTTAAACTGTCGTTGCTAATATAATACAGTTACCCGGTACTGCTTTTTTTTTTTTTGACATTTACTCTCATATAACTACGTCCATTTCTCTCATTAAAAAAAAAAAAAAAAAAATGTGACATTTCAAAGTAAGAGACAGTTCTTCTTTGTCATTCACTCTCATATAATAACATATATTTCCCTCATGACTCGTGTAGTTACATGTGGTCAATGAAGAAACAAAGAAAGACGCGAACTACTGCATCCTCCGGTATGTCGTACAAGGCGACTAAATATGAGATTGTGCATGGTGGCTTGGCAACCTCATCACATAAACAAATTGCACAATAAACCACTGCTCCAAGAGCATGTCTCTGCTTTGTGCAGGCTGCCTGTAGGACCAGCTGCAGTGGTGGTTCCATGCTCCGTAAGGAGAGCAAAACTATTTCCTTAAGTATAGTAACATCCAATCTTGCTAGTGCACAATGGGAAATTCTGGAGGATACAAACTCAGATCATTGCCTGCAGAAATAACAATTAAAAAGAGCGCGAAAGAGAATGGTGATGATGCTATATTATATTAACTATCTGTCCCTTCTTTCTTTCATTCCTTCCTATTCAAACGTCAGATATTATAACTTTTGTATCATGTCTTCAATGCAAATGTTTATCTCAATGTTGTTACTAAATTAAACACACATTTTAAAAAAAAAGCGTTAGTGTTTGGAACCTGTGTGTGGCTGCATATCTTCAAACATGTTACTGACCAAGGAAAGTATTCAGAAATGGCCCTAGCGACTTTTCAAGGTGGTGCAAGGTCTTGTAGTGGCGTCATGTCACAAAATTATAGTGCATTTCATTTTCTCGTGTTTTACCTGTTTTTCCCCCTCTATATTGTGCCTTCCATTTATATATCCTTTACTCGCATTTTCTCTCATGTTGGAACGCATGACTCAGGTTTCACGTTCTTTTTTTCCGTGGGTTGAGATAACGTTAACAACTCGGCTGGGAACAGATAGATAAATCTGCCTTACCTATGTTTAAACAAACACACGTGGATCTCGCTCATACCACGCTCGGCGCCCATACTTCTCGAACTGACAATCCGGAAATAAACTGCAAAATTATCTTAAGGCGTAGCAGACATATTATGTAACCTACCAGGGATGGACACACGTGTTTGTCAACATTTATGATAACTATTTACAATGAGGTTATATCATAAGTTACAAGAATATGGGAGAAGTTTTAAATTGCTGGTTGTCATAAGAAGGAAGAGGGGAGAAGATATATACTAAAGTCAAATATTTAAATCTGCTTAATCTAGCCAAAATATATTAAACTAGACTACGTTTGATTGGTGACTTTAACCGCGTAGGAAGCTGGGAGAGCGTGAGCGAAAGGTTCCATATAATGTAGCACAAGTTTAGACTCTGGCACTGTGTTCCATTGAGTCAAGACACTTTCAGACAAGTCAGAACCAAAGAAAAGTAGGATTTTAGTCAAGAGGATTGGACCAAGTATTGAGGATCTTCGGAAATTAACCAACAAGAAAACTCTACTTTATAATACTGGAAACCACATAGTCCTCGAAACCTATATACATGATAATAGTGGGATTATAATTAAAGTAATACTCGACTACCTGTCAGACGGCCTCAAAACCTGTGGCCCAACATTATTCGGAAGTGTTCCTGCGCCAGACGTCTATAAATTATAACCCGATAAGGGTTAAGTTGTAACATATACAATTTTACATTTGACAAGTTTAACTCGCTGGTGGTTGTACAAGTTCATACGAGGCTGGCAACCTCAGTATATGAAAATGATAGTCATGAACCACCACAGCAAGTGCTAGTGACTGCTTCATGCAAGTTTTCTCACAGGGAACTAAAAGTAGAGGTAGCCCCAGGCTCCAAGTGGAGCAGGGAGTGGATGATGATGATTTCAAAATGTACATATTTATTATATTAACACTTTAATAGGTTCATATGTATGTTTAAACCTGCTTTTAGCTTGGTTTGGTTTCAAGGACTGTCTTCATTGCACACGGATAACTCCATCAATGCTCCGATCTCCTCCCTTAGATCACACAATGAGGATCTCAGCACAGTGCACGAACTCCGTAGCACCGGCGAGAATCCCAATGTGTGTATATAGGAATCACACATTATATAAATATTTTTTGGTGGTGGGTAGGTTTCTAATTTTTAAATATTGCCAGGGCAGCGGCCTTGGAGCCTGCTCTTTACGATTACCAACTGCCGTGGGATGTTTAACGTGCCCAACTTGTACACGGGACTTCCTATTTTTCGCTTTCTTCCGAGAAGGCTAGGCATTCGATCTCACTACCCAGGAGACCACTGGGGGGTATGACATCATTAGGACCACTGGTTCTGAAAAAAAGTTCCATAAATTATATTCCCTCAACTAGGAATCGAACCCGGTACCTCTAGAATTCTAGACGGACGCCATACCTCTTAGCCACTCCGACCCGAAAACCTGCTTAAATGAGGAAAAAGTTGTTTTCCGCTGTCCAGCTACATTTTCCCCTTCAGATTATCTAAATTAACGATGATTTTTCATCCTATCCACTGGGTTTATCATTGATGCTTAGAGAGGGTAAAATTACTGAGAAAAAGGGAAGGGTCGATGGAACGGACAGCAGTGAAGGTGCTTGACTAGTGTCAGGAAACCAATACTTAGCACCGACATTTGTTTTTTCTAAAGTTTGTGGTACAAGTTGATGATACCAGTTTGTGGTGCAAGTTAGATATACCAGTGTGTGATACTAGTCTGTTGATAAAGAGCTTGTGGTCTACGCTAGATGTCTTCCTTTGACGGATTGTGAAGATCCCTGCCTTGACGTTCGGAGCGGTTACCCTTGCAACAACGCCTTGGACGTGCCCTCACCACAGAACTCGATGACTACGGAAAATTTGTTATACGTATCTACACATTCAAAGTTGATTTAATTATTACAGAGGGAAGTGCACACGTATGAACCAGTTATCTTGAATATACGACAACGGGGCTACTTAAGTAATATTTTACTGAATAATTCAGTTGAGGCTCATAAACGAGCTAATATACCTTTATCTTCATAGAAAGGGCGGGCAGATGCAACGTTCACGACTGTTTTGATAAATTCAGCGTTGTGCTTGATTTCTGAAAAATCCAATGAAGACTACCTAAAATAAAAGCACCATCCTTCAGTTTAAAACTGTGTCAAGAGTAATCTTGAGCGAAGGTAGACACCTTTGAAGACCCTCATTGTAAAGTCAAAATTTTGGCCATTGTTGGACCATCACTACAGAGCAAGGGAGGCAATCCTGCGACACGTCACATGCCCAATTTTTCCCGTTGAGTAATATATGTTCTCTTACGAGACTAAGTTTTAAACACTTGATTTGGACCACACTGTAAATTCCATAATTGATGTTCACTGTAGCAGTTTATGAAAGCATGATACACTTATGTTGTTAAAACTTTATGGTAGGTATTTTATCCCCCTTTACTCATGTTGAAGTATAGAATTGAGTTCAGATCGCTGTTTTTCAAAAATAGAATAATGTCTACATGCAAAAAAAAAAATGATCAGCAAATAATTGTTTACCTTGAAATGTTATGTCTGATGTTCTTGCTCTTTTAAAATTTTATTATTATTATTTATTTATTTTTTTTTGTTGTTGATACATTTCGGCGCCTCCATCAAGTCGGTGTCTGCTGCGGCGGCCCAAAAATTGACCCTGGCAGTATTGTCTTCCTCTGCTCATCCCGTCATGCACTTCTTCAAGTACCATGCCTGGTGACGTAGACAATCATGTCTCTCCACAACTTCCTGTCTCCAGTACTGGCACACTTACTGCGTGCACATAGATAATTTTTCGTCAATGTCATCGGTCAATACATGCTTGAAGATATTCAACAACTGTTCTATAGTTTTACTGTTCATCTATTTATTATGGTGTGAAATAGACATTCTCACAGTTTGTTCAGTCTGTTTCGCATTTCATTATTTCGTGTGGTCTACTCTCTTCTCCTCAACCCCATTCCTCCCCCCCCCCCCCCCCCCAACGTCCGGCAGACATAGAAGTTACATATATGTTGCTTGTATTACAAATGTTAAATACTCTTGAAAGCTGAAAATGAATATAATGTTACCAAGGTAAATCTTTAGAGAGCTCAGTGTTTATAAAGTTGATTCCCACAATTTCTTGGTTGCCTACCGCTGAACTAAAGCCATAATTAATTGTAATATTTGATGATCATGACGTGAAAGTAATACCTAATGGTGCATGTTTAATTTCATTCATTATTTAACACACATTCACCACTCAAATAAACCTCATATAAAACAAACAACAGAGTTTCATGTATGCATTCTTAATATATAGACATGTGTAGTCGGAGTCGTGGAGTTGGTCGTTTTTAGTGGAGTCGAAGTCGGCAAAAAAATGCCCTGACTCCCTTCTCTTTTCTAAGCGATCCTTTTTTTTTAAAAAAAAGAACCTATTCAATTTAAATAAAAATAATCATTTTAAAAAATACGTTTTGCGTTTTTATTTTCTTTTTAATGAATGAATGAACAGTTAAAAATGTAATCTACAAAAGCCAGGTATTCACTTATTCACAAATGTGCCATATTTATACATATAAGTGCATAATTTTATGTCTAATTACTTGTAAAAGATCTATTATAATCGGAGCCGGGAGTCCGGACTTCTAAAATTTCCGGAGTTGAAGTCGGAAAAATGTTTGACGGACTCCACAACCCTGTGGGTTAATTCTGACATTGCATGGTTTAAAAAAGTGTTTCAAGATAGTGCTGATAGTATGTATAAGAAGACATGCATATAAAAAAACGCCGAATGTTGAAAGGTAAAATTAAGTACCGGTACATGAAAATACGCGCATACACATACGTATACCAGTGTTATTTCATACAAATAAATATATACTTTTTTATTTCTATTATTACATTTCCTACGCCTTACGCCCACTTTAAAATCTTTGTCGAATCCAAGAATAAATTGAGAATGACAGGAGACAGATTTGCATCCAACATTTATTTCTGTTTCTCGTCTCCTTTTTTAACTTCCAATCCAAGTAAATTACGTAACTCGATGAGCTTTTGTTGTTTCTACGGCTTGTGTTCTGTTAACTCGGCGTCCCTTTTATAAGTAAAGCTATTTAGTTCATTTAAAAAAAAAATATTTTTTTTTGGGATTGTATACATCACGATTTATTTTTGAATATTTATTATTTCTTTAGATCGGTATTATAAAACTGACACTGCCTAACGTACCATCAAGGTAAAACAATGAAAGTATTCGTCTTACAGATTGTGAGGGGCACACATTACTGTCCAGCCATAGAGTTTTTCCCGTGCAGTTCCCGGTCGGGTCTCTGAAGAGACAAAGACGAATATAATTACTATACCCTCTGGCATGTCGTACAAAGTGGCTAAAATAAGGTTGTGTACGGGGCTGGCAACCTTATCGTGTAAAACAGATTGCCACAGAAGCAGACGTTGCAAGAGCATGTGACTGCTTGATGCAGGCAAACTGCCAGACGAGCTGCAGGGGTGGCTCTATAATGAGCGCAGTTTGAAAATGACGATAATGAGTGTTGACAGTAAGTTAAAAAAAAAAATTAAAGTCACAGTCACGGGACAACGAGAGGAAGAGAAAGGGAAAGGGGGAGAGACAGCGGGAAAGAGAGAGTCGAGGCCTTTCTGTTGCCTGTATTTCAAATGAAAAATTTCTAGAACAGTAAGTGTAGCTTTTATTAATTTATTATTTTGTCCATTCATCAACCTTGTGATATTTCATGGTACGTAAAACCTCACATTGTGGCCAGTCATGTTATTCTTCTATCCATACATGCGTCCTATGTATCTAGAGCGGTGCTGTTTTGGTTCAGCTAACGTTGACATTCTTTAGGGTTATTTCATCTTATTTAGGCCTACAACTTTGCTAGAAGTATCATGTGGCAGCGTACCTTGATATTTGTTTGGGAAACACTGTACCAAGCTTTCATGTAGTGATGCGGTTTGATCATATTTGAATTGTTTCACGATTCGCTGCGTAACCAAAGTGGTAATTGTTTTTAAGTGACTCGTTTCATACAATCTTCACACTACTACCAGTGTTCTCCGATTTACACAAGCCCGCAGTTACAATTAGTTTTCTTTCTTGGCACACACAGAAAAACCATTCACCCAAGCGAGAAACTAAGGGAACACACTTGAACACTTTTCCTTATTTCGAGCCTACAGATCCATTTCCACTTCCAAGGAACATAAAGACGCCACCGATGAGCCCCAGCACGCAAGCAACTACTGCAAGTCCGTAAGAATAATCGAAGTCAGATCTTGCATAAAAGTCATCGTATTCGGCACCAAATACAGCAACAGAAATGAGCCAACCAATAGCTGTGGAGTAAAGAAAAGAATAGAAAAACCACGTTAGAAATACTAGTATTAGGACTGTTCCATTGTATGCTGACGCAGGTGAGGGTATGATGAGAATTTAAACTGTTCAGTGCAGCCTTTGTCAACCTTTTTATCCTGAAGGAACCCTTTAAATAATTGTCAGGTCTCAGGGAACCCCTACATAAAAATGATTATATCTAGAGTCCATGGTACCTTAGCGTGATTAGTAAGTTGTAAATATAAAATAATCCAATAAGAATTGCCAATATCGTTTTGAGTAGAGTGTGTTTTTTTTCCCCTGTGCAGTGCCGGATTTACTTAGACTGAGCGGGCTGCAGCCCAGGGCCTCATAGTCTAGGGGGCCTCTGCCTCCTGCCAAAAAAATAAAAAAATTCACCATTACTTGTATTCCATTTGTAATGATAAAAATCAGGGGCGTACCTAAGCCAAAAATGTGTAAGCACAAATCCAAAATCAGGAATACATTGATGGAAGTGACCAACGCATACATTCTTGATTCTACTATATAGGCATAGTTGCTAGTAACATTAAACACGTATGACTGGATAACAGTTACACAAATACGCAATTACTGTTTAGTAAAGTTTGTTAAAATTTCAGAAATGTTCTACTTTCATTGTGTGGATAAAGAAGAGAACGAGGTTTTTGTCTCATAATCAGATGCTATTAAGTTTGCGCCTCCCATGTCTTCTAGCCCAGGGCCTCCAGTTGCTCACTGCCCCTGTGGCTCCGTTTATTTTGGCCAACTTATTAGTCTGCTCTTTTTTGTGTGCCTCCCCCTCCCGACAAAGGGTATCAAATCTAATGCAAGTCAGTGGTGTCGGTAGGACATTTCACTATTTCGTTGTTTTTTTTTTTTAATTTCCTACTTGATTTTTTTAAAACTTTATCCAAGTAGAGCCTAAAAGTTTTATCACAAATTTCTACTCTTCTTCTTCTTCTTCTTTCTTCTTCTTAGATCCTTAACCACCGACCGTCAAAGCAGTCAATGGCCATCACGCCTAGTGGCGTCTTGTAGGGCAACAACAAATTGATTCCACTTTGCTCGGTCGGTGGCCATCCTTTGTACAGTGCCCCAACTCTGGTTCATTCTTTGCATCTCAGCCTCCACAGTCCTCCGCCAAGTTGTTTTTGGTCGGCCTCTCTTTCGTTTTCCTTCAGGGGTCCAAAGCATAGCTGTTCTTGTGATGGCATCGGGGTTTCTTCTGAGGACATGACAACCCAGCTCCAGCGTCTGCCAGCTATGATGATGTGCATGTCCTCTTGCTTGCTACGAGTAAGCAGATCTTGGTTGGTGATGGTATTCGGCCAAAAGATTCGGTGAATTTTTCTTAGGCATGTTGTGTGAAAAGAGGACAATTTCGACATTTCCTTCTCTGTAACTCTCCAGCATTCCGCACCATAGAGAAACACAGAAAGCACACAGCTCTGATATAATCTTAATTTTGTGCTTGTGCTGTATTGGGAGGACTTCCAGATGTTGTTTAGGCTAAAGAAGGCTGTTCTTGCCTTATTCATTCTGATGTTGAATATTTCTGCTCTACAAGATGCTAATAAAATATGGTATAGTTTCCCAAGTCGCCCTGCCCTAATGCCGGCTCTGTATGTGTGTATGAGTATAATGTTTTATTATTTGTTGGTTATCCATTGTGAAAAAGAAGTTGGCATGAAGATGAAGGTGGCTGTATATCGCTCCACCTATCTTCCAGTCTTGACCTATGGATGCAAGTTATGGGCACTGACTACAGCCCACAAGAGCCAGCTCCAGAATTCAGAAATGAAGTATCTGAAGTGACATGAAGAGATATGGTCCGCAACCAGACGTTACAGTAAGGCATTAAAACCCAGCCCCTGCATAGCCAAGAACAGTCCCAACTACGATGGTTTGGCCATGTATGCAGAATAGGAGAAGATCGGCTACTGCAACAAGTATGGGAAACTAAGAATCATGGATCCCAGATCTCTAGGACGACTCAGAGTTGGCTGGGAGGACAAAATTGGAAATCTCTGAAGAACCGAGGACTATATTGGAATCAGACCAGGAGGAAGACAGCCGATAGGATAGTATGGCTCTCTCTCTCTCTTTCTCTCTCTCTCTCTCTCTCTCTCTCCCTACTCTCAGGCAAACCTCTACACCCTAGGTAAGAAGAGGAACGACTTAGTAAGTAAGTTATCCATTGTCTGGTTTCCTTTGAAAAATCAAGGAAAAGGATATTTGTTTGCTATTTTATGACTTCCTAGCGCATGTCGCATCCACCTTTAACGTTCCTTACCTATGATTTCGCTTGCTATAGTCATGTTATATTTTTACTATTTCATTATATTGTGTATCACTATCGATAACTATGAATTGGCAGTGGTGCATCACTTCACATACCTGATGTCTACCATCAACGACAAACTCTCTCTGACAAAGAAATTGGCAGCCGTATTGGCCAAGCTGGAGCTACCTTTGCCCGCCTCACAACGCGTGTTTGGGGAAAATCCAAACTCACAATGAAGACCAAAGCTGCTGTATATAACGCCTACGTCACGAGCACACTCCTATATGGCAACGAGACATTGACAACCTATGCTAAACAAGAAAGAAGGCTCAATATCTTCTATCTACGGTGTCTACGCCACATCCTTGGTATTTCGTGGAAGGACAAAGTGACACATATCGAGGTGTTGTCACGTGCTGGCCATCAAAGCATGTATACATTGCTCAGACAGCGCAGACTACGCTGGTTTGGCCAAATCCGCTGCATGAAAGATGGTCGCATCCCGAAAGATACTTTCTACGGACAACTATCAGATGGCAAAAGAACAGTTGGGCGACCGCAGCTGAGGTTCAAAGATGTGTGCAAGAGAGACATGAGGGCACTGGACATAAATCCAGCAACCTGACAGGATGAAGCTGCCGATCGCACCAAGTGGCGATGTTCTCTACGGCGCCACGTCAGATTGGGTGAAAAGGAGTTTTCACAGCAAGCAGAAGAAAGGACAGCTGACAAAAAGCAGCTGAAGGCGGTCACCTCAGGGGCGCATTCCCGTAATCAGTTATGACTGAAGGGGTTATTATATTTATATCCTGCAATATAATACAGCCATACTAATGATAAAGATGAAAGTGATAACTGTGCTAAAAGGTGACAACAGTGGTGACGAGTGATAAGAAATTCGACGAGTAATGCAATGAAAACAGTACTGACCTGAGACAATCAAGCAGATGGCTGATGCCATGCCAACTTCACTGTTCCCTCTGCAGCTTTCCTTAAACATAAACAGGAGGATGAGAATAAATCCAACATTTTGGCACATAAAGCCGATGATTGCAAATGCCTGGGTCACGCCATAGTCAACTGAAACATAAATGGATGTCTATTAATGCGAACGTTATGAGAATTGTATTCTTCGTCAGCTTTTCTCTTCTTATTCGCATATTGTTTCTGTCAACTGTTGCCGTGGAAACTTAATGGGCAGCAGAAGTTTGCACTCTTGAGTCAAGTGTGCTGCACTGGCTGCTGTAAGCAAGTGTTATTCTAGGATTTCTATGAAGTTGTTTATCCATCTGACTCTTGGTCATCCCCGTTCTCTGAAACCAGTTCTTGGACTGTTGTAGGCATGTAGTGGTAATTTATCAATCCTCATTCTCGTGAGATGGACAAAGCACTTAATTTTCTGTCTCTCTCTTTATATATACTTGATGCAGGGTGTAGTTCCTACAATTCTTCTGATGTCATAATTTCTCATTCTCAAACCCCTGCTAACATTAATGGCTTCTCTTAAGCATCTAATTTCACAGGATGTGATTTCATCTCCTGTGCTTTGGCCAGAGTCCATGTTTGACACCGACAGCAAAAAGCTGGTAAAGAATATACTATTTACCAGGTGTCGTTTCGTTTCCACACTGATATTCTGATATTTGATTGGCAGTCACAGTTGACGAGTCACTTCACTGGCTTTTTGACGTTGTGTTTTAATTTTGTTGGAAACATGTCAATGTCTGTAAAAAAAAATGTTTCGTGGGTATTTAAACTGTGGAACATGTTTAAGCTTGATGTTGTTGACATGTATGTTCAGTTGACCTGGCGACGTATGACCTCCTCTTCTTAATTTGTTGTTGTTAAATTACCACGAGACTGGTGTATGCAATAATGTTTCTTCACAACTTCCTGGCTTCTGCTCTGTTTATCAGTTATTTTGTTGACATTTTCCTTATGCAATGTCAGAATGCCATATATCTTCTCTCCACTTCCTAGGCCTGCCCTGTTTGTTGTGCAGCACTTGGTTTTCTTGACTGTTATATTTTTGTGGACGATATGACAAATTATTAATTTCATTCACTTTCATTCTATGTAATATAATAATATGGAACATTTATGTTATGGTGTTTTTTTTTGTTTTTTTTTTAGTGCATCGGTACCAATGATAAAAGTGATTTCCTAAAACTCATGTTTCACCTTATATATTATGATATTTTTTATATGAGACTGTACCAATTTGTTATTGTTATTTTTGATCACTCCGGGCAAAAACAAAGGTGCTCTGTCTACTTCAGCAAATGTCGAAGGGTATGAATGCTAATTGTTTCTGTTGTGCGCTGGTTGTATGCAGATGCATCCTCTCATACATCAATTCCTGCTAGCCTTACGTTTGATGCCAAATTACAACAATCTTAGCCTTGACGATTCATCGATTGCAGTGTCATTTTCTAATAGGCGATCATTAATTGCCCTCAGTATCTCTCCATAGACCATATCCAATGCACCTTCTATGACTGCTCTTGAAACGAGTCTGTCATCTCTTTTATTGTTGTGTATCTCTGCATGACCGGGACAGTAAATTGTGGCAATGTAATGCCGGAGAGGTTATAGATGTTATAAAGGAAGAAATAGGTAGATGTATGTGTCAACAGTGTGAGGTCAAGCTATGTAAGACCCTGAGTCTAATAGTTGAAGAAGATGATGATGATGTATTCTCAGGGGACCTATCGCTACCTCTCTTAGATCTCACACTGTGCTATATTTTGATAATAGTGCTGTAATTTATATGGCTTCGTGTCTAGGGTAATGCAAGTGTAGTGATATGGTGCTCAAAAGACACACACACACACATGTAACTGTAACTCAATAAAAAGGACTTAAGTAAGGCTGTTGTTAAAGTTTGAATTAATATTTTACAATTTTAATTTCCTGTCCCTCAAATCTTTTTAGGACAGGAATGGTTAAAATGAAAAGAATTTTATTTACATATATGTAATAAACAAACAGGACTCTTTGTCCATAAATAATGCTAACTAGTGTCAATGTAAGTGTATCTCAGAGATTTCTGGAAGATTGTTTAAACTTGAGTGTCAATAGTACGAGGAGCTAGATTCTTCATCACTCCCCAAATTATGAACGTTCAATGGTGGAAACGTGTATTGAATGAAATGTACAGGTGCCCGTTTACAGGGACTTAACTTGTTGTAAGATTCTAGTAGAGCACAGCAATTTTCAGCACAAGGTTTCTTCTTTGACCACAAGGTTCAGTATACAGCTCTACTGAGGCCTTCCCTGTCCTCAGGGTCTTCTTCAGCAGGTTTCCTGTCACCGGCTGGTAACAGGAAATACAACCCTGAAAAAAAAGAAGGAAAGTCCTTCTCTTTTATATGCTGGCTTATAATACCTTCCACCACTAACTACAACCATCATCATTCTGGGGTCAGCTCGTGTGCAAAACATTTGCATTAGCCCCTATCTTATTTGACATCACTCAGTACTGTGTTTACATTCTGCTTCCAAAAGGCTGCTACGCCCCTGTCACTTTAACATTGCTTGTCTTCCCTACAATCAGATAGGTATACAGTTGTCTTCTGGTAACCTGTAAATATTTTCTTTTCCAAGCATTCTAAGTAGGTGTTCATGTGTCATTAGAACACTGTGACAATGTAAAGGACTATCATTGGCCTTTTTACTTACAGTCGTAATGGTTTTAGTATGATAATATACAGATACAGTTTCATCTCTCTATAAAACTGCTTTAAGCATGCACTGCTATCATGTCGTAAGTTTTCTTCAATGGCAAATGTCGCACAACACAAAAGTTTTTGGCTCCCTTCTCTGAGGTTAGCCTCTACATTATATAAATGAGAATATATCAAAAACATTGTTTATCTTACCGCAATCAATGAAATAAATTACACAATCACAAGCTTGACTGGCGGCTAATGGGCATAGTTCAGACCGCTATCGTCCAAAAGGCAAAGGCATTCAACAGCAATGCTTTGTTTTTTGCTCTCAAGCTGGCAGTGTAATAAAAATTCTTCAAGTGGCGTCCTACCTCTGTCTTTCTCTGCTAATATCAAGTGCATTAGCCAATGAAACCACGAGTCCAAAATTTGACTCTTTTTTGAAAATCCCAAACATTTGTGTACGTTTATCAATAAGTTCACCAGTCTGATTTTAATATTACTGTGTAAAACTATGTGTCGCTTAGGCTGGCAAATCTTTAAAGTTACCTCTCCCTTTCCTCACTAGCAGTACCCAATCCAAATGAGGCAAGCCAATTTGACTACTCTTTCAAACAACGCGTCCAGAAGTGTAACTTTTAAATTGAGTGGGGATCTCAGTGTGTCTGTCCAACTGTCCCAAAAATTTCTTATTTCTTACAATATCTTTGTTATTAATTGGGCGATTTTAATTATGAAAAGTATCTATTAAACAGTCAACTGTCCTTTGTCTTTCTAGATAAGTTTTATCTACTTCTTTATCGTCGTTTCCATTTTTGTACTTTTCCTTTAATTTATAGTTTTCTTCTACTAAACCACAATATTAATAAAATATGTCTTCTAAGGTTCATCTAAGTTATTATAAGGGACTATGAAGGCTATCATATTAACAATATTAACTCTATCCTTCCAGGCATCAATTGTAGTTTATAAAGAAAGCCATTCTCTAAATTTCTCCTTTTCCTCTCTCTCCCCTGCACAATAGTGGTTGTTAGTTTACAGTTTGAACGTGCAAGTTAGGCGCGATTTTTTCTTTTACTCCACGCTTTCCCCTTCTCTCTCTCGCTTTCAGACGAGGCGACAAATTGAATTTTTGGCACGCTTTCGGATTTCGTCAGAAACAACTAGAGACAGGAAACGCGGGCTGTGTGTGTGTTTTGGTGAAGAGGACTCCTACACTGAGTGTTTATACTTTCAAATCTAGAGCCAATAGTAGAAATATTCAAATTATTGTCCAATTTTCTCGCCGTACATTCATAAACACTAAGAAGAGGGGTAGGGTACGGATGGCGGCGGGATGGTAAATTCTACTTCTAGGCGTAGCGGAAAAATTCAAATGTGGTAACATTAATATATATTTGGGAGGGGTGTGAAAACGGAGCATTTTATTACATAAATCGACACAATTTCCTGAAGATTTGGGGCTTCTATGGAGGTTTTCCATTCATGCCGGAGCCATCCACTTTGGACCTTCCGAAGCATGGATTGTGAGTCTGATACAACAACAGCTATTGCAGCCTTAAGGTGGCTTGTCTGAAACTTCATTAACAAGGGCATTTATTGTACAAATTCATTATTCCACTTCTGAAGTTTGGAAGGACGTAATTTGTTTAAAATATGCAGAAGTTTGTGAGAATTTGAGAGTTAAAAGTAAAGGTGACACTGACGTAGGGGAGTGGAGTGTTAAAAGCTTCATCATACTAGGTCCAGCATCGAGAGGTGGGGGTGACCAGTTCCCTTCCTCGCTGCCTTTTCCTTTCCTTACTCAAAGTCAGGTACCCATTTACAGCTGAGTAGACTGGAGCGTGTCGGTACCGTGATTCGAACCCGGTACCGTTGTCGCGAGAGACAAGCGATTTGAGAGGTACTTCTTTTTAAAACGCCCGTGGACGTTATTCGACTGCTTTTAAGTGTACACGGAAGTATTTTCAGTATGTTGCAGACTTATAGGAGAATGGGTTCACTTCGTGTAGCACAGCTGATACATGTTAAAATGTACAAATTATCCACAATTTGACCGCATGTTTCTCCGATTTTTTAGGATTTGAGAGGTTGCTAATTCTTGGTAAAATTTTGCAGTGGCACAATTTACAATAAGCTGCCTCTGATCCATCAGCAGCCTTTTGGACCCATTCAAATGTTTCTTCCCATTTGCTTTTGTACTTACGATTGCTATCGTAAGAAGCTTTCCATTTATTTGACAACATCGCCATGGACGTTGATAATAAATGATTTATAAAAACAGCCGAAGGTGTCACAGTTTCACCACAAAACGTTATTACATATAGAAAGTACACTTCACGGTAGATTAGTATGATTATAAGTCACATCAAAACACTTCGGAGGTCCCAGACAAACTGGAGCGACGGTACCCGGACGTGTCACGTGTCCACCGTGTTCAGCCGACTTACTGGTTGACGGCTGGTGCCTTCTTGCCCAGATTCTTGGCGGCAGAAATATTGCCAAATGTAACTGATCAAAAACATTTATCTTAAAGGAAAATGATTTAGAAAAAGGATGGTGTGTAATTTTAGTGCAGATAATTTTAGCATGCAAAAAAGCCAGGAAAAAGCCAAAAAGGGAAATGAATTTTCTGACGCTAACCAAATTTTTAAAAAGCCAGATTTCTGAAATTTGGCGTTAAAAAAGCCAATCTAGCAACCTTGATCCTCACTTGTATTAACTCGATACACACGAAACAAAAGTTAAAACAAAGAGCAACACACTGACAAATAAGTTTAATTTTTCATTTGTTGTACTTTCAGAAACTAAATAAAACAAAATCTGAAATCGTCAATGAACTGATGTTACCCTTAAAACCTAAAGCCTAATTCAGCGCATAACACTGTGTCACGGATTGCCTTCCCTGCTTTGCAGTAGTGGTCTAACAATGGCTACAACTCAAGAGTATCTAAATGGGTCGTCAAAGGTGTTTACCTTCGCACAAGATTACTCTTGGCAGAGATGTAGATAGAAGTGTAGTGGCGCTTCTATCCGAAGGGAGTATTCACAAGATAATTCAGAAGTCAAGAACCATGCGGCATAGCGCTGAGCAATGGTTAACTTATATCTGTCCGTCGCCTTTTGTGAAGGATTTAAGCAATGGTTTTTAGCCCGTTCAAGCCCCCAGCTGAGTTAATTCGGCGAATTCCTCTTAAAATGGTATAGCTCTGTTCAGAGGTAAAGTAAGTATATATATATATATATATATATATATATATATATATATATATATATATATATATATATATATATATATATATATATATATATATATATATATATATATATATATATATATATATATATATATATATATATATATATATATATATATATATATATATATATACATATATATATATAACAGTGGCGTATCCTGGTAATGCGAGCTAGGCGTGCTGCTACTTAAAATGAATATGTACGCCTACTATTTAACTTCTTCCCCTCTTAATTTAAAAACCAACTATATTCAATTACGCAACGATAGTTATTAGGGGTATATGTAAATTGTCTCCGACATACTAATTAAGTTACAACTTGAAACTCATTGTCACTGTAATAATCTGCATTCCCGGCAACTAACAAAAATTAATCACAAAAAACACTGGACGGACACAGCCAATTTTTACAACTCGAGAGCTGCAAGACCACCGCACGCATGTTCTTATTGTATTGACGTATCTGGCCATGACCCCGATCCACACAAACCAGTCTTCAAACGTAAACCCGAAAGGTGCAGCTCGCATAGTGACGGAATTACCCGAGAAACTTCGGGCGACTGCTACCAACCAAAAAAACTGCACTATAAAACACGTCTGGGAAACTGAAACTAGACATACTCGTAGATTCTATGCGGGAAAATCCGTTATCCTGATGCGTGCGGTCCGAAAGCAGAACATTATAAGAGAAATATTTTATAGAATAATAAATTAAATTTTTATTTTCCTTCGGGCATAGGTGTGCGCAGCACGCACAGCACACATAGAGAATACGCCACTGACATATAAATTGTTCTGGCTCATACGTGTGCTTTCATACATACAAAAAAAAACTGAATAGACCATGATTGTTTAGTTTTAAAACAGGAGTCTGAGGCTCGAATTACTGTCAGTGGTGAAAGCCGAAAGGAAGCCACTGACATGAGAACGGACGTCCTGACCGCAAAACATGATACAAGAATAGGATTTTGGAATGTCAGGACAATGAATGAGACGGGTAAACTAAAACAGGTCACGACAGAAATGAGAAACTATATGTTACACATTCTAGGGATAAGCGAGAGCAGATGGACAGGGGCAGGAAAAGTTAAAACAGCAACAGGAGAAACAGTACTTTATTCTGAAAGAGAGGATGGACAGAACAATGAAGGTGTAGCCATTATTCTACAGAAAGGACATTACTGGAATGGAAACCCATCAACAACAGACTGATAAGATTACGATTGAGAGGTAGATTCACCAATACTACAATAATACAATGCTACGCACCAACGAATGACAGCGATGAAGAGGTCAAGGATGAATTCTATCAACAACTGCAGAAAGAAATGGAAGACACACCTAGATATGATCTTATTATAGTAATGGGAGACCTCAATGCGAAAGTTGGTACACACAATACATATAATGAAAGAGTAATGGGGAAATGCGGCAGCGGAACAGCAAACGAAAATGGGGATAAATTAATAAGTTTCTGTAGTATTAACAACCTGGTCATTGGAGGAACACTTTTCCTACATAAAGAAATTCACAAATTAACATGGGAATCGCCAAATGGTCGGGACAGAAACCAGATAGACCACATCATGATTAACGGTAGATGGAGACATGCATTACAAGATGTGAAGGTAAGAAGAGGTGCAGATGTGGGAAGTGATCACCGTTTAGTAGTAGCAAAACTGTAAGTGAAACTAAGAAGGGCTGGACCAACTGTAACTTCACAGAAAAGGTTTGACATCAGCAAATTGAAGGACCCCCTTACCAGAAAAGCTTTTGCGGCTGACATAAAGAAACGATATCAATTTGCCAAAAGTCAGGAAAAGACATTGACTGATGATATAGACCAGAATTTCAACACCATTTCAACAATATATAAGGAAAGCAGCAAATCATGCTTGGGATTCCAGGAAAGGAAGAAGTGTCACAGCGTGAAGTATAATTAGGCCGCAGAAATACAGGCAGGTTCAAATCCTGGACTCACGGCAACAAAACAACCCCCCTCTTTTTCTTGCGTTATGTTGTCTCTCATTGTGTACTTCTCGTTATGGTTTGTAGGCCGTTTCTATTTAGTTTATCTGAACGTTAGTGGTGAACAATTCGCTGGACAATGGGGTGGGAATGTATTTTCATTGACGATAATGGCTCCTCAACGTACACTGTTCAGTTTGAAAGTTTATTTGCTATGTCTTTTCCTATCTCTTCTTATTTTAGATTCACCTCGTTTCTCATGATAAGTGTTCTCCTAATTAGTTCTTTATTTGGAATTAATCATCAGTTTCTAACAATCCATTTATAAAGTATCTGAATCAGTCAACTCAACAACTAGGACACTCTGAATGTCAATGAACTCAAGACCTCTTTCAACTATCACATGTATAAGTCTTAAGCCAATTAAATCTGAACAAATTTAATTGATTTCTTGGTAGCTTGGACATCGTTCTTTTGTCACTATACTATTTCGAATCTCCTATAGTTTCGAACTTCAGGTGTTAGTTACAATAGAAAAGACTACTTAAGTAATAAGCCCCTGACCTTAACTTTCAAGTTCAACCGTTCATGAGATCTCCAGCTTCAGATTCTCTTTTAATCCCATGATCCTTTTTCTCGACTGAATCTCTTAACAACGTCCTTTCTTTCTACCCAGGAATGAATATAAAGGTCTAATAACTCGACCAACCTTGAAGGATTCGCACGTCGTTCTCTGAATTCTTCCTTCTTTGTTGAACACTGATCTGTGGGGCTCCATCCTGACGACCTTCATTATTTTGTTGTCTTCCTTTTCATTTTGTCGACTTGCTGTTGGAAACGTAACCCCTTGGTACTCACTTTACCTTTCATGAATCTGTCTTATTTTATTGGAAGCCACTTTCTTCCTTTCGATCGGTTGTCATTCACTGAACTAGAATGACATTCTCTGTCTGTGGTTTAGGGTCTTCTTTCTTCCTTGCATCTTGATGGATTCTGTCTCTGCTTGTGACGTCTACGTTGTTGCCCTATGACGTAGTGGACTCTCGAATGTCTTTTCTTTTCTGTCATCCGCATCGAGAGTACCTTTTTCTCCTCCTTAAGTCGGTCCCTATTCCTTTTTATTACGTCATTTTGTCAGTAGGTCACGGCTCCTGTGACATATTCAAGACTGGATAACACCAGAAACATTAAACACCATAACATTGAGAAAGGAAATGAAAAGAAAGAAAACAGAAGTGAAGTCCCCCAGGTTAAAGCAACTATATAGCGAACAGTACAGTCAGCTGCACAAGGAAGTTAAACGCCAAACCCGAGCCAACAAAAGGAATTTCCTAGACAATCTTGCAAGACAGGCAGAAGAGGCAGCACTGAGAAATGAACAAAGCACAGTATACAAAATAACTAAATTCATCAGCGGAAAACGAGGTGCAAACAATATTACATTAGTAAGAGATAAGCAAGGAAATTCATCACGACAGCACAGGGACAGGAAACAAGATGGGCAGAGCACTTCAGAGAAACTCTGAACAAGGAACCACCAGAGACAGGCTGAAAACGATCTAGATGTAAATACAGACATTCCACGAAAAGAACGAAATCATCACAGCAATCAAAGGGTTAAAGAACGGAAAAGCTCCTGGCCATGATAACTTAAATGCAGAGCTATTTAAGACAGACCCTGAGCTAGCAGCAGAACTATTAGAACCACTATTTGCACAAGTCTGGAAAACGGGGACAACACCATCAGAGTGGAACAAAGGAATAATTGTCAAATTGCCCAAGAAGGGAGATCTTGCAGAATGCAATAATTGGAGAGGAATCACTCTTCTCTCAGTTCCCAGCAAAATACTAGGCAGGATAATTACATAGAGAATTTCAAAAGCAGTAGACCACAAGCTGAGGAAGGAACAAGCAAGATTTAGAAAGAACAGAAGATGTGTAGATCATATATTCACTCTCATGAACATTATAGAGTAGTGCGCAGAATGGCAGAGACAGCTGTGCATTTATTTCGTTGGTTTTGAAAGGGCTTTTGACAGCATACGTGAGGACAGTTTATGGAAAATACTGAGGGCTTATGGAATTCCAAGCTGCATAGTGTCAATCATAAAAAGCCTCTATGCCAACTTTACGTGTAGTGTTGGGCAGAGCAACCTAACCTTTCAGGTGAAGACAGGAGTACGACAGGGATGCCCCTTATCAACCACTCTATTTTTAAGTCATAGACTGGGTGATGCGCCAGACAACAGAGGGCAGTTCTAGAGGAATAAGATGGGCTACATTTTCTATATTGGAAGATCTGGAATATGCAGATGACATTGCACTACTAGCACATTCACATCAACACATCCAGGAAAAAACGGAAAGACTTAATAAGTTTAGCCAGCGGGTGGGCTTGAACATCAGTTTAAAGAAGTCAGGGGTCATGACGCTCAGTGTGAGCAGCCCTGAGCCCATATCAGTGAAGAATCAGCGGCTGGTGCAGACAGACGCCTTCACATACCTGGGATGCATGGTGGCACCAGACGGCGGGGCAGGCAGGTACATCAGCTTCAGAATGAATAAGGCAAGAACAGCCTTTTTGGCCTAAACAGCGTCTGGAGGTCCTCTCAATGCAGCACAGGCACAAAATTAAGATTATATCAGAGTTGTGTGCTTTCTGTGCTTCTCTATGGTGCGGAATGCTGGAGAGTTACAGAGAAGGAAATGTCGAAATTGTCCTCTTTTCACACAACATGCCTAAGAAAAATTCACCGAATCTTTTGGCCGAATACCATCACCAACCAATATCTGCTTACTCGGAGCAAGCAAGAGGACATGCACACCATCATAGCTGGCGGACGCTGGAGCTGGGTTGGCCATGTACTCAGAAGAGACCCCAATGCCATCACAGGAACAGCTATGCTTTGGACCCCTGAAGGAAAACGAAAGAGAGGCCGACCAAAAACAACCTGGCGGTGGACTGTGGAGGCTGAGATGCGGAGAGTGAACCAGAGTTGTGGCACTGTACGGGGGATGGCCGCCGACCGAGCAAAGTGGAATCAATTTGTTGTTGCCCTACAAGACGCCACTAGGCGTGATGGCCACTGACTGCTTTGACGGTCGGCGGTTAAGGATCAAAGAAGAAAGAAGAAGTGTTGATTCCCTGCGTTTCACTTACAACTATCTACGTTCCACGAAGATTTGGATAAAATAGAAAGAACAAAATGCTTATACTAAGTACACTGAGTTGGAAGCTTAACAGGCGCATCTTCTCGTTGTTCACCCACCAATGTTAATCTCTCAGAAGAATTACATTCTTGAGTATACACAGTGTAACTCAGTGTGACGGTATTTCCTCCCCTGCTTTGCAGTGGTGGTCCAACAGTGGCCAAATTTCAAGAGTATCTATTATAGGCTTCAATGGAGTCTATCTTTACACAAGATTACTCTTGGCAGAAATGGAGATAGAAGAGTAGTATAGCTTCTATTACACGGGAGTCTTCATAAGATATTCAGATAAGCGAAAACAGTGTTGGCTGTCGCTGAGCACGTTAATTCTATAATCTGCCGACACTTTTATGAAGAATTTAGCAATGGTTTATCTAGCTCGTTAATCAATGGAATTATTATTATAATATATATAGCTCTGTTTAGAGTGTGTTTAGTAACTTTCACTGATACAAACATGCAGTACATTTAAAAGATTAAACCGAAGTTAAATTTGTAACATTACAAATATCAAAATTTAATAATCACTTTATGTTTAACAGTTTGAAAATAATTTGAATAGTTATGGCTAATGAAAAGCTATCATCCTCGTATTTGGGGATTGCGAAAAGGGTTAAGAAGTCCAGGTGGCAGCATATGTTTGAACTTAGCTGCCAATGACGGTTCTGTCTTTTCACACTGATCACTCGTTACACCTTACATTAGTTTTAAAGGGAATATGTTTATAGGGACATTTAAACGGCTTTGAAAATGTAAGTCTTAGGCTTAGAATGTACATCATTTCTTTTCATCTTTCCCTCCCTGCTCCATAGGGAACCTGGAACTACTTTATGCTTTTAGTTCTCTTTACGAAACTATCAATAAAGCAATCACCAGCCCGTGCAGTGGTGGTTCATGAATCATCATTCTATGCGCTGAGGTTGCCAGCCTCAAATGACTTTGACATCCAATAGCGAGGTTCACATAATAAAATTCACATGGTAATATATACATATATATATATATGTCAGTTCACATGTTAGTAATAAAATATGAAATGTAAATCACAACTTACGCCAATCCTGGCTACAGAGTTGTCGCATAGATGAATAAAAGAGACGAATCGTTCTCTTAGACCACGTGTCTGGGATTTCTTTTAATTTTACAATAGATTGCCCCTTCTGACTCCTTGTTTCTTCGATTTCCTAGTTCCAGTGTTCCTTATTAAAATTTGAAAGAGATTTCATGTGCTTTATAAGTCTTATCTGGTTCTCCTATAAAAGGTTCGGATAACAATTAGGAATAATGAATCTAGTTTTCATTGTGGCGAAGGTCTGGGGTCTTGGTGAGCGTGCAAATCACAGACAAATAAACTGAAATTGTCAGCCTATATTTCCTCCAGTGATGTTATGAATCTAATCAAAAAGATCCAATCATTTCAAATCATGCAGATAGGGTGTGATATTTCAAAATAGTCCCACGTGAAATAAGTTGCGTGCCTGCAAAGGTCATGTACTACCATATATGGACATCTGATGTCTTGCATACACTCTCACCAACACATTTGTAGACTCATATTGTCTAAAATGTAATAAATCCATGATTACTTTTTAACTAAGGACCGGAAGCGATTATATCACATTTGTCTGCCCACATGCACGGGTTATCATGTATTTCGCCAGACAAACTAATCTGGTTCTATTCAACCTCCTTGGGTAACCAAGCCCCGCCGTTTGAAAGGATGGTCAGATCGATATTGTGATAAAATATTATCGCCGGCCGGGTCACCAAACCTGGCGAAGCGTAAATACGTCTCAAGAGTGGTAAACAATAAGATACGCATTCTCCCGTAGCAATTACTGCCAAAGGGGAGTGGTGTGTTAAAGACTTCACTTTGCTATGTCCATCAAAGAGCAAAATAGTGAAAATACAAATGAAAAGGCATGATTTATGCCAAATAAAAGCGATGAGTGAGGAAAATGAAGAAAAAAGAATGGATACTGCAGGAGGGCTGAATGTGTGAGAGATCACATAAAAGATCATGTTCAGACGTTTTGTCACACTCAGGAAAGATGAATAGAAATCACCACTATTCCTCTGGGGATTAACTGGGAAATTGTGTCTGGACAGCGCGAATAATGATTTGTGCCTGAACTAACATTAACAAGTTACATATATCTCACAAAATGATATGCTACACTTGAGGCACATGTGAGGTAGTCATTACTCATCACTGTTCCAGTCGGAGTATGGGGTCACCTCTGCTGTCGGGATTTCCCGCACGACTAGCAAGAAACAAACACCAGTACTTCCTGTTGTGGTTCATAAATATACTCTTTTCATATGTTGAAGTTACCAGCCTCATTTATAACCACTAAGCAAGAAACATATCAAATTTCACATTTGTAAATATATTATTTCACTTACCCCCACACTTTTGGGAATACACAATCTCCTTGTACAGATTTAGACTGGACACAGCTTTGTATTAGATGCTTCGATTCACTTAGGTCTGGAAATTAGAGTTAATTCCTCTGACGGCGGGTGTTCTGCGAAATCACTGGCCTGGGAAAACGTTTGCTTAATTCCTCTATGACTTGTGATCAAATTCCTAAGTTTCCAGTCTTGTTTTAAAGATGCGTGTTTACTTGTTAATTTCTAAGTTGCCCAATACGCGATCTGTTAATTATAGTTGTAGAATTTCTGTGAGAGAGCGACCAAAAGAACACGTACAGAAGTTTCGTCACACACTGAAGGAGCATAACACCATGATAGTTTAGGGATGGTGCGGGGATGGTATTTGTTTTTGTCTTCTTCTTCTTGGATTCTTAGCCCCTGACTGACAAAGCTGTCAGTGACCATCACACCTAGTCGCGTCTTGTAGGGCTGCAACAAGCTGTCCCTATTTTGCTCGGTCGGCGGCCATCCTTCGTGCCGTGCCCCAACTCTGGTTCATGTTTTGCATCTCAGCAGTCCTACTCCTTTCGGTATTCTTTGGACTGCAATTTAGGGATCCTTTATAAAGAACCTTCTTCCGTTTTTGATGGCCAAGTTGAATTATCTGATTTGCTTGCTTTGGAGAATTTCCGCCAGGTTGTCTTTGGTCTGCCTCTCTTTTGCCGTCCTTCTGGGGTCCATAGCATAGCAGTTCTGTTGATGGTATCAGGGTTCCTTCTGAGGACATTGTCAACCCAGTTCCAGCGTCAATGATGGTGTGCATGCCTGTTTGACTTCCTTTTTTTGTCTAAATTCATGTAAATATCTCAGCAGTGCATAAATACACACAATAAACATTATATGTATACACACACACACACACACACACACACATATATATATATATCATCATCATCATCATTCTCCCTTGGCCATTGACTGACATGACTAAGCAGTCTCCAGCCATCACACCTTGCGGCGTCATAGGGCAACAAGAAATTATCCGTTGTTCCGTTACACCTAACGGCGTTTATTGGTACAACAGATTACTAATTGTTGTTTCTTTGATCAGTGACAAGCAAGCGGATGATCAGTCCACTGTGCCCCGAACTTGCCCTCGAGTGTACTCTACTTTTGCCGCCATAAAACCATTTCACCATGCCAGCCATACTTCCATCCAGCCAAAATTTTATTCGGGACCGAAGGTCCGCGAAAAAGGACAGTCTGGTACAGGCACAGCTCTCACTCGCTGCCTCCACTATGCTGGGAGGACCCGGCGACCGGGACCACACACAGCCTTGAGAGGACAAAGATCGCCTTAAAGAGCTGGGGGATTCGGTGCTGGGCTTTTCCCGCTTCACATATATATATATATATATATATATATATATATATATATATATATATATATATATATATATATATATATATATATATATATATATATATATATATATATATATATATATATTCCTCATACAGAAATTACACTGAACAGACGTGCCATATGCCATATATCATTTCGTGTATGCATGGAGGCATATTGGGAGTCATCCTTATATGACCACCAGCTATGCACAATGCTACAATATGCATATGTGGAACCAAACATCTGTCTGTGAGGCTAATTACACCCTCATTGACTCTTGAATCAACCACACACTTCCAGGGATTCCGCCTGTGGTAAAACCTGTTGAGAACCCAGCATTGAACACTAAGCTTGGAGGAGTCACTTGGGCACCAGACATAATTCTTTGGCTTTGACCTGGTTTACTGCATGCAGGAGGATCTCACTGTGGACCCAGTGATAGGCAGGGGGAGCTGAGAAGTGGCTCTGTGCATTTTGTGACAATTCCTTGGGAGAGCCCAGAACCAGAGCACAGCATTTTAGCTCTGCATAGTTGGAGAGCCCCCTTGGATGGCGGAGAATGCACAGTATGCTACGCGCTTCTTACTCCTAGCTTGGGATCAGATGTGACGACCCTTTAAATGCAAGTCAAGCTGGTGAAACTGGAGCTCATGTCTTCATCTCAACAGATTTTGAGATGGAGAAAAGCCACAGGAAAAGCCTAGATCTACAGTGTAGATAAAACCAAGGAGTCTTCAACTTGATATTCGCTGCAAAAGAGCGAGAAGCTCAGCAGCCCTAGTTAAACAACAACAACAATATCATTTCGTGTCAAGGGCCTCTACATAGCTCTTTCCCGTGTACTCAATTTGCCACGTTGAACTGCTTTTTGTTTTGATTTTTTTTTTTTTTTGGTGTATTGGTATTCTCCTTTCGTCCTCTGTTGCTCGGATTTCAGTAACTACCATAACCTGTGTTATTTCTTTGATGCTTCAGCTAGTCAACTTTGCCAACATTTTACGGATATCACAACTCCATATATGGACACTGAGCGTTTGAATTTTTCAAACATATGAGTTATGGAAAATAGTACATGAGGAAAAGTTATCATAACATGTACTTTGAATGTATTGGCTGGCATTTGAGGCGCCAATAAACAATCGTATTGATTGGGAGTTTTGTCAAAAACGCCAGGTGGAAGCGTGGGCCGGGAACCTACGATATAACGTAGAAGAAGTTTGACATCCGGCACTACATTCCAGAAATCGTCAACGTAGACATCTCGGACCTTGCCACAGAAAACAATAGAGTTGGATTATGAATTTATAGGACCGGACAAAAAGTATTAAGAGCATCTCTGTACATCAGTAGAAACTCGCCAATATTAATACGAACCCGGGATTCTACAGGACCACTTACAAGTCACAGAGGGATTCTGAAATAGAAATAATGCCCCAGACATGTGTTCGAGGCATATGTGTTAAGTTGCCTATTCTACTGAGCAATAAGTCTAAGATTTCTCAATTATTGAGTTTGTGGTACCAGTACAAGGCGACCTGACTATTTGCGGTACGACCCGGAGAAACCATTTCCTGTACTGCTAGACTGTGGTTCGAAGCTTGAGATCGACACCTGAAGATTCTTGCTTTGACCACGAGCAGTTACTTCCTGATTGATATGGATACGTGCGCCTCACCACAGAGACGAATCTACGGAAAAGCAGCATCAGCACTTCAACATTTTGGCAAGTCCCAATTTTAACAGGCCAAAAACAACCGAATTTTAGTTTGATAAATTCATCAAATCTGAACTTTATTTTGCTAAATTCATAAAACCTAAAGGCTTTTCAGTGAAGAAACCTAATTAATTTTCATAATTACCAGTCATATTTATTTACATTTGTTTCAAATTAATTGGTCATTAAATTCGTATATGTTGATTTTGACAAATTCATAGCTGAATTAATCATTACAGAGAAAGGCATACGTATGATCCAGAACCTCTAGTATATGTTCATATATATATCGTTATTTCTACATCTAAAAAGCCATTAAGAATAATAAGAATAATAATATGAGGAATTTCGCTGAATTAAATCAGCTGGGGGCTTTATCGAGCTAAATCATACAATATACATCTTCACAAAAGGCGGCGGGTCAGATACAAAGTTAACGTGCTCAGGCGCATTCAGCATTGTTATTGACTTCTGAAATATCTTGTGAAAACTCCCTCGAGGTAGAAGCATCATTATCCTTCTATGTACAACTCTGCCAAGAGTAATCTTGTGTGAAGGTAGACACCTTTGAAGACCCACATTAGATACTCTAGGTTTTGGTCACTGCTGAACCACTACTGTAGAGCAAGGGGAGGCCATCTGTGACAGATAGAGAAACAGACAGACAGAGTTAAGTGTCATATCATTTCATGTCAAGGACTTGTACAGAGCTTCTTCCCGTGTAGTAAATTAGTCTTGTTGAACTGCATTTTTTTCTGTCCTTCTGCCGTCCTTAAGACGAGCTTTATAGGCAGCAAGGATGGAATATTTTACACTACGATATTATTCAACTAACAAGGAAAGCTTACCTGCAAAATACAGAAACAAATACCACGAAGAAGGCGACCTTGACGATGGTGCTTGCCTCTGAGAAACCTTCCTTACAGCTCATTTTGTTGTTGATTTGTGATGCCTGGAAAGTGAAAGCAAGAAAGAAAAACGTTTAAACTCACACAATCAAATACACACCACGGAAAGATTTCCATCTTCGTCTTCACAGTCGTTACCTCACGTGATGAATCTCCAATTTGAGATAGATTGTTGGTTTCCAAATGCCACCAAGCCGCCGTGTGTTGCCCGAAAGACGAGCAACGGATAGTAACTCTATTACCTATTAGGAATGTCGTAGAAACACGACTAAGGAGGGTCAGGCTTGAGACCGGTTACCCAATCCTGCATAAACGTAAAGCTACGGAAAAGCTCCAATGCTAACAAATCAGATAATTGAAAGGTCCATTATAAAGGAGCCTTAAATTGCAGTCCGAAGAAAACAGATATTGGACTACGGATTCACATTTTTCCGTTTAGGAAAATACCCAGATTTGATATCTGGAATTTTCGAACATCAAGCGAACAGGAGAGAACTGCACAGACGGCAGCAGAAACGAAAAGCATAAAACTAACATTCAGGAATTGTGCGAAGCAAAATAAAGGGCATAGAAAAAGAAGAGATTGAACACAAGAGAATTAACGGTACCTTCAGGAAAAGTGGAAGAACGTGCACACAACTACAATAGTTTGGCTCTAATACGGTCAAAACAAATAACGCATCATGGGATATCACCAGACTACGGTACAGAAATCCAGACTCAAATTATATCATCGTCATTATCATTTTCATATGCACTTCTTACTGAGCATCGAGCCACCATTGTAGCAGTTCCCCTTAATGACGCCTGTACCATCCTCTTGCAATGATGGTATCTGTGGCAATTTGTTTTACATGATGCGGTTGTCAGTCCCATGTACATCCTGATATTGGTCGCCTTTTATGCCGTGTCTGATGGTGCAGTATTATATTCTTTCTTTTTCTCTTCAGAGCCTCCGGGAAATACACGGAGCCTTCATCATATTTGTATAATCAATAACTTAGATGTATAACTCCAGAAGCAACCTTTTCTCATGGTCAGCTTTATGTAGCGCTCACGGTAGGAAGGAACCACTCTTAAAATCTTTACCCAGCACACATTCTATCAAAGCAACCATTTTAAATAAAACTGTACATTTACACATAACAATGTGGTGATTAAAGAGCTGTTTCGTATCTAGTCAAATTTGACTCTTGTTTACCTATTCCAACTTCCCAGTCTTCTAAATGCGCTGTAGATTCTGAAAGTTTAAGGTGTTGGCTTAATTCTTCTCCCATCCCTGTTTTGACGGATTTACATGCTCGTTTATCATAAATCTGTATGAATTTTGCATTGAATCGGGAGATGCAAGTCTGCAAAGGCATTCAGAAGTTATCATAGTCAACCCTGAATGGATTGGTTAGAATAAATAATGATCAACAAACTACGATGAAAGTAGGCAAGCAGATATCGGTCCAACAGCAAATATCGAAATTGATTTTCAAAAAATGCCGATGGTTACGACTATAAATCTGGCAAGGAACAAATGTCGCTTAGTTCACTTTTGGGGGACACAGTTTATGTGCTAAAATAAGCATTGGCACCATTTTCCTGTGCGTTCCTTACGGAGCTTGAAGCCACTTCTGCAGCTGGTCCTGCAGGAAGCCTGCACCAAGCAGTCATATGTTCTTGCATAGATCGTTTATGTAGCAATTAGTTTTACATGATGAGTTTGCCTGCCCCATGCACAACCTCATATTAAATATTACAGAAGTTAAAATAGCTTATATAATGAAGCACACGATTCCTTGTCATTTTCCTGGACAACCTTCTAATTCCCTACTCCAAATGCAAAGTCCTGAATGAAAAGAATCTGCTCACAAGACAGAGAAAGCTTGATAGAAGTGACCCACCAAATGCCTGGATACTGCGTGAAAAGCGCTCTTCGCGGAAAGATCTCTATACGTAGTCATGAGCTAACTCCATGACGGTGTCACTGAACTTTGACAAGGCTCACGGCATACAGTTCACGCCAGTTCTTTTAACGTCCAGATCTACACTGCTGCGCTTTTGACTAGGCAATTCGCTGTGGTCCTTTTCACCTTGCTATCCATTTCATCCCAGCACTTTCCAAATCAAACTCTTTACTTCTCGGCAAATCTACAATGTTGGCTAATTCACCATAGTTCTTTCCAAGTCAAACTCTTTACTTCTTGGCAAATCTACAATGTTGGCTAGTTCACCATAGTTCTTTCCAAGTCAAACTCTTTACTTCTCGGCAAATCTACAATGTTGGCTAGTTCACCTTAGTTCTTTCCAAGTCTAACTCTTTACTTCTCGGCAAATCTACAATGTTGGCTAGTTCACCTTAGTTCTTTCCAAGTCTAACTCTTTACTTCTCGGCAAATCTACAATGTTGGCTAGTTCACCATAGTTCTTTCCAAGTCACACTCTTTACTTCTCGGCAAATCTACAATGTTGGCTAGTTCACCATAGTTCTTTCCAAGAATTAATCTACGTTGTTAGGAAACTCATTCTAGTTCTATTAACACAGAAGATTGCATTTTTAGGCAGTCTACTTCTGGTCACTTCCACGTCGAAATCGTCGAAATCTATGTTGCCAGGCAAGTGATTCTAGTTCTTTACACGTCACAATCTACATTGCTACGCAGTTCAATCGATGTTTTTCTATGTACATATTTACATTACTAGACAGATAACTCCAACTCTCTCCACGCCCAAATATGCTTTACCACGCAGTGCATTCAGCTGTTCTCCAGCCCAAGTCTATACTGCTAGGAAATTCGCACTAGTTCGCTCCGCGTTAAAGTCTACATTTTAAGGAAAGTTCCATCAGCCCTTTCAACGTCCAAAGCTACATTTTTGGGGACTCGTCTACATTTCTTTCCACTTCTAGATCTACATTGCCAAAAAGTTATCTTCACTTTCAAATCTACTTTGCTAGGCAGTAAACTTCAGTTCTACAAAGTGTTAATATTTATTGCTATACAGTTCATGCTAGTTTTATTCACATAAAATGTTTATTGCTACGCAGTTCATTTCAGGCAGAGGTCTTAAAAACTGCAGCAAAAGTCCTAATGATAGAATTAAGCTCTGAGATCCAAGTAGCTGTCTTCACAGACGCTTTGTCAGTATTATGCCAGCAGTTCAAAAGAGTTGTGATGCAGGGGATCCCATCACATTGCAACATCCATGGATATGAAGAGGCTGACAGATTAGTAAAGGAAGGTGGAAAACTACCTCAACTTGACACAAGTATAACTTTTGAAGAGCTCAGGAGTGTCATCAAGGAGATACAGAAGCAAAGGGAAAGCAAAGCATCCAGGCCACCAAAAAATGGTGCATACTACCAGCTCAGCAGAAGTGAACAAGTGGTAATCTTCAAACTGTGCACAGGTCACTACAGATTGGGATATTATCTATTCAACAAGCTAAAGAGAGACCCCGATGCCATCACAAGAACAGCTATGCTATGGACCCCTGAAGGAAAACGAAAGCGAGGCCGACCAAAAACAACTTGGCGGAGGACTGTGGAGGCTGAGATGCAAAGAATGAACCAGAGTTGGGGCACTGTGCGAAGGATGGCCGCCGACCGAGCAGAGTGGAATCAATTTGTTGTTGCCCTACAAGACGCCACCAGGCGTAATGGCCACTGACTGCTTTGACAGTCGGCGGCTAAGGATCAAAGAAGAAGAAGAAGCTAAAGGTAGGAACTACTGATGAGTGTAACTGTGGCACGGATAAAATGACTGCTGACCATCTGCTCCAAAGATGCACAACTTTTCAGGAACAGAGAAAGCATATAAAGCCGTCACCAATACCATTCCTGAAAAAGTTCTACGGAGATACCAACAGCCTCCAGCTGACCATTGCTTTCTTTGAACACATTCAAAGTAGACGTCTGACAGTGAAAGAAGAAGAAGATGTATTTTTCTCGTCCAAATGTACATTGTACAGCTATTCACCAATTTGTAGTTCTACGTCAAAATCTACATTGTTGCACAATTGACTCCAGCTGTCAACGTTCTATTTCATTGCTAAACAGTCTGCTCAGGTATTTTTCATGTCTATATTAAAATTAATAAGTCAGTCCGCTCCAGCCCTTCCTACGGCCAAATCTACAATGCTAAGTATTTCTGTCAAGTTCGAAATTTTCACCACCTAATTTACACTGCAAGGCAATTATTCTGAGAAGTAAAGCGTAGAATACCCCAGGTAAAAGAAGCATTCTATCAAATTAAAAGTATTTTATGCAACAACTTTTTGTCAATGGAAGTAAGATAGAGAGTTCTTTGATGTTATATAGAACCAATCCTGACATACGGAAGTGAGTCGTGGACAATTACTAAACAAGTGGGAAAAGCACAAGAGGCCACAGAGATGTGGTTTTACAGAAGAATGTTTAAAAAAATACCACGGACAGCTGAAATGAGTAATCAGGATGTCTTGATAGAGAGCAATGCGCAAAGGGAGCTTATTCTTCATGTTACAAGGAAACAATTCACTTTCTTTGGGCATGTCATGAGAAGAAGGAAGCTGGAGCGTGTCTTGACAATAGGAAAGATAGAAGACGACAAAGAGAGAAGATTCTGGATAGTTTGAAAATCATGGCATGGAAAGAAGTCAACAACACAATTGATCAATAGTGCAGGAGACAGGAAGTTGTGGAGATGCATGATCTCCTACGCCACCAGGCATGGAATTTGAAGAAGAAGAAGGTAATTCACTCCACTTTTTTCTTATATCTATGCACACTTCGGGCCGAAAAGCTGTAAATTACTTATCTTTTTTTAATAGGAGTTTTGCATCGTTTTGGCGAGGAGCGCCCGGTTCAATTTAGACACAATGTTCATTGGTTACATTAGGGCGCAAGTCCAAATCTAAATGACCTTGTGGTCTGGTAAATTACTGATCTGTTCCACGTAAGCATATCTGAGACTGGGTTATGCAGATGTCCCTGCACAGAATAATGCATGAAACAGATTCTACTGCGTGCATAAATTCTGGCTGGTATTGATTTTAGTGGATACTGATACGTAGTGAATTAATCTTACAATGGACACCAGTTTCTGGTACCGATTTTATAGCGTGCAAAAATATCTTAATCACACTTTACTTTAAGTATATATGTGTGCGAATGACAACCGTAATAAAAGCTTTTTGTTTTTTTTAAAAACACCGTAATCAAAGTTGTAATCTGAGTAGAACACATGGAAAGATTTCAATTTTCTAACTTTTCTGTGTGCGTTCTATTAATTCCTTTACTACCAGCGAACGTTATAGTGGCGGTGAGAACAAATATGTCGGGTCGACAGACCGATATTCCAACTTTTTTTTTTTTTTTTTTTTTTTGCTTGGTACTGACAAAGTAAATGTACACGCAAACCGAAATCTGCCATAGGTATCTAGCTAAGAATGCATTGACAAGTGCGCAATTTTAAAGAAAAACAGATCAGCTTGCAGTGTACATTTAGCTTTGAAATAAATAAAGAGGGAAACCGGAGGCCTTTGAACAGTAAATAAATAATTCACATATTTGAGTACGTTGCAGGTAGTGGTAAGAAATGAAGAAGTAGATAACTATACAACAGAAAAACAGCATAAGTGATAGGCTTTACCGGGGATTCGAACCCAGGACCATCCGAATGGCATCACCTTTCGTGAGTAACCGTGACAAATCACACTGCCAACTTCTACTTCTTTATTTCTTATGAGTGCATACATCATCCCCCGTTTATGCGCATTATTTATTTATATTTAGTGTTGTCATCTTAATCTATTTGCCCAAAATCCGTAATGGAAGTCGAGTTACAAAAATGGCGACTAACTCAAAACAAAAACGCAGATTCTTTTGAATTAAGGGAAGAAAGCAAAATACAAGGTAACTGGCTCAGGACTAAAGCCATTCCAGAGTTGTAGTATAGACCAGAGGTCGGCAACCAGTCGATCCCGATCTACTGGTAGATCCCAGTGAATGATTTGGTACATCTTTAGACGACTGCGGGAGGGATGTTTAAACTAGGGAAATTTCGATCTAGACCTCTCCCGCCGGCATCTAAAATCGCGATGTCCCCAGGATCAAAGAAACTTGTTTCCGCATTCCTAATGAAATTTCTCAAGCTGGCAGACGAATATATTCGTGAACTGCATGAGATAGGAACGCCATCTTTTCTTTGTAAGGTTTCATCTTCCTCACTCTACCCCCTACCCCCACCCCCTCTTCGCTTAAAGTTTTATACTCGCACCCAATTATATATATATATATATATATATATATATATATATATATATATATATATATATATTATATATATATATACATATATATATATATATATATATCTCTATATATATATATATATATATATATATATATATATGGTAGATCTTAAGAGTGCTCAATTTTACTAAAGTAGATTCCAAAAGTTACTGGGTTGCCGATCCCTGGTGTAGACTGTTAGCACCGCTCGGATCAAATCGCATTAAAAAAAAGCAGCCCAAGATGCGTAAATATTCCATTGATTTAGGAGTCATCTAGAAAATGCTGGCGACACATTGAAAATGAGTGCACAGGGCCGGCTCCTGGGTAGCGCTGTGGCACCTGGGGCCGACTTGTGTGTGTGTGTGTTTATGAGAGAGAGAGAGAGAGAGAGAGAGAGAGAGAGAGAGAGAGAGAGAGAGAGAGAGAGAGAGAGGGGGGGGGGGTGCCAAAATGGTTTTAAAATTAGAATGTTAAAAGAACAATGTTAAAGTTCGAACTATTTTTTTTGTCCACATTAATTTTATTTCTTAAATATACGTTTTTCAGCCGTTCCATCTCTATATTATTCCTTGTTTCTTTTTTTATAAACAGCTCACCGAGTGCTTATAAGTAATTCAACATGAATTGTTTTTGTAAATTGCTACTGTAAACATCCCTTGCGAAAATTACAGTGCGATCGAATTCTGTAGCATGAAACTGAGTCTCGTTAGAGCACAGTACAGTATATTACGGTTGGGATATATGGCGCTAAAACGAGAACTCATACCACCTTGAAAAAATTCGTAGGACCGGCTCTGTTTGTACACTATTATCTTCTCATCAATAGCACACTACAACAAACATGTATAAAAACACTAAAAAGATACTGAAAATATTACACGCTTTTTTGTGCTCGTCTTTGTGACTCACTGAGTTAATCTTGGTCATCAGTGTTAACATACGGCTGTGAGAGTTGGAAAATAACAAAATCATTGGAGAACAAGCTGAATACATTCGAGAACAAATGTCTTAGAAAACTCATGAACATCAGTTGGAAAGAATTCAAGACTAATCGACAAATAAGAGAAGACTCTAGGCAGAAATATGTCTCCGACTATATAAGGAAAAGACGATGGTCATATATCGGTCATGTCCTACGAATGCAAAAACAAACAGAATACCACTACAGAGCGCTCACTTGGGTTCCTGAGGGTAAGAGGAAAAAAGGAAGACCAAAAGAAACACTCAGAAGAACAATAATAAGAGAAGGAAGAACGTTGGGCCTAAATAATGTGCAAGAGCTAAGAGGAGTGGCGTCACAACGAACAACCTGGAGAGCACTGGTTTCTGCCTTATGCGCCGTGTTTGGTGCTTAAAGAATTTATTATTATTATTATTATTATCAGCTATGAACTAAGTTACAATAACCAGATTTTTAAGGAAAAAAAACCCGGCTAAATCTGGAAATTCATGACGATAACAATGCTTCAACATTTTTATTATGTACAAAAATAATATTTAAACCTGGCAAAACATCACAGTTGAACCAAGACGGCCTCCTATTTTATTACTGAAGTGCAGCACAGACTGGCGGCGCGATCTCTACAACATATGGTCCCTGAAGATGTTTGTCATGCTTACTGTTAATTGTCGTCAATTCCATGTTGCAATATTGTCCAGTATCTTCCATATTGGCCATTTTCAGCATCTTTTTCTGTCAAATTTATCTCTGTCATAATGTCTTCTGACTATCGACTTTTCCTAAACTCCCATTAAAAGTGAACTGTCTTGTCCATATACACATAAGGAGCTTCTTTTACTTTGGCTTTCTTAGTTTCATCTGTCCAAGGAATTCATAATATTCTCTGTGATCTGCTTTCTTGTGATCGTTTGTTAAGTCCGTATCTGTTTCTATATTAAAACAGAGATGTGTATTACTGAAAAACTCTCCTTCTTACTTTCACTGACATTACTATTGTTTAGGATGTTTTTCAATTTCTGTAATGTATCGTTTTCTTGGGCTTTTCTTATTTTATTCCTGAGTTGATCTTCCATCTGTTATTACTGGTATGTCCTGGTACATAAACATAAAGTCTTGTTCCAGCATTGTCCATTTGCTTTGGTGCTTCATTCTGGATCTTTTTGCTTTTAATGAAACGGCCATTGCTTATTTTAAAGTTATAACGGTTAAGATTGTTATTTTTACGTAACATTTAGGAGCCAGAACAAAAGTGCTCAGAATTTCCTTAAAAAATGAAGAATGATCAACAAAACATTAGCCTATATGAAGTCCTACTTTATATTCTTATGGGTTTATTAGTATAAAACAGGACGATACTGTTTAAAAATGGAATACCTGGTCACCCTAAACTAAGTAGTTTATAAATTATCTTATCTGGTCACTTTAAACTAAGTATAAACTATCTTATCTGATCACTTTAAACTAAGTGGGAAGTATCTTATCTGGTCAATCTAAACTAAGTACAGTATAAGCTATCTTATCTGGTCACTTTAAACTAAGTATGGACTATCTTATCTGGTCACTTTAAACTAATTATAAACTATCTTATCTGGTCACTTTAAACTAAGTATGAACTATCGTATCTGGTTACTTTAAACTAACTATAAAGTATCTTATTTGGTTACTTTAAACTAAGTATAAACCATCTTATCTGGTCACTTTAAACTAAGTAAAAACTACCTTATCTGGTCACTTTAAACTAATTATGTACTATCTTATCTGGTCACTTTAAACTAAGTATTAACTACCTTATCCGGTCACTTTAAACTAAAAAGTAAAAACTACCTTATCTACAAAATTCACCTAGTAGTGTAGAAAATAAACAGCCTGGTATCGCCAGATCTCCAGCATCAAATAATCGCTTCTCAGCATGCCTGTCCCATTTTCAATATACCCAGCAACCGATACTGGGCCGCCTTGTTGATGTCCGTTGTTCTTAGCTACCACAAAAACAGAAACTATTTGTAGTCACAAAAGAAAATGGTCGACTTGCCGTCAATACTGCATAAAATTTAGGTGAGTTTGTGATTGCTTGATTACTCCATGGAAACACCACCATCACGAGCGATTATCCTTTGAAACCCGGTCTTTGCCACGGAGCCTGGCTGCAGATTAGAGCAATTTAATGACTTCAAAATGAGAAAAGTCACGCCGAGAAACTGGTTCACAGACAACATCAGCTCATTTTTCCATTCAAGTCGTCGCATGTATTAAAATGTACTGTATCAAAATCAGAGATTGTTTGCTGCTTTGAAAGAATGAAAATATATAGCCGAAGAAAATGTATTTAGAATTTTCAGTTGAAATGTTAAGGTAGGCCTTCTGTATGGCTCAGAAACACAGAGAATGACAAAACATAATTACCTTGAAAATACAGAAGTTCATAAATGGTTGCTTAAGAAGAATAACACTAAACTAATACGACATGATAACCAATGCGGAAATCAAAGAAAAGTCAGATATCAATGTGGTGTTTTTTTCACATTTATTTTGCCTCCTTTTGGCGAGGCACACTCCGCTCAACCTAGACACAAAGTCCATCGGTTATATTACGGCACATGTCCAATTATAAAAGACGGTGTGATCTGATTGTGATATATGACGTGTCTAAACAAAGGTGAGGAAACGATGTTGAGACAGGTTGGTTGCCCACAGAGAATGTCATCGACTAGCATCTGTAGGTAATGCTTCTTATAAGAACAGCCGGGGTAGAAGCTTCTAAATTTGCAACAAGGTTAGTCTCAGCTATTTTCACGTCCTATATATGAAATTTTTGATTAATTTTTTTTTATTAAGGTGTTTGCTACTTTTCTTTGTAGCACGCCTCTTTCAACCATCTACCATATACATGGAGTGCTGGTTATATCAGGACGTATTTAATTTATTGTAATATTTTCTTGTTTTTAATTATTTAATGCTTTATACTATATTATTTATATAGTCGGTATTTTTACTTATTAGTTATAGTTCATTGTGTTTTATTGTTTTAAAAAACGGTATTGTATATACTGGTAAGCATTTAATGTTGATTGGAGGGTTATTTATAGTCATTCTGAAATTGTCGCGGTTCTTGTGTCTTTATTCACCGGCGATGAAAATTGTTGAAATGTTGAGGGTAAACTGAGCATCGTACTTTTTCTTCAGTTCGGCAAATCCAATCGCAGTGTCAAGGCCATGGAGTTATCACATTTTACCGCAACAAAAAGACTTTTGCCACCCCCTTATGCGACGTCACAAATCTCTTCCTCTCCCTTTCCCCTTCATATTTTTAACATTCTGTTTGTATCCGTTATCATGTTTTTTTCATGAGTGTCCGATTGACAGAGTGGTTAGAGCGCTGGTCTCTTGCGGCTAAGGTACCGGGATCGATTCACGGTATCATCGTGCTCCAGTCGTCCCAGCTGTGAATGGGTACCTGACTTTTCCCTTCAGTTAGGGAAGGAAAAGGCAGCGTTGAAAGGAACTGGTCACCCCCACCTCTCGATGCTGGACCTAGTATAGGGAAGTCTCTAACACTTGACTCCCTTACGGCAGTATCTGCTATGCGACTACCTTTACCTTTTTTTCATCATCATCATCATCATCATGCTCCTTTGCGATCTGTAGGGCAGTGAGATAAAGATATACGACCTATTTTCATGTCTCTTTTTGAATACTTTCAACGATTTAACGTGTAGTTCTCGAAATTGTCTTGTTAAGATGATTGTCAAGACACCTACAAAACTAAACAAGGTAACACTGACCGACATAATGCAGGCGAGAGTCATACCCATCAATCCAAGCCCCCGCATCAGACAACACAATACACCCCCCCGCCCCCAAGGTTCAGTTCCAGTGGTTCTACACACCATAATACCCCCATGGAGAAATACGGAGAGTTCAAAACAAGCTAAACAATTGACCGGAGGATACCTGGAAGCACCGAAAAGAGAAATGGTATACACGGATGGCACAGAATATTATCAGAACACCCGCAAATATCGAACACGAAGACAACCAGAAATCGATTATCAGTTTAAATACCCAGATATGGTTGATCAAGAGATCATTTTAGAAGCCTATCGGAATACACAGTCTCCTAAGGAAAAACGTAGCCCCATGAGGAAACTGTAAACCTAGTAATACAAGATCAACCCAGGTTGCAAAGATGTAGAGTAAGCAACCTTCGCAAAATCCCATACACTTCGAATCGATGTAGATCACAGAACGATCGAGCTGTTTCATTCCCTACACAGGACCATATAAATTACATTGCTACAAATCGACGTCACTTCAATCCACAGAAGAGAGACTCTTACCACCACCATCACCCAACCAGACGAATAATCCCTTTGATGTCCTGCCACACAACCGGATGGATAAATTGCCATAGTGAAAGAGAGAGCACACAAGTACATTGCCGTAGTGAAAGAGAGAGCGCACAAGTACATTGCCGTAGTGAAAGAGAGAGCGCACAAATACATTGCCGTGGAGAAAGAGATAGCGCACAAGTACATTGCCGTAGTGAAAGAGAGAGCGCACAAGTACATTGCCGTAGTGAAAGAGAGAGCGCACAAGTACATTGCCGTGGAGAAAGAGATAGCGCACAAGTACATTGCCGTAGTGAAAGAGAGAGCGCACAATCTTGGCGGACTGAGAGAGAGATTTGCCGCCCGGAGACGGTATTAGATTTTTCGCTCGAATTTCAGAAAATAAATGTAAGAAAAAAAATGTAAGACAAAGTACGGTGCTCGGTTTGGGTTCGAAATTTCAACAATTTACATCTGCCGGTGAATAAAGACTCAAGAACCACCACTTGTAACACCGACTTTGGCAGAATAGCTAGAGTGCTTGCCTCCCGGGTGCAGGGTTCACAACTCGTCTACCCATACCTAAATGGGCACATAACTCTGCTCTTGAGTTAGGGAAGGCAAATGACTTCCTTACACAGCTGCTGATTAAGTCACCCAAACTCATAAATCTGGACCTAGTATTGTGAAGACTCTAACATTTTAGCCTCTGACAGCAGTATCTACAATCGGACTACCTTTACCTTCATTTCAGTCTACAGCTAACTGTAGTCATGTTAAGTTATATTCCGCGGGGGAGTTAAATGTTTGAGATCCTCACACGTGAGTCTAGTATAGACGCACTTTTGAGTATATCTAAGTTAATTGTATGTTTGATTATTTACGCACCACTGTGCACTATTATTGAACGGTTATGACGCGATTTGTCGCGGTGATCTGTTGCTATTCAGCAATGATGCTTGAGGGAGATCCCAATATTCTCCGTCTGAGATAGACGTGATTTTCATGTACTTGCCCTAAGTCTAGGGAAGACATGCGGATGATAATATTATAATTACTTGAAAGATGAAGAAGCCATTCTTGATGAGCTATACCAAGAATCGTTCCAGTATAAATATTTAGCCAGAAAACGGCTCGTTTTTTAAGTATCTCGCCTCAGATGCTTGACCTCCTGCAGTGTTACGGCAGAGCTTCAACTGAACTCGATGTGTCCAGCTGCTATTGCGACCCTCTGACATCAGAAGCGGATTGATATTTCAAATTAATATATGTCTACGTAAAGAAGATAAACTTGGTCAATTCGATAGTACCATGTATTCTGTCAAGCTATTCACCTTGAAGTCATAACGACCAGTGATGTCCGTCAACGGCCATTTTGACTGTTATATATACTAATGTATTTGCCATGAAACCGTATTGATGATCTACTATACCTACACATGATGTCAATGTCCTTGCCTGTAATAAATCGTGTCGTCATTATCGTCAAACAATGGGTCCATTGTTGCCATCCAGCAAATATTCTGGAGGCAGATTTATATATCCTTGGTCTTGCATAGACGTGATTTTAGCCCGGGGTCTTATCCCAGGTCTAGGGAGGACCCGGTCATGTTATATTAATAATCATCTGTGAGATGAAATCGCTTTCCTTGTGCCTGATGTGCCAAGAGAAAATACTATGAAGATTCAGCCATAATTCGGCTTTTTACTGTATCAAGCCTCAGGTACAGATTCCTCCAGTGCCATTTATTGTAGAGCTTCAATCGACCAGTGGTGTCGATTGCTAGTGCGTCAATATGACGCTTGGAGATGTCGTTTGATCGTCATTGAAATATATCTATGCTCACGCTTTTAACATGGGTTCATTTCATAAAACCATGCATCCTACAACTTCGCTGCCGAACAACATCTGTTAACCTTCGTGGGGTAACGGCTATTGAGGTTGATCAACGTTCATATTGATTATTATATATATGCTGTCTAAACCATATTAATGAGCTGTACCTGCCTATGATGCCCACGTCTTCGTACAATAAATCGTCTTGTCATATATATTTAACAATGAGTCCAGCGTCTACTTTCTCTGCAATTTGGTCACCCAGTCTTGACCCATTTAACAATGTTACCAAACTTAACCATATGCCAAAGTAAAACGGCCCACACCATTCGCGTTAGCAAGTAATATGTCGGCCACTGGAAGTAAGCCCGACGGGCCAGCCAACACAACAGTAAGGAGAGGTAACACTACACTACAAGTACATAATGCCCCGTCGTACTTCTATAGCTGCAATAAGGAACTTCAAACAATAGCGCATATTCCACCAGCATGCATGGAGGCATATCTGGAGTCATCCTTCTATGACCGCCAGCTATGCACAATGCTCCAATATATGTACGTGAAAGTGAACCTATGTCTGTGAGGCTAATTACATCCTCATTGACTCTTGAAATCATCCACACACTTCCAGGGATTCCCCCCCCCCCCCCCCGTGATGAAACGTGTTGAGAACCCAGCATTGCACATTAAGCTTGGAGAAGTCACTTGAGCCCCAGGCGTAATGCTTTGTCTTTGACCAGGTTGACTGCATGCAGAAGGATCTCACTGTGGACTCAGTGACAAGCAAAGGAAGCTGAGAAGTGGCCCTGTGCTGGATGTGACAATTCCTTGGGAGAGCCCAGAACCAGCGTACAGTATTTCAGCTCTGCATAGTTGGAGAGCCCCCTTGGACGGCGGAGAATGCACAGTATGCCGCGCACTTCTTACTCCTTGCTTGGGACCAGATGTGACGATCCTTTAAGTGTGTTAAGAACGAATTTTAAGTTTTTCTGTTGTTCGACTAGGGTCTTCTTCAGCTTCATGTTTTTCTAACATATTTACTTGATAAAATTGTTTTTCTCAGTGGTCAACTAGTTTTCACCCGTGTGTTACCGGGGCCCGAAAGGGGAACAAAGAATAGTAACACTGTTCGATGCCAAGCATGTCGTAGAAAGCGACTAAGGAGGGTGGGGCATGGATCCGGTTATCCCATCCTGTAAAAAAATTTAAACCACAAAAAACTTCAACAAACATGGACAAGTCAATTAAAGAAAATAAAACACAGCCATCCAAGACAGGGGAAGGTCCTCTCGCAGGGAGGCGTATGATGCAACACAGAGAAAGCCGAAAGGAGTCTGTGTTACTGACTAACCTTCTTTCTTCTAGGAGAACCTCCAGATTTGGCACCTGGAATGTTCGGACATTAAACGAACAAGGGAAAGTGGCACAAGTAGCAGCAGAAATGAGGGAATATAAAATCGAGGTTCTGGGACTGTGTGAAACAAAGTGGAAGGGGGTAGACAAGAAGAAACTCATCACAGGTGAATTGGTGCTGTCCTCAGGACATGAAGACGAAAGTTCACACCACAGTGAAGGGGTAGCTCCTATGTTATCTAAAGAAGCATAGAAAGCACTCATTGAATGGGAAGCCGTTTGACCCAGAATAATAACAGCTACTTTTAAAACAGCTAAAAAGATAATAAATGTAAATGTCATCCAATGTTATGCACCAACTAATGACAAAGAAGAGTCTGTGAAAGAAGCATTTTATACTAGACTACAGGACATTATGGAAAAAGTAAAAAAAAGAGACATCACAATTTTGATGGGTGACATGAATGCAAAGATAGGTACAGTCAACACCGGCTTTGAAGAAATCATTGGTAAACAGGGGCTGGGAATAATGAATGAAAATGGGGAACTATTCTCAAACTTCTGTGCTTCAAATCAACTGGCTATAGGAGGAAGCATGTTTCCACATAAGAGAATACACAAGGCAACATAGATATCACCAGACCATAGAACAGAAAATCAGATTGATCATATATGCATAAACAAGAAGTTTAGATTATCATTGCAGGATGTAAAGGTATATAGAGGAGCAGGTGTGGCATCAGATCACCACCTTCTGATAGCCAAAGTAAAAATGAAACTCAAGAGATATGCAACAATGCAAAATTATAGATAACAATTTAATGTAGGACATCTAAGAAATCAAGAAATAAGAGACAAATTTGCGGTCACAATATCCAACAAATTCGAAGTGCTCCAACAGCTGGAAGATGTAGAGAATACAGAAGATTATTGGCAGCAAATCAAAACGGTATGGAATGAGACATGCGAAGAAATATTGGGGAAAAGGGAACGACAACAAAAAGCATGGATAACAACAGAAACCATCAATAAGATAAAAGACAGACAAAACAAGAAAGCAGATTTAAACACAAGCAAAACCAGAAGTTCCAAAGCCAAGGCCCAAGAAGTGTGCACAGAAGCAAACAAAGAAGTTAAAAGAAGTATCAAAAGTGACAAGAGGAAGTATATTGCGGAGTTGGCAAGAGAGGCAGAAGATGCTGCAGCCAAAGGAAATATGAGAGAACTGTATAACAGCACAAAGAAGCTGACAGGGAAATACAAGCAAACAAGTTGCCTCATAAAAGACAAGAATGGAAAACTGCTCAGCAATATACAAGAACAAATGAAGAGGTGGAAGAATATTTTGAGGACCTTCTCAATAAACCACCTCCACAAAAACCCCCGGACATCCAGCCAGCAGAAGAAGAGCTACACATTAACGGTGAAAGACCAACGAAGGAAGAAATAAAGAAAGCAATAAAGCTTCTAAGAGATGGAAAAGCGTCTGGACCTGATGGCATTCCAGCAGAGGTAATCAAAGCAGATATCGACACGGCTACAGAGATGTTATATAAATTACTTGGTAAAGTCTGGGAAAAGGAAGAGATACCAGCAGAATGGAAGGAAGGATATCTGGTTAAGTTGCCAAAGAAGGGAAATTTACAAGAGTGCACAAATTATAGAGGAATAATGTTACTATCAGTACCAGGAAAAGTATTAAATAGGATTATCCTTGAGAGATTAAAAGAGTCCATAGACAAGAAACTGAGAGATGAACAAGCAGGTTTTCGACAAAACAGATCCTGTACATACCAGATAGCCACTTTGAGAATAATAGTTGAACAATGTCTGGAATGGAATTCACCATTATACATCGGATTTGTGGACTACGAAAAGGCATTTGACAGTGTAGACAGAGAATCACTTTGGAAATTGATGAGGCATTATGGAGTTCCCCTGAAGATCATTAATTTAATAAAGAAAACATATGAAGACATGACATGCAGAGTTCTTCATGAAGGACAGCTTACAGAACCATTTGGGATAAGAACAGAAGTGCGACAGTGATGCCTCTTGTCTCCATTTCTTTTCTTACTAGCAATAGACTGGGTTATGAGAACATCAACAACACACAACAGAAATGGAATCCATGGACTCTGACTAAGCAGTTGGATGATCTGGATTTTGCTGATGACTTTTCTCTTCTGTTCCATAACCATAATCAGATGCAGGACAAATTGAAAACACTCGCCGAGAGGTCGCAGCAATTGGGTCTGAAAATACACAAGGAAAAGACAAAGATAATGAGAATAAATGCAGGTAATGATAACAGGGTTGAACTTGAAGAAACACCAATACAAGATGTAAAATCGTACACATATCTTGGCAGCAATATAGACAAAGTTGGAGGGACAGACAGTGATATCAAAATAAGAATACAAAAAGCAAGAGGAGCTTTCATAGCATTGGGAAATATATGGAGATTAAGAGAAATCGGATCCAACACGAAAATAAGAATCTTCAACTCAAATGTGAAGTCAGTCCTATTGTATGGCTCGGAGACATGGAGAACAACAAAGACAACAACTAAAAAGCTACAGACTTTCATAAACGGGTGCTTGCGTAGAATAGGGGGATTAAAATGGTATGACAAGGTTACCAACGTGGAACTGATGACAAGAGCTAGACAAGTGCCAGTGGATCAAGAGATGAGAAGAAGACGATCGCGATGGATAGGATACACACTGAGGAAACCTGTTGATAGCATTACAAGGCAGTCTTTGTTCTGTGTCTTAAATTTATTTGAGAAAGTTCTTAGAAAATAGTGGTCCCGTTTAGAAGGAAGAATGATGGTGAATGCGCAGTGAAAGAAAGGGTTAGAAAGTAAATAGTTGATTCACAGAGTGCTGGGGAGAGTAAGGACAGACTCTATACGACAATCGTTTTCTCTCACTCTACTCCTTAAACTCTCCTGGACAAACAATTATTTGCCAGCTTCCAGACCCACATGCGCTCACACCGATTTGGTGCTTCAAGCACACGGACGTACGTGAATACAAACTACGAATATAACAAGTATGGGGTAAGTTTGGGCTTGGGCCTTCCAACACAATACTAGAAGTTTTACGTGTTTATTTATCATTAAAATCAGATCACAACATTTATCAAAGTACAGGAATAATCAATAGTTACAGCAAAATACTAATAACAAGATGGGGGGGGGGGGTGTTGAAGAGTGGTGTCAACTATGCCCTTCCCGCTTGAATAGACAAAGAAAAACAACCCCAGTCCAAAGACAGGCGTTTTATCAGAATAAATAATGTAACCCAACCCGTAAATTAAATTTACTTCAAAAAAGGTGTTACAATACTAGGTATGGTGGTGAGAAAAAAAAATCCGATCGTTCTCAAACGTGTTTCCCTTTACTAAGCAGATATAAGGGAGGGGAAATAACAGAGTTTAAGAAATTCCGCTTAAAGGACAATGCAAGACATACAGTAAAAGGTATTTATCAGGTAAAGCAAATTAACAAGGTTTGCAAAATAAATCCCCTTCATTCATGCACGCTCATGATGGCCAGCACTCAGTCTCTCACAGACACTTACCGATCGTGGAATCTGGCACTTCATAGAAAATACACAACAGCAGCTTAAACACTTTGCCTAATAAACAAATGTCATTCCTTCGTTTCTAGCCCCGGATTAGCGGGTTTTGTGTTGCACAGATTTGCCCGAGAATCGCTAGAAGATGAAGCCTCAGTGTTCTGTTGGTTTTATATCGAAAGGTTTCTATAGGATGGCACAGTCACAGATACGGGGGTGTGCATAGTGGTCTCATGTATTATTCACCGCTGGTGGTAGACAATATTCTCTAGCGTGATGACGAAAAAACTGTCAGTGTTCTTAAATGTTATTTCTTATTTCCACAGTAGAACAGTAAAATAATATGTATTGTTTCTGGCAATGTTCTGCTCCAGTTTTATCTTTAACAGACAATGTTTATTTTTAAAAAACGTTCTTGGGGGTGCTTTGTTTCTGGAAAAATTCAGTTAGCTGGATCCCAACAGAGGATCGCCGCAAGAGTTAATTTAAAATGTTTATGTAATAACTGAAGGTAGAACCGAGTCTGGACTCTCTATATAATTTATTCTTTGCTGGGAACGCAAAGGTTGTATGATCATTCTATAGGAAAAGATAGAAAAACATGACAACATAATTTCCTATATTAATTATGTACTGGCGCGTAATAAATTTAGTCAAAACTATTTTAAGCACTCGCGTCTTTAATTATATAAATTCAAGAAAAAACTCCCCGCGAGTCTTATAGTTAAAACACACACATCTATATATATATACAGAACTAAACTGTATTAAATAGTTAAAAATCCCTTAACGGCTTCCAAAATTAATTTAAGCATCTAGTTGTATTGGGAATTAACTTATAGCTATATCATTTAGTTTACAACTGGAATTTTGAAATGGGTTTATTTAATAAGTTTAAATTAACACACAAATCCAGTGAACTAAAATGAAAGCACTTGGCCACTGATCACTTTAACAAATATATTATACTGTCTGCACAGAACAGAATAGCACTCCAATATAGCCGACAATTCAGATGAAATCTAGCAGGATTCAACTATACTCTAGTGTATTTTAAAATCTCTGGCAAACGAATGATAAAATGCATTTCTTCAGGGTCTCTATATATAGTAAGTGGAATGTAAGATTAGTGGGACATGTTAGACTCTAACACCTTTTTAGAACTCAGGGACTTTTCGAGGTTCTAGTCGCCAGACCAAGGAGAGATGCCGCCCCTGGTTTCCGTATTTCCGTTCGCTGCATCCGCTCGTCTTTCCCCGTTCGTCTTAGACTTTCGAGCGGTTCTCTGGTTGACACAGAGATGTGAAATGCCGGCGAGACTCTGCTTCGTCTGTTTGGGGACCAACGCCGCCTCTCTGATCGTTAACCGCTTTCATCGTTTGATTTAGGCTACGCCTTTAAGGCAGGTACGAAAGAAAGGTGTAGCGAAATGCTTGCTTCTGATCGCTCTAGAGGTTTCGGTAGGTGTGGCTTTACCTCCCCTTTAGACAAAGCAATCTCCAGAATGCACGGAAGATAACAGTCTACGTATTAATAGCAAACGTGGTGGCGAGTCCACTCTGCTCTGACGCATACTAATGAGACCAGGTGGAGTTCCACGTTTCTGTTGTGCATTGCTAATGAGCCCAGATGGAAGAATTCCCCGTTGACGAAAAGTTCCAACAATACTGATGTTATACAAGGGACGTATCATCCTCTAACAATTCTGGGGTACTGATGTTATGAGAGAGTTCTTACCATCATCTAACAATTCAGAGACAGCTGAGTTGTCCGCCACATTCTGGAACCCCCAGGGCAAGAGAGGCAGAGGTAGACCAAGAAGCACATGGCGAAGAGAGCTGGAAACAGAGATGAAAATGATAAGGAGAACGTGGAAAGTACTTGAGATGATGGCACGTGACAGGAGGACTTGGCATGTGTTTGTTGAAGGCCTATGCTTCTTTGGGAGTGGAGGGCTATGAATGAATGATTGGCTCAAATGTTTCTCTGTAATCGTTCATCTTTAAATATGTAATCGTATCTCTCATCTGTAGAAATTTCAACTTTTCAAAATGAATAAATCAATAATTCAGGAACGGCTTACAGATTCTCAAAAGTTCTCTAAATTCACGACTTTCAACTTTTATTAAAACACAATACTTCCATGCATTACATACTGCTCCAACATGAATTACAACATTTCATCATTGGCAAAACTACTTTCTTCAGTATCGTAACGACATAAATTCAATGCTTCTATAATTTTCCTTTCGATACTCATATTTTTATCACTGTGCTTTCTGCACACTTCATTTCAGTCCGCTAAATTGGATTCTCTTTTGATCCGTTCCAATACATTGTACTTTTTCTACAACTGTATATAATTCTTTACGAGAGATATACCAACCTTGCAATATCTTCGATATATCGACATATTCTTACGACGTGGGTTTGTACCACATTGAATTATATTTATACACTTAAATTTGAGTCGAATCCAGACTCATTATCACTTTTATAAGTAGATTCCTCTGCACATTCCTAATGGGCCCAGCCACCTATATGCGGACACTTCTCAATGCTACCAAGCGTAGCCACGGACTCTTTTTCGTCATGCTTAGCTACCGTCCTTAGTTATAACTAACGACTATAGTTTTAACGTTTTGGTGAGGCACATCATGGTGCATAGCAATCTCTCTAAATATAACTTTTTCAAGATTGCTTAGCCCGATGATGCGCTCTTAACAAAGTGCAAGCCATGCTGGAGAAACTGGAGCTCATGACTTCAACTCAACCCATTTCGGAATGGCAGAAGAGCCACAGGGAATGCCTAGATCAACAGTGTAGATAATATCAAAGAGCCTTCAACTTGGTATAGGCTGCTAAAGAGCGAGAAGCTCAGAAGCCCTAGTTAAACAACAACAACAACAACAACAACAATTTCACCAGTAATTCAATAATCCAACTGGTAGTCACACATAAAGACGGAAGTCACGATCCATATATTTCACAGAAAAACACATTTACGACAAGTGAAAACTAACATGAGAAGACAAAAATTATAGAAAAAAAAATAATGTACATTACATGCGCGAATTGTCTGGGAAACCATAGGGCACATTTCCTAGGATGCCCGCGTTATCAACAGCCAAACTAGCATATACAAAATCAATTACAACAAACTAATTTAAAATAGTGCTACAACAACAGTCCCCGGTCATAACACCTCCAACACACGCAGCTTAAGAAACCAATATATATATATCATCATCATCATGTGACATATTCTTTCCAGAACGTTGTCTCCATTACAGCTGCTCTGAACGCATCACGATTCTGGGCAAGTCGACCTGCATCAGCCAAAGACAAGTTCAGACTCTCTGTGATGTCCTGGGTCCACCGTCGTCTAGGTCGACCCCTTCCCTTTTTTCCAGGGACCATGCCTTCCATCACTGTTTTTTCCAGACTATTATGTCTTTTTATATGACCGAAAAATTTCAGCTTCCTTATTGCGATGGTATTTAGGAGCCAATGTTCCTGTACGTTTAGTGAGTGCAGTACTTCTCTGTTGGTCTTTTTTTTCTGTCCAGGGTATTCTCAACATCCTTCTGTAGCATTTCATTTCGAATGATGTAATCTTTTTTGCAACTGTTTTATTGAGTGTCCAAGTCTCGCAGCCGTATGTTGCTACTGGGAATATACATGCTCTGATCAGTTGTAACTTTGTTTCTTTGCTTGTGCCTTGCCATAGGTTTTTCATCTGTATTAGCTTATGTGAAGCAATTGCAAGTCTTCTTTTAATTTCTACTGCACAGTCGCCAGAGCTGTTAATGATTGATCCTAAGTATTCGAATTCATTGACACTTTCCAGTTCTTCGTTATCAATTTCAATTTCTGGTTTGGTCTTTACTTTGTCTGTTGTCAATACTTTGGTCTTCTTGGTGTTTAGGTATAGATTCTGGGCCTCGCTGTGTTTTTTGGTGGACAGAAGTAATTGTTCAAGTCCTTTTGGGTTGGTCGATAGGAGGACTGTGTCGTCAGCATATCTGATTTCCGGGATCTGGTACCCGCCGATGTTAAATGAGTCAAACTCTGTGTGTTCTTGGTCATCTCTTACGTTTCTCATGATATTCTCGGCATAAATGTTAAACAGGTAAGGGGAAAGGGTACAGCCTTGTCTTACTCCTTTCTGTACTTCAAACCATTCTGATGTTTCCCCCTCTATTCTTACGGCTGCCTGTTGTTCTTGGTACAGCAGTGCGATGAGTTGTATAAGGTGGTTTGGAAATCCCATATTTTTCATAATAGCCCATAACTGCTGATGTTGTACACAATCGAAAGCTTTGGTGTAATCAATGAAACAAGTATGTAGGTCAACGTTGAATTCTCTACACTTTTCTATGATGATCCTCATGTTGAATATATGATCTCTAGTGCCTCTACCTGGTCGAAAACCCGCCTGTACTTCGTTTATTTCTGTTTCTAGCTTTTGTTGCATCCTTTTCATTATGATTTGTAAAAGTATTTTGCTGGCATGGCTTATAAGAGCTATAGTTCTGTAGTTTGTGCACAGTTTCAGGTTGCCCTTTTTTGGCAAGGGTATGTAAATTGATCGTTTCCATTCCTTGGGCCAAATTCCGCTTTGCCAGATCTTGCAGCATAATGCATGGTATATACGAGCGCTGCCTTCTCCTCCTGCCTGTATCATTTCAGCTGTTATTTCATCACAACCAGGAGATTTTCCACTTTTTAAGTGTTTGATTGCATTCCGGACTTCCTCTATGGTAGGTTCTGGTTCACGTTCCGCTTCATTCATGACGTTGTTATCTGCCGCTTTTGTTTATTTCCGTATACATTTCTTGACAGTACTCCTTCCATCTGTTCAGAGAATATCTTTACGTTCTGTTAGAGTGTCGCCTTTCTTGTCGTTTATTGCTCGGGGTGATGATTTAAAGTTGCTGTTTTTCAATGTTCTTACTTCAGAAAACATATTCTTACTCAATCCCTCTTCGCGCATTTCCTCTATTTTCCTGCAGGTGTCGTTTATGTATTGTTGTTTGTCTTGTCTGACTCGTTTTTTAATCTGCTTTGTGTATTCCTTGTACAACTCCTGATTTTCTGTATCTTTTTTGGACTTCATTTTTCTTCTCTCTACCACCAACTTCAGTGTTTCGTCTGAGATGTATTCTCGTCTCTTTATACTTCTTTTAGGAATTAACCTCTGTGCATTTGTAATATATACATCTCTGATGTTATTAGCAAGTTCATCTGGTGTCATTTCCTCCTGTACTGCCATAAGAATGTCAAATTTGTTCTGAATATCGACACTGTACTCTTCTGGTATGGCGCTTGTGTCATAACGTATTACTTTGTCGCTTGTAACGACTTTTTTCAATTTGATCTTGAAGTTTGCATCAAGAAAGTTCATGGTCGGAGTCACAGTCTGCTCCTGGGAACGTCTTGATGGATGAGATACAAGATCGCCACCTTTGTTGTATTAAGATATAATCTATTTGGTTCTTGCTTTTTCCGTCCGGTGACGTCCATGTATATAGTCTTCTAGGGTGTTGCATAAAAAAGAGTATTCGTGATGACTAGGTTGTTTTCTAGGCAGAATGTTGTCAAGCGTTCTCCTCTCTCATTTCTCTGGCCCAATCCATAACTTCCTTTCACTCTTTTTTCATGTTCTAATCTTTCGTTTCCAACTTTGGCATTAAAATCTCCCATTATTATCCTAATATCTTGCTTATTTGCTTTCTCTAATGCATTTTGCAGTTCATTGTAAAAATCTTCAATTTCCTGTTCTTCAGCAGCTGCTGTTGGCGCATATGTTTGTATAATTGTGATGTTCTTTCTTTTTCCTTTCAGTCTGATTGTGACAATGCGGTCATTTATGGGATTATATCCTAATAGGGAGGCAGCTGTCCTTTTAGACAGGTAGAAGCCGACGCCGCTCTGACCTCCTCTCTCTTTGCCTGAGTATATGAATGTTCCTCCTGATGGAATCGAAAAGTGTCCCTGGCCCGACCATCTGTGCTCTGAGATGCCCAGGATATCGATGTTTAGCCTTTCCATCTCGTTCTTCACTATGTACTGTTTTCCTTGGTATAAGCTTCTGACGTTCCATGTTCCTATTTTGAATATTTTTCTAAGACCGATGACATGGTTTTCCGTGGTAACACAGTCAGGCTTTATATATATATAAAAAAAAAAAAAAAAAAAAATATATATATATATATATTTTTTAATAATCAAACAACTCGAAGGGAAACACAAGTCAAGGAAATGCTGAGAGAATAGCAGAATGTACCCAAAACTGTGGGAAATAACTAAACATAACAGTAATAATAGCCCCTTCAATCACAACTGATTACGGGAATGCTCCCTTGAGGTGACCCCCCTCATCTGCTTTTTTTCTGGTGTTCCTTCCGACGTTTCCTTCTCTCTTCTGCTTGTTGTGATAGCTTCTTTTCGCCCAGTGTGGTGGCGCCGTAAAAAGCTTCGCCACTTGGGGCGATCGGCAGCTTCTTCTTCCCAGGTTGATGGATTTATGTCCAGTGCCCTCATGTCTCTCTTGCATCCATCTTTGAACCTGAGCTGCGGTAGCCTGATTGTTCTTTTGCCATCTGCCAGTTTTTCCGTAGAGAATATCTTTCAGCACGTGACAACACCTCGACATTTGTCACTTTGTCCTTCCACGAAATACCGTGGATGTGGCGTAGACACCGTAGATGGAAGATATTGAGCCTTCTTTCTTGCTTAGCATAGGTTGCCCATGCCTCACTGCCATATAGAAGTGTGCTAGTGACGCAGGCGTTATATACCGCAGCTTTGGTCTTCGGTGTGAGTATGGAGTTTCCCCAATCACGCATTGTGAGGCGGGCAAAGGTAGCTGCAGCTTTGCCAATGCGGCTTTCAGTTTCTGTGTCCAGAGAGATTTTGTTGTTTATGGTAGATCCCAGGTATGTTAAGTGGTGCACCACTGCCAATTCATAGTTATCGATAGTGATAACTGGTGCAACATTCACATCCTGACCCAGTACATTTATTTTCTTTAGAAACATTGTGAGGCTAAAATCCTTGCATGCTTTGGTGAAGCGATTCATCAAGCTCTGAAGCTCCTGTTGACTGTGAGTGATGATTGCAGCGTCATCAGCAAATAGCAAGTCTCTTACAGTGATCCTTCTCTCTTTTTTTTCTTTTTTTTTTGCCTTCAGTCTTGCGAGGTTACACAGTCGACCATCTGACCTAATGTAAAGGCATATTCCTTCAGTTGCATCTCTGAATGTATGTTTCTAGAGCAAGGCAAAGAAGATCCTGAAGAGGATAGTAGCCAGGACGCAGCCTTGTTTAACGCCTCTGCGTATGTCAAAGGGCTATGATGTGTTTCCAGCATATTAGACTGGTCCCTTCATGTCTTCATGCCTTCATGCAATGACTTTATCATTGCCAGCAATTTAGCGGGGCAGCTTATTTTCATGAGGATTTTGAAGAGTCCATCCCTGCTAATCTGGTCAAATGCCCTTGTGAGATCTATAAATGCAATATATAAATGCCTTTTCTGCTCTCTTAATTTTTCCTAAAGCTGGCGGAGAGAAAAGATTATGTCTATTGTTGATCTATACGAAACAGTAACAGAAGGTAAGAATGAGAGAGATCTTGAAGCCCAAGACAAACATTCAGCACCAAAAACCTTAGGATACTGCCAAACAAGCAGGCCTAAATATAAGAAAATGAAGATATACTGAAAAGGATTGAGACAGACATAGAAATTACACAAATTATACCAGAAAGAAGTAAAATAGAAACAAGAGGACAGATGGAAGAATGAAGTAGAAAATATCGTTGAAGAATGTCGACAATTTGTGGATTCCGTGGCCAATATTAGGGAAGTCTTGATGTCGATTTTGCAAAGTGAAACACGAGCATACGTAAGTAAAGTACTACATAATTATGTCTCCTCTAGACAAAGAGACCAACATACAAAACACATAAGCATTAAAAGTAAAATGCGATTCTAAAAATAATTGTACAAATAAAACAATGGAAGCGATGAACATCACAATAATGCAGAGGAATTGTAAAGTGTCAAAAATAATCTGCCAGCTGTAATAGATATGTTAATAAAAACTCCAGTAGTTTTGGCCATTCAAGAGATCAATCTTAGTACCAAACAACAACATTTAACATCCCTGGATATGAATTCTTTCGAAACGATATATAGGAAAATAAAAAGGAGGAGGTATTTTTAGTTCATTAAACATGAACAGTATAACAGCGTCGCCGTTCTTGAGCTCCCCAAGGAGCATAGACCTTCAAGAAACGTATGCCAAGTCTTCCCGTCTCGTGTCATCTGTTCAAGGCCTGTCCATGTCTTTTGTCATCCCCTTCATGTCTATCTCCAGTTCTTTTCTCCGAATGTTCCTTGGTCTCCCTCTACCACTCTTACCATGGAGATTCCAGACCAAGAACTCCCTGGTAATGCTCTCAACAGGTCTCCTCAATGTGTTTCCTCTCCATCTCAAGCTTCTTCTCCTTATCTCTTGTTCCACTGGCACTTGTCTGATCTGTTAACTGACGTACTGTACACGCCAAAAAAAAAAATACATTTATATTATTCAAATTGTCATAAAATGCTGCTTCTTTACTGTAGTCGTTGAAATTTAGATGAAGTGCAAAAAGTCAGAACTTACTGCATCAATGCCGGTCAAAATATAAAAGATTAAAATGTACAATGGAAGAAGCAGCATGCTTAATTTAAACTCTCTACAATGAGCGGAACATTGAAATATTTAGCTTCTAGAATTCGAAACACCACAAATATGTAAAACTCACATCGAGTTAAATAAAAATGGGTTTAAAAAAAAACAAAAACAAAAAACGCAGGGTTAATTATTTTTTACAATACTGTTTTCTTCTGAGCTTCTGAAAAAATATGTGTTATTGCTATTTTTATAAACATATTTTTAGGGGAATGAGATAAATCGTTTGTCCAAAAGACGTTATGTTGTTACTGATCCAGCGGCGCTTGTGCTCTCGCCCTTCGGTTCAATGCCGTGTAGTGATATCTGCATGTTTTCGCAAGTGGTTTTGTTTCTCCATACAAAGGTGTTCCACTTATCTGACCTCGGAGGAAGGAACATTTTCCTAACATCATCGAGTGCTGGGCTCTCAAAGAGGTGGTGGTCAACAGTTTCATTGGCCTATACATACCGAAGAGTATCGTTTAATTAATGAGTTAATGTTAGGGATTTATTCCGATATTAGGTAACACTAGACCTGCCTTTCTCAACCTTTTTAATCTTGGAGGAACACTTGAAATTATTGTCGGGTCTCAGGGCTGCATAAAAGTGACTTCCTCCACAGCTTACGGTACGTTAGCATAGTCAGTAAGTTGTAAATATAATAATTTAATAATAATTGTCTATGCTCTTTTCATTTCATTCATTCATAACCCTCCACTCCCAAAGGAGCATAGGCCTTCAACAAACACATGCCAAGTCCTCCTGTCCCGTGCCATCATCTCAAGTTCTTTCCACGTTCTCCTTATCATTTTCATCTCTGTTTCCAGCTCTCTTCTCCGTGTGCTTCTTGGTCTACCTCTGCCTCTCTTGCCCTGGGGGTTCCAGAACAAGGACTCCCTTGTAATGCTATCAACAGGTTTCCTCAGTGTGTGTCCTATCCATCGCCATCATCTTCTTCTCATCTCTTGTTCCACTGGCACTTGTCTAGTTCTTGTCCTCAGTTCCACGTTGGTAACCTTGTCATACCATTTTAATCCTTCTATTCTACGCAAGCACCCATTTATGAAAGTCTGTAGCTTTTTTGGTTGTTGTCTTTGTTGTTCTCCATGTCTCAGAGCCATACAATAGGACTGACTTCACATGTGAGTTGAAGATTCTTATTTTCGTGTTGGATCCGATTTCTCTTGATCTCCATATATTTCCCAATGCAATGAAAGCTCCTCTTGCTTTTTGTATTCTTATTTTGATATCACTGTCTGTACCTCCAACTTTGTCTATATTGCTGCCAGTACAGAATAATTTTGTCTG